>JACDJE010000306.1:2680148-2737648 GCA_016647715.1 Pavo muticus
GAATGTATTCAGAACCCATTAAAATGTGTTAATGAGACTCAGTTTGAACAAAATCAAAGATGAAAAACTCATCATCAAATTTGTATAATTATTGAGATATAATAATTACCATATAATATGATACATCGAATATAACTATCATATAATTATCGAGATCATACTTTTTGAACAAAGAAGTTTTGTGTTTTTATTCTTTTTTCCCAAGCCTAATATCCGATTCTGCCAAAATACATAGCAGCATTTCATGCAAAATATAAGTGAAATATTTACCCATTTTGGTCAAAAGTTTGATTATATATGCTTCATAACCAGCTACTGTGAGCCATCTATTTCTCTGTAGAAGTCCCCTTGAATTCTTTTCTGCACTTAACAAAAACTTAAGAAATGAATGGTAATTTTGGTCTCCTTAGCCTATGTTTCTATTATTTCTTTAGTATCCAGACACTACTCATCCCAGCTTTTCCCCTTGGTCACTACACACCATTACTAACTGCTGTCAGAGCAGATCCAATTGGAGTAACAGGACTCTTCTATCCGCTGTGGCTCATTTCAACCTGTATTTTGTGATCTGCATGTATGACTGCATAACTTAAGCTCAGCCCACAAATTTGCTCCCAATCCAACTTCTATGTCTACTTTATAGGCAAATTTCACTCTACCACCGAACTAAGCAGAAATGCCAGCAATGGTGGCCATTTTAGAATTTAGAAGTTTTATAAGAATCGTGGCTAGATAATAGCGCATGCAGAGTGTCTACTGTGACTCCTGACATTTATCCAGACATTCTTAATGCATCTGTAATCAAGAGAGAGATAACTTTTAAGCCTGTGGATCATCCATAATTGCCAGGAATTGATTTTGTATAAAGTTAAAAAAAGAGGTAGTTGTGATGTAGCTACCTGGAGTAGACACTACGACTCCTTCTATTTTATTTTGTCAGCTAGTTAGTAATCTTGACTGTTCACTCCTCTCATGAACTTAGATACTATAATAGTGATTAATGCCAATGAAAATAGCATGTTTGAATACATCATTTAAGAGTTACTATCAAACATTATAAAAGCAATATGGCTTGGAGGACCAGCTGCAGCCTATTTAACAAAGATAGTAGTTATAGCTGGATTACAGACACTTCCAGGGCTTTCTGTCTTGTGAATTATTCCTCACACTGTAGTTTTCATTGTAGGATGAATTAATTTTCACTGAACAGTCATCACATCTGAATTTTGCCTTTCTGCATTGGTTTAAACTGTGCTGTTGTCAAGTTATAGAGTGATCATACAATTTGATGCCATCCATAAAAGCAAGAACAAAACAATAAACCAAAGTCTGAAACACAATTTAATTGGCCAAAGCATTGTGTTTGAGATTACCTGTATGTTTAGAGGCAGACTTCCCACCCAAGAAAAGTGATATCTAATTCTGACTTATCTCCAGTAAAATATTTTAATGTAAAGTACTGCTTAATTTGGATGAATAAGAATCAGACAATTATTTTTTATGTTTTAGGATAGACATGGCTGGCAACCATTTCAGATTGCCTCTAATATAAGAATTTATTTTTATTCGCTTCTAAATTTGCCAAAGCTAAGACATCTGACTAAAAAAAAAATCTTTGTTGAGAATTTACATCCAGCTGTTTTCATTTTGTATGGACTGATTTTTTTTTTCTTCTTCTGAAATGTTTCTACTAAAGGATCTTACTATTTCAAAGAATAAGCTTGAAGAATCCTCGTGACACTCCATTAGTCCTGCTTGAGGAGTTACCTAAAACAAGATCAGGGATGCTGTTCAAATGGAAACCTTTCATGATTTGGCCAATTTGTGAGCTTTTGAAAAGCACTCTGTAATAAGACCTAACAATTACCCAGTGATTAATCTGAACTCAGCATGATTCTGTCCATCACGTCCCCTAGAACACTACAGAACCTTGTTTACCTTTCATAGCTTCTTGACCTCAGAGCTGGGCAGCCTAGGCCTTGCAGTCTATAAAGTGCATCTAGAGAGAGGAAAACCTCCTGAGCTGTTTGGTGAGGAGCTTTTGATGTGGTAGTAGAGAATAACAGCCAACAACTGCTATTATCTGTGTCTGCCAGTGTGAGATGAAGCTTAAATTTATGCTGGCAGAGTGTAGGTAGGAGGAAGGAAGAAGATATTACAAAGCCCATCAGCAAGCAATAGTCAGATTTTGTTGCTGATTTTAAGTTTTAAACCCTAAGTGATTTTACGGTCTGACAAACAATTCAGGTTGGGAAACTAAGCTACAACACCATATCACTTCGTTAAAAACTCTGTTTTAATAAGTAGACATACGTGAACAACTTTCACCCTTGAACTGTTAAAACTTACAATTATCCCATGTAACAGTCTTTAAAGATGCTCTGTTTGGTTTATTTATTTTTTTTTTAGCTGAGTTTACTATCTTCCAACCTGAAGTGTCAAGTGAACCCATAAACTGTTGTTCACAGTTGTGGATCTGTCCATGTCCAGTTTCAGAGAGGAGGCTCTTGACTACTGAGCCCCCAAATCCATAGCCTGTCTTCTCCAAGAAAATGAACTGAAAGGACATATGTCAGCAGAAGCTGCTCCACCAGTCCATCTCCAGATGTTCTGCTAAGTATTGCTTTACCCACCCAGGCGGTATCATGGACTACTACTTAGATGCACAAGTCACCTTCTGAAGGGGACTCGTGCCCATGAAGTGACCACCAGGATATCTTTGTGATGTGTCCCCCAGCTATATTCAGGGCCGTTTAAACACATCTGAGCATGATGTAAGTGCAATTGCTGTTGGCACTGTACTGAAAACAGGGGTTCACATTTTCAATGGAGGCACAACATGCAATAAACCTATAATACTTTAAAAAAAAATAAAAAAAAAAATCACTCCTAAGATTGAATTAAAGCAGATACGTTGTCTTTGATCAAGTTACAAGCAGGCAGAAGTGTTAATATACTGGAGCATTTTCACAGCGGAAATGAATTACACCATAGGCCATGCAACTGTAAAGCCGAGCGGAAATTGTAACAACAACAAAAAAATCAACGACTGAGTCTAAACTGTGAAGGATGTTGGCAAATGTCCAGGAAAAGGTATGGCTGGTGCCAAACTTGCATAAAAGACTGGTTTAACAGTCAGTCCAATTGCTATAACTGCCTCTTTTTTTTTTTTTCCTTTAGCTGTTTTTCCTATTGTAACTAATCTCATTAAATAAGGACCATTGTCTCTGCCCCTCAGACAACAGGCTCATTCAGGGGAGCTGTGCCATGCATCGAGATCCTTCAGTAGGATTTGAAAGGGACAACGGCACATCATAAAAATAGAAGGGATTGAGTGTGTTCCACATTGAAAGGCAGGAAAAAGCCTTCACAGCGTGTCTGAAATCCAG
Organism: Pavo muticus; assembly: GCA_016647715.1. Taxonomy (NCBI): domain Eukaryota; kingdom Metazoa; phylum Chordata; class Aves; order Galliformes; family Phasianidae; genus Pavo; species Pavo muticus. Next base: position 2,683,538 of record JACDJE010000306.1, read on the forward strand.
CAACATTTGAAGACATCTCTTGGAAAAGCTTGTGTGAAATCCTATCAATGTTTGAGATTATTGGAAGGTGGGAGAGAAAAGCATTTGGGGCATGTCTGATGATTCCATAAACCTATGGCAGCATGACAAAAGGAGAGATCACCCACCAGGATTAGCACAGGGGTGATGGAAGGAAGGAAATAGTAAATACAGAGAGGGGTTTAAGTATTTGATCCAAGTCCCTCAGAGAAAATAGGAACTTTCCCATTTATTTATTAAAGAAGAAATTTATAACAAATTGACTTATAAAGTACCTCACCTCTTATCCTCACCTTCCCTTTCCTGCAAGAGCACGTGGTTAAAATGAACAGTTGTCATGATAAAGCTTTCCAGGAGAAAAAAGAAATCAACCAAACAATATTATTGAGTTGCAAAATGCAAGCAAGCACTCTGAAAAACAAAGCAAGTACACTGCTCACCTCTATTTGTGCCTAGGGACAGGTTGCATGTCTGGGGCATAAGACGAAACCCTCTCACAGGTATAGTAAAAATAATTTGTATCTTTTCAAAGTCACTGTATGGAAAAAAGAAACAACAGCAAACTATCATTAGCTTCAGTTACCAGATGAAGAAACTGAGACAAAATTTGCATGGGGCTGTCCGGTAGCTTGGACTCCTTTTTTCTGATGTTTTGTTCATCTGTGGGCACCAATAAAGTAAATTCCATGTTTTTATTTTGTGTATACAGTCCTCAGTCTTTTTTTGCTGTCTTTTTCTTCTCCTTTTGCCTCTTATCCTTTTGCCTCTTCCATTTCTTCACCCATCCAAGCACGCAAGTTCCTAAGCTAAGTCTAGCCACAGAGTAACACTCAGCTCAGGGGAAAGGTAATGACTGAAAGACATATTAAGCAAACCCTTGGTTTGTTCTGACTCTTTTAATCTTTTCTGTAGAATCTCATAGAGGAGCTGATAGACTACACAACACAGGTCCTATTTTAAGGGAAAAAAGTAGCAGAGATTTTGAGTTAAAATTCATTTTCTTAACTGCCAGCACCACCAGTACCTGTCAACCTTCAAAAAAATGTCACAAACTTTTCACCATTACATCTTCACATCCTCCTTAGGAAACGATGTTTCTCCAAGCAGGAAGGAGCCAGTGTATGGATGGAAAGACAAACACACAGACAGATTATCCTCACGTATAAACAGCATTCTTAGTGCAATGATAGTCACAACATCACGGGCGAATCAAACTCAAGTGGAACACAAAGCAAATCCCTTAGCCCTTGCCAAGTATAAATCTCCTTTTGCACAGTTAATTTAGATTTAACCTGGCTGAATTAGGCTATGTTTTCAGTCAAGTCAACAAGATCAGATGAAAGTCCTTATTATCAGGTTTAGGGCTGTGGATGCTTAGCTGGTATGAGTCAACTATAGCAGTGCTGTAGTCAGCTGAACTATCCTAATGATGATCTGTATCACTGCTGGCTTTAGTTTAGGCACAGCCAGATGTTCTTGTGTGGTAGTTGGTCTGGTGATTCAGTCATAGGGGTGCTCCTACCAAAGTAGTTTAAACTATTAGGGTGAAATAGTGTTCATGATAAAAGGTCAGCTTTGTACTTTCATTTAGCAATTAATTTTAGTAAGAGTAATTTTCTTGCTTTCAATCTCTTGCCTCTACTATTGCACGCACAACATTCTAGTCAATAGGAGTCCAGGAAAGAAATATTTGACATAATGAATCTCTCCTGTCTATTTTTATGTGGAGGACAAACTTTATTGGCTTTTATGGTAATTCTGTGATTGTGAAAAAGTGAGAACTTACATACCTATCTGGAAATTCCTAGCAGCTAACACGTTTAAATTGCAAGGTAGATAATTTCCAGGCATTGAAGTTCCTTTGGATATTCACGTTGTGCTCTGCATCCGTTTATAGAAAGGCTGTATGTTTTTCATGAAAATAAGTCATCCTCTGTGAAATCAGATGTGAGCCAAAACTGTGAGTTGTAAAGTCTTTGGAGAAGTTATGGTTATTTTGTAGATTTTACATGTAGCAAGGAATGTAATGGAGTCCTTCCTGGTTAGCCACCACAACAGTATGAATAATATACAAAATAAACAGTAGCACTTCAACCATAGGCCTACTATTTGCATCAGCTCTTGTTTAGAGTCATAATCTGAAGAGATCGTATTGTTCATCATAGGTCATGGAATCACAGAATCGATAAGGTTGGAAAAGACCTCTAAGATCACCAACTCCACCCCAGTCCATGCCCACCATGCCCACTGACCATGTCTGTCATCTCCATGGTTCTGGAACACCTCCAGGGATGACTGCACCACCTCCCTGGGCAGCCTGTGCCCATGCCTTAACAGCCTGTTCCAATGCTTTCATCCTTCATTACTGCTCACAGCACTGTCAGGAAATCTCAGAGCCTCTCTCTGCTATGAGCTTTGTCTGCTGGTTTTCTGTGTAAGGCTAGGCTGCTCCAGAACTTCATCCAAACAAATCTCAGAATGCTTCTCTATATGTCATCAGTGCAAACTGTGTCATTTTAATGAGAACATGAATATTTCTGTTAAGAAATTTGTTCTCTTCCCTATTGTTTACTTACAGGCAGCAATTCTATTCCATTCCATATTTATGGTTCAATTATACTTGCCATGAATTTCGGATGTTGTCTATTCCAACCACTTAAGAGTTGGACATGATGGTATTTGAGGCAGGAAGAGTGGGATGAATTTCAGCTAACTTCATTAGCCACAGGAATACACATTTATAGCTCAGCTACTTACCAGAGCCCTCTTTTAACTTATTTCATGCAGCAGCACAAAACTGAGGGTGTTGGTTTCTAACACCATAAATTTAATCACCTACAGGTGTTTCCATGTGCACTGAATGCCCCCATTCCCATCAGTAGAGATCAAGGCATGATATTTGGCAGATTTGGGAGAGCAGTTCAGCTGTTTGAATCTACATGCTTCCTTCAGGATTCATCACATCACTCTTCACCCTCTACTGAGTGAATTGATTTAATCTTTGACTGAAATGTGATCTAAAATACCCACATGTGAGACACCAACCCCATAGACGTCTGGAGTTCGAATAGCTGTGTCCCAGCTCAATTTTTAGTTTGAATATAGTTGTCTGCATTTGGCATCACTATCTTGTCTAGATTAGGGACTTTTATGTGTTATTTTTTTATTTCTGTGTCTGTCAGCTCCTGGCACAACATCTCCCACTTTTGATTGCAATTCAAACAAATGCATTCAAACCACAGTAGATTTGCAGTCCAGATTCTGACTTGCAGAATAAAGCATCAAACACAGAAGAAAATCTGATCTCTCCAAAATTAATGAAGGAAAACACACTTCTTACTGAACTTCCTATGCTGTTTTGGCACACTCTTATTGTAAACTGTTGTTGATTATCTAATTCTTCTGGGCATATGAGCAATGCCAGAATGTCAGTTTTACATTAAAAGGATGCAGTTTAAAAAACAAAACAGAACTCTAAATACAGAAATAAAATATGTGTTTAATTAGGGCTTTAATCTTTCCTGAGCTCATTAAAATAAATAAATAAATAAGTAAGAAAACTGGGGAATGGATGCCCATAGGGTTTGATAATATTTTCCTAGAGTGAAAACTGCGCTTTCAATATATATTAGTAAACATCCATTTGTGCTCATAATTAAATTCAGCGTTTGGATATCCATTTATTTCTCCTGATTGCACATTCTGGTCCAGATCATTGTTAAATGAGTAACATCATCACATTGTTAATAGAACTGTTCGGATGATTGTTTTTCAGTTAAAGCTGAGACATAGAATCACAGGATGGTTTGGGTTGCAAGGGACCTCAAAGCCCACCCTGCCCCAAACCCTGCTGTGAGCAGGGCATCTCCCATAGACCACGCTGCCCAGAACCCCATCCATGGCCTTGGGCACTGCCTGGAATGGGGCACCCACGGCTCTCTGGGCAGCCTGTGCCGCTGCCTCACTGCTTTTATAACTGTATCTTATATTTGGGGCAAGTTTAATTCTGTCTGCTCCACTTTGGAGATAACAGATCTCTTAAGACCTTTGCTATTGGGGCAACTTAAGTGAACAGCTAAAAATTCTGTAGAAAATGTTGAATCAGAATCATAGAATCATAGGTTGGAAATGACCTCCAAGATCATCCAAGTTCAACTATCCACATACTGCCAATATTTCCCCACTAAACTATGTTTGTTAAAAATAAACAAATAAAAATAGCCAGCCAGTTCAGGGAAAAGATGCTCACAATTCAAAGACAGAGTTTCTTAACACTCTTGGTTCAAATACATTTTTCAAACATCTAGGCAAACCGATCAGCAAAGCACAACAGGCTCAAGGAAGCAAATGGAATATCTTTCTCCATCAGAGAAGCTTGACCAGGAAGACCTGATGAAACCAGAACTAAGTACACCTAGGGCAGAAATCTAGAGGAAAGGGAGAAATATATTGAGGTTCATTGTGAAACTCTGGAATCTGGGCCTGAAAATCCAAGAGAGCTTTTTCAGCTATAGAGGTGGAAAAGGCACCTCTACCAGAATAGACGTCATGCAACGTGGAATTAATCCCTGACAGCCTGTGAAAGTGTTACTGATAGGTGGTAAAAGTATCTTAAAGACAGGTGAAGAGCTCAGAGTAGGAAAGAAGAATCATTCGTGAATTCAGAAAGAAATGAAATATTTTGCTGTTCTTGTGACTTCAAAAAAAATTGATATTTTCCTTAAATAGATCAAAATAAGATCATAAAGATGCTTATATCCCCCATCTGTGTATGTCTGCAGCTTTGTAGGTATGTATATTTCTCTGTTCAGAAATGCAAAAGGAAACAGCATTTTATTATGAGCACGAAGTAGAAGGAGTATTTCCTATAAGTAGTTTGCTTTGTAGAAAATCTTTGCAAAACTGTGCATTTTTTCAAATGTCTCATTAATGTTATAAAAGTCGGGTCAGCTCAAACTACTTTCTTCCTCCCTAAAAAGGAACTCATTCAAACCTTCTTCACTATTCATTAATTTCTCAATTCACTTATTTCAATTATATAAATTGGGTTGGGCAAAGCGATTGCAGGAAATTCTCACCAGCACGCAGCACCCTAATCTTTGTGTCCAGAGATAGGTAAGTGAACTATAGGAGTGTAGGTCTGGGTCTTGCTAGAGATAAATCCACTAAATCCAATCCATAGCTGCATTGGCTCAGAAAAAAATCTCAGCCAATGGCATGGCTCTAGTTAACTGTTACAGACAGGAAAAGGTAATGCCATTTTTTTGTGTGTCATCTTGCCTAAACCAATTACGTTTTCAAACCTCTGCGCCTAAAGTTAAGTGTATAAATTATTTTCCAGAAATTTAAATGAAATTGGCTGAGTTTTCTGCGAAGCTGAGAATCTTCTGAGTCAGTTTTCTTAAGACTTCATTAAAACTTGAGGTGATTAGCGTGGCAGCATCTTCCATGCCTGCATTGAACTGAGACTTCTTTTCATATTTTAAATCCCAATTTGGATTAGGAACTCAATGATGGATTATATCCTGAGCTTATTTCTAAACTTGCCGAGAGCAAAATTAGTATAAAGAACTCCAAACAGATATTCTGCTCAGGACAAGGTCTTAATCCATATAGGAAAACAAGAATTATCCTGCTTATATTTGAATAGATATTTCAGTATGCAATTTCATTTGAAACCAAATGTTTTTCCCCCTCTTTTTCCTGACAAAAGAAGAGACACTTCCTTTCTCTGACACCTCATATTCCCATCTGGGAAGCAGTATCCAGATATAGGGTTTTGCTTCTTCAAGCAAACATGAAGTCCTAGGTGATAGAGAACTTGGTATTATTACTGAGACAATGATATTACTTGTAATGATATTATCACTGGGATATTGATATCGCTATCTGAATGAATTATCTGTTTGATTTGGCTACACAACTTACTGCTAGATTTAAATGCTTGTCTCAAAGGATGTAGCATAAGACATGATACTTTTCTTTGTGAGATTTACAATTGAGAACTGACCTTCTCCAAGAACAAAGTTTTATGTAGACATTTAGGCTATTGAACTTAGCATTTTTTGACTTACCAGGTTAACTGCTAGGGATCAGCCACGCTCTTTGAAAAGATCTGTTTTCAACAGGAATGGGTTCTGGCTGTCAATCTGCAACACAGGCACAGGGAGATCAAGTTTATACAACTGCTGCAAGGTTGTAATGTGATCCCGTTTATATTTATGTACAGTGCATAGAAAAGTAGAGCCTCAGTCCATTATTGCAGTCTCTAAAAACTAAGCATAACACCCACAATTGCTACTCATTGGAACAGCTCAGTAAGAACTAAGATAAACTTGTCATCAACTAAGATCTGAAAGTCAAATGATATCCAGGGAAGTGGTGGAGTCATCATCACTGGGGGGGTTTAAAAACTATGGAGATGTGGCATTGAGGGAGGGACAGGGTCAGTGGGCATGGTGGGGGTGGGCTGGGGTTCAAACTGGAGATCAGAGAGGTCTTTTCCAGCCTTAATGATTCTGTGATTCTATGACTCTATACATGTGCATTTCTGATAGTTGTGTTAGAACTGAATGACAAGTGAAGGGTTTCACGCAAGAACCTGAAGTCAGAAGGTGTAAGAATCGTCTGATATCCTGTTGAAAAGTGCAGTGCCTAAAACCAATTTCCCTACCTAGCCAAAGGATGTTGTTCGTCTTGCCCTAGTATTGGTGTCACAGATTTGTGGGATGGATTGCACCCAGCAGTGTATCCTCCTCCCAGCTTGTACCCAGCATTCACGAGAGCAGAGACTGGGAGAATTGAATCCTTCATCACTATCCACCTTATGGAGCCCTGATCTTTGGGAAACAATGGATGAGCTGGGCCCAGGACAACAGCACCACTGGTTTTGGTGGGATTCACGTGGCAATAAGGATCGTTACACCTCATGGTTAGGCTCTTCACTAGTGAAGTCCGAAAGTCACTCAGGCTGGAAGATGAGGCAGAGACATTTTACTTTCTTTTTCTAAAGTAGCTGTTATCTTGTTGAGGTTTTGTTTAACCAAAGAGAAAATTATAATGTGCTCTGGCATTTGGAGCAAAGGCTTGGAAACTGTATCACTGTTATTCATATCATTGTTTAGTTAGTGTTGGAAGATACTAATATTACCTTCTTCACTACTGAGCAAAATAAATGTTGGGAAACATTGGTCACGGCAGAATGAAAAAGGGATAAAAAAGTGAAGAACTTTCTCCTTTCTATTTTTTGATATATCTATGAAACAGTACAGAATAAGTAATACTTTGTTGGATAAAAGCATGGATATAAAAATAGAAATAAGAACAGCCACCTAATCTGGTCTTAAGACAGAAAGCAGTGTAATTAACTCTGTTCTCATTCTCATTTGAATTTATGCGATTTCCTTTATTTTCCCCTTTGTTTGTTCTATCTTCCTTTACTCGTGTGCTTTTATCATTTCTGTTGTTTATTCATGGCAGAGCTGGTTACAGCTTTCAATAAGAAAAAAAACAAAACAACAGAACAGAACAGAACAGAACAGAAAGAAAACCAACTGCACCATCCTCCAACTGGCCAACGTGGTGGTTGGAGACCACACGGGGATCAAAGCGATATGAGGACAACAGGGGTTTCATTAAAATGTTCGCCTCTCTGCCTGAGGAAAGAGCAGTGAGGACAGGGTGAGAGGGGGAGGGAAATCATCTGGCCCAAACAAGTTTAACTAAAAAAAAATCCAAGCAAACCACCTGTGGTCTCCTTGGAAACTGGCTTGCAACCCCTCCAGCCACCTTTTAATGAAACCCCAGAGCCCCTTTATTAATTTATTAAAGAATCTATTTTCTGAAGATTCATAAACCGCGCATAACTCATATTCCAACACATCTCTGCTATGCTAATAGCGCGTGCTGCCATGAATAATTAATTCTTTAATTAGTAATAATTAGAGGTTGTTGTATAGGTCAAACCATTGGGCTGACAGCATGCTACTGTCAAAATGTCATTTGAATTAACGGGACCGTGGCCCCTTCTACACAAAATGATTCGTCGTTTGAGGTCATCTGCCCCCTCCTTTCCAAACTTCATTTGAACCGTGTGTTGTTTCAGAGGCATGCAGTACGTAAAAAGAAACATTTAATCATAGAATCATAGAATCACTGAGGTTGGAAAAGACCCACGGGATCATCCAGTCCAACCATCCACCCATCACCAATGGTTCTCGCTAAACCATGTCCCTCAACACAACATCCAAAAGTTCTTTGAACACCTCCAGGGTAGGTGACTCCACCACCTCACTGGGCAGCCCATTCCAGTGCCTGACCACCCTTTCAGAGCAGTAGTATTTCCTAACGTCCAGCCTGAACCTTCCATGGCGCAGCTTGAAGCCATTCCATCTAGTCCTATCACTAATCACATGAGAGAATAGACTGACCCCCAGCTCACTACAACCTCCCTTCAGGTAGTTATAATAACATTTGTGGCATGGAAATGAGGGCTGCAGACCTTCAGTAGATTCTTAGAGTGGTGGATCTTGGTCTGGGCTGTGATTGTTCCTTCCCAAGGAACAAAGTTGCACTGCCATTCTGCAGTACGCTAAATCATGACTTTTTAGTCAAAATCTCACTCCACTCTCTACATTCCTGCAAGAACTACAGATGAGTCTCTAGTTCTCACTGGATGACTGGAGAAATGTAATTCTTGGAGATGTCAAGGCCTACATTCAATCTTGAATTTGTTTTACGCCTGAGGTGTTTAGAACTATTGTTCTCCATTTTTTAGGGGAACTTGGAAGCCACTCACTTGGACAGCCCTGAAAATTGAGCATTAGCGCTGATCTGCACTACAGGAAAGAGTCACTGTGGCAAAAAAAAAAAAAAAAGAAGGGGAGGATTTGATTATCCTACAAGTAAAGTCACTTAACTGGAAAGAAAGGCTTGGGCAAGAATACAGTTGAGAAGGGTAATCAACAAATTCATGAGAGATGATGCTAAATGTATTGATTCTACGTCTATCCATTTCACTCCTACCTGCATCACCTTCTGGAGAAAGACCACAGGTCAAAGCAAGAATGCACATTTTCTAGAATTGCTCTTCACAGAACACTGCAGCCTGCTTTATGCCAGACTATCATTTGAAGAACAAGTGGCAGGACTTAAGTGAGCTTTCAGGTGCCATAACGAGAGATCAGAAACGCCCATGGAGAAAACAAACAAAATCAAACCATTGGAAATTACTAAATACATGTGAACTTCCATTAATTTTTGGTGTTCCTGATGGGAAATTCTGGAAACCGGGAAAATACGAGAAGGAATTATCAGATATGCTCATTCTTATCATTCCTTTTCAGAGACAGGATGATGGATTGGTTGTACCTTGAGTCTAACTTAGCATAGCCATTTTAATATTATAAAAAACAACGTTGGAGAAGGAATTTGATGCAATTTATAACCATCTGCTTGAATTTATGTTTCTTCTAAGACAGGTAGCAGATATCCTCAGCTGCAGTGAGGTTATCTACCAAACTTAAAAGTATTTGGTGAAGATACACAAGCAGATTCACTATGGCTAGGCAGCACAATAATTAAAAGAACAGAGGAGACTGAAAAAGGAGAGAGCTGCTTTCTTCAGGCAGCTGCAACTGCAACACATGGAATAGGAACAGATGTAAATTATACTTGATGGGGCCAAAGAGGAGTGGGGTAAATCAGCAGGCAGAATCCCACACTGTCACAGTTCCACTGATGTGAGTTCAGCTCAAATACTGTGCAGAGCCGTACCCAACAGACCCATACATTAATCATGATGGAGCAAGGGATTTGATTCATACATTACATTTCACTTGAAAGGCACCAACCTGAGTGGCTTGGTGTTGTTGCAGTCATCACAGAAATACAAATACCCAGTCTTAATCGTAACCAAACTGAATGAAAAGAAGTCCCCTATCTCATGGCAGAATGGATCAGAGCCCAAGAGCCTTATCTTTTCAATTTCTGCTCTGACTACAAAACACACACTTTCTTTATAGGAACAACAGTAGCTGCCTTTTCACTCCTCTCTTCCTTGCCTACTAACAGAAGAATTAAAAAGTGGAGGCTAAGCAAATGCAAAAAGGGCTTGAGTATGTTTTCCAGTTAAAAGGAGATTAAAAACAACACTTTCCATAAAGAGAAAAAAAGAAAAAATGGAAAAAGAAAAAAAAGACAAGAATATAAACCCATAATAACGCAGGCAGTGGAGTGAAGTGGTAGCTATTTCGCTGCCAGTCAAAAAATTATACTATCAAAAATCCTTTTGTATTATTAAATATTGATGTGGGGTTTTTTGTTGTTGTTGTTTTTATTATTTTTTTAAGAAATAAAGAAAATAAAAGAAAGTCACCAGAGATTGTATATAAAAGTTGTTTGCTGTTGACAACGCAACAAGGTCAAGCAGGATTTTACACAAAAGCTCTTTGAAATCTACATCAAGGGGTCTGGTTTTGTAAAGGGAAACAAGCATGTTGGTGGCAGTGAATGCTGTTACAGATCTGCTGCTCACAAAACAGGGGACAACCTACACTCTCCTTCCAAAAAAGTACAAAGACTTATTGGTGTGCAAATGACGTTAATTAATATGCTAATACGAATTTCAGAGTCAAAAAACTTGAGACTTTGTTGTCAACATCACCCCTCCATACACCAATAGCAATAATTGAGTATTGGCAATGGTGTAAAAATATGACAAAACCCAAATATCATACATATATCAGTGGAGAAAGCATGGACTGGTGAATACAATTACTAGTCCAGAATTAGACTGGGGCTGTCTTATTTTTATTTTTGTCTCTCTGCAAGGCCAGTCATGCATTAGTAAATTTGTGTGCCTCAGTTTGCCCAACTGGAAAAATCAGACTGCCCAGAACCTTTCTGAGGAAGAGACAAGTGGTGTGTGCTTCTCACTGAGTTTATTTTTTGCATCTTGTCTGCTTTTTCTTGGCAGAATATTCAGCCTTTTGTTATCTCCGCCACTCTTGTGGCCAATCTTGCAGTTCTCCCCATCGAAGTCCACAGCAGCACATGTCGTTGTGGAGCTGCTATGAACTCTACAAACCCCAATCTGTCTCTTAGAATGAAAGAATCATAGAATCATAGAATGGTCTGGGTTTAAAAGGACCATAATGATCATCTAGTTTCAATCACCCTGCTATGTGCAGGGTTGCCAGCCACTAGACCAGGCTGCCTCTTCTGTTTCTCCTTGTGTCCACAGAACTTTCCACTTTGTTTTCTCATAACCAACAGCACACTGGCTTTGTTTCTTCTTAGGATTTTCTGCAGTGTCTCTTAATCTCCTTTTTGTGAGACAGAATTGTTCTCTCTCCTCTTTTTTTCCCCCCCATTTCTTTCTACAGTTCTCTTGTTCACAAAACTTGTATTTCAACTCTCTTTTTCTAACAAAGGAATCCTTCTTTTGCCTTGTTTTTATAGTTTTATGGGCATCTGCCCAGCCTTTTGCACTCTTCCTGTTTAGTGGGAATCAAAACATCCTGAGTTATCAGCACAGCTGATCCTGACTGCTGGAGTCACAACTACTTCCACAACTTCCAATCACAACCCAATCTCAGGATGCCCTATTCCCTTCTGCTGCTGATGGCCCTGTCTCCACTGTCCCTTCTCCAAGAAGTTACGTCCACTGTAGCCACTGTCTGCTCCTCAGTTAACTTTATTTCTTTCACTGGAGCCTTCTCTCCTCAAAGAAAGAGGTGGTTAATGGGACCTTCACCCTGCTGCATGCTCTGTTCTATAGCCCTGACATATACCATTACAGGAATCACCAGGAAACATCTGTGGAGGAGAAACATTTTGTTCCTTGCCGTGCAGCCAGGTTTGCTGCAGCCTCACTGATACTTCAGATGAACTGCAGTAGTCTGTTTTAGTGACTTTGGATCAGCAGAGTGTGCCAGGTTTGTATTTCTTGCTCTGAGTGAGGTAAGGTGAAGCTAAGAATACAAACCATATCTATGAGAGTGGAACAGGATGGAAAACCTGTGCCAATACTATAAAACTTGAAAGGATAATATCTGACCAAAGATATTGTGCAAACGTTGGCTTCAACTTCACAGCCAATGTACTAGGTTGGCTTCTTTAATTTGTCATAAGAACAACAGAAAAAAAAAACCCAAAAACTGCTGAACTGTCATTTAGAAACATCTTTCCATGTGCAATCAGAACTCATGCCTTGCCAAATCACTCTCTAGGCTTGATTCTGCTTGTATGTAATGCACAGAAGTAGATTTCAATGAGGCAGTATTAAACTACTTCTATCTCAGACTCAGGATAGAAACTAACAGAGCTGCATTTGGCAAGAAACCGGTAATTACGGAAGAAAAATTACTTCAGAGCGACTTCTGATATTTGGGTTTAAGCCAACCAAGTGTGTCTGAATCAAATATCAGAGTTGTATTTCTGTGCTGGAGCCTGAAACCACTGTCTTGTACTTCAGTATCCTGTATTCTTTTGTGAGAATTCTTTACATGTCTTACTGAAGTCTATATATTCCTTAGACTATCTTCTTTCACTTCCCGCCCATGGCTAGCAGCAAGTCCTGTCTACTGGTCCTGACATTTTTCCTTTTCATTTTTTTTTTTTTTCATTCTTATATTCTTTTTTTTCTCTTTTATTCTTTATTTTTTTTATCTTTCTCATTTTATTTCTCTTCTTTCTCTTTATTTTCCAACACATGGGATTCAATCATTCATGTAATATATAAAACATTCTCATCTCAAACACAGATCAAGAAGGCCTTTAATTTTAATTTCTCAGCTTCTACAAGAACTCTGAAATTATTTTGTTTTCATGATTATTGTATAATAAATGAACATTTATCCTGGATGTAAGATTTCTCTCAGTTAATATGGTATCCCTTTGGCCTTGACAATTTTACTTTCTGGTTGTTATCAGAGCTATTATGGATGCACAGGTTGATTAACACATAAAAAGCAGCCATTGCCCTAAGGTATCCATTTTATTTTTAGCTCAAAGGAGGTACAATAGCTTTACACAGCTTCTGTGTAGCTTCTGTAGGTTCCTCTCATGGCTCAGACCTCCAGGGGCCCGGACAGCCAGCTCAGTCATCTCTGGACCTTACTGATCATCTCAGCATTTTAGAAGCTCTGGACATTTCTTCCCAAAGCTTTAAATGACATATGAATTCCAGGAATCTCATAACGGGTCCCCTTACATCTCTACCTTGAAAAGAATTGCTACATGTTGTCATAGTTGGCAATATATAGGAAGATTGCCATTTGGTTGAGCCACAGTTCTGTCCTCCCCACTCTCTTTCCCCTCAGTACAAAGCAAAGGTGATGAAGCCATAAGATGATGTTTTAAAACGTCCGTTTTGGTCCAGCCTAGGTATTCTCCAGGTAGGGATTATAAAAAAAAAGCAGGCATTTCTAAAAATAGGAACATTAGAATGCATTTACCTCTTTATTTAAAAAGCAATTTCTTTGAAAATGAAATGCTCATTTGGTCTAGTGTGCATTTAATGGCCGTGTTTCCACTGTGAGTACGGGCAGCGAAGCAGCAGTGATCATTCAGCTGTGCTTGCAGGTTCCAGTGGGAGCAGGTAAAGTCAAAACTCCAGGCTTCAAACTGAAGAGAGAAGAAGAAATCAGTTTGAAGACTGCAGCTGTACATCTTAGATATTTTTTGTCTGAATCACTACTTTTTTTATTCCATAAAGAGTATGCAGATGACATGTAAATGTTATGTAAATTGGGCTCATAGTCCATTAAAACGCAATATTATAATCACTAATACCCTATAGGCATGGACAGATCAACCAACCAAGTTTTATTTGATCTTTGTCAGAGGCAGTGAGCCCTTTTATGAAATATTTTGAGTACATGCCTTTATTGTGAAGATCATCGCTTCAAAATGTGCCTGTGTGGGATAAATGGATGTTGTTGATACACAGTTCTGCAGCGAAGTTCAGCAATTATATTAATAGTGAAGGAGCATTTTACAGGCTGACCAAAAACAAATGATGGAATCCTGCCTTCAGATGAGAATTTCCATCTAAAGCGATCACCTAATCAGTAGACTTGAACAACCTTAAATTGCATACATACTTAGCCTTCAACACCTGCTACTTCCACTAGCCAAATTAAAAGAAAACATGTGTATACAAAAAAGACTGGAGGGCTGTTTGGCCCTTGCCTAGGAAAAATATATTCTTTACTAATTGGCACAACAATATTAATAAATATTAACTGGTTTACACAGCCTTCCCGTTTACTTAATGAAATGGTAGTTGAGGGGTTAATGGGTTAATTGAGGAATAGGAAACGAATCTTCAAATGTATCAAAATCTGATAAGTAATTAACTCTAATTAATAATTTACATGTTAAGACAACATTTTTTCCAGTTGCCATGTGTACTTTCAGAAGAAAAGGTATGAAAACTAACAAGCTGAAATTAGATAAATTCAGTGTAAACTGTATAGCTTATGCTTGTAACACATAAGGCAATACACAATAACATGACAAGTACTGTGATCAATTTTTCATCAATAGGTGTTTTTTAATCAGGAGTTTTATTTTAGGTATAAATTTGAAATGTCTAATAAGTGGCTGTGACATTGGAAAGTGGGCTGAGTAATACCCTTTTCTTGGCATCACACTGAACATAAATGATGTGCTTTCTTTCCAATTCTCCATCATCATTTACTAATCTTCACCTGGTGACTTTTTATGGCAGAGCTTGGAAGAGTATAATAAAGTTTGTTTATTCTTAGATTTATGTGCTGAATGATAGTGGGTGTATTGCTAAAGCAATTGCTAATGTCGTGTGGATATTCATAATGGGAAGTGCCTTCTCACCTGGGCTGGGGATGTGGAAAGTGCTTTTCAAGAATGAATTCACCTCACATGATAGTGTTCATTCAACATTTAAATGTCTATTCTTGGTTGATCATCCTTCTACTATCAAAGTCAACACTGTCAGAGAGTGAGTTATCTCATTCTATGAAAAATATCTAAGACAACTGTGATAAATCAGTCCAGGAATTACCTATTTTTCTCCATTAACTATAGATATAGCTAATCTAGAGTAGAAATATGGCTGTTATATTACTAATGTAAAGTGAGAAGTATGCTAACCGAGCTTACAGCAGGGTGAAATTTCTCAGAACCATTTATCACAGGCATGGCTGTGAAGTAATTGAAATCCATGGCAGGATTTCTATTAGTCTCTTTCTCAGTCCTCCTAACATGTTCATTAAGTCAGGTTGGGTGTACCATCACAATTTCGTCATGCAGGTAGAAGGCAAGGCTCAAGCTATGGAAGAAAAGAGTCATAAAATATTGAAAGAATGTGGAGCCCTCTACATTGCAGCATCTTTGCAGGCATTTTTACAAAATGATTCTTGGAAAAATCAAATGGCAGCTGTAAGGTGGTAAAGCATATTGTACTCTTGTCTTGTATGCCCGTTCAAAAGTCATATGCAATTGGATTTCCATCAATCTGGGCTCTGCCAAGTACTGAGAATAGATGGCATTTCTACATTAGGTTCTGGGATATTAAAGATCGTAGCTCATGAGCAGAGAATTGTCAACCTGCATTCTTGGATACTTGACAATTATATCTGAACTAGAAGTCAGACACGGGAAATTAGTAGTCTGGGGTGTCAGGAATAAGTGACATGATTAAATTAGAAGGGCACAACTAAATCAACTCATGCAAACCTGATCTTCAGCACAATGGGCTAATCTCTCCATAACCATACTGGATTTTCATTGCATTTCATATTATGCATTGCATAATGCTAAACTATTATGAGGCTTACACACATTCATGGAAGTAGATCCTTATCTTTAGTTCTTCTTTAAAATAATTAGCCTTTAATAGATGCCACTGTATTTCTGAGTTATAATTGAAATCCTTAATTTTTCAGTTGCCATATTTCAGAGAAAAGCAAAAGAGAAGAAGACTGCTGATTAAATTCACTGATAAGAAACTGATCATGAAGCTTCTGTTAGATACAGTATCTTCTTTCTTGGGTAGATTCATAATGTTAAAGAGTTTGATTTAGCACTGGACACCAACGGTTTAACTCTCCCCAGGATAGCTGTGCTTAGTGGTTGAAGAGGCCATCCTTTCATATCTCCTTAAAAAATGAGACAGAATACAGAGTAGGGGACACAAGAAGATAAAAAAATCCAGTATTAATAGTAGTTATGAATTCTGAATGCAGCAGTTCTTCCATTAGTGAAAATGAAATTAAAATGTGTTTATAATGAGAGATAAATACGTACCTGTATGCTTTCAGTATGTTTTGCTTTGTGGTATGTTCTTGTTTCAAGTTTTATCTGGCATTGTGTTTGTCTGAATGATGGGAGGACAGAAGATGCATTTCACTATCCTTAAACCATTCCTGACACCACCAGATGAATGTCAGGTCTAGTCAAGAGAAACAGAAATGATAGGCATTCCTCTGCCTCCTTGAACAACTTACTCTATTGGAAATGACATTTACCCCTCATGAACGGGTCTGGTACAAAGGCTTTTGTACCACAGACATGATACAAACTTCTTGGAGCTCTCCATCAGGGCATCAGGCACAAAAGAGTGGGTTTCACTTTGTAAAATCCTCCCACAATTCTGATTCAGGAATTTCAGAAAAGAAACTCAGGTGCTCAACTTAAAGGATATATATTAAATCAATAATTGATCCCAAAGTGAAGAAAATTTATGTGTGCTTACATAACTCCCAGCCTGCATCTTGTCCCACGGAATGATGGAACTGAGATAGGAGGAGCCTTAACTGATTGTGTACAGACTTTTTTGATACAATAAAACCTGAATTTTTGTGTTAGTAATGGTAAGAGCAATTTAAGCAGTTGTAATTCTTGACTAATAGCACATTTGAAACAGCTGTTAATGAACTTGCTATTTACCTTCTTGCTTTCTTCATTGCTTGCCTGTTTGCTTTTTCTGGCCGTCTTTCTATCTATCTATCTATCTATCTATCTATCTATCTATCTATCTATTCATCCTCAAAATTAATTATGAAAACTGAAAACATGTAACTCTCAGTCAGGATCTTGTATATCCCAAGAAGATCTTAGGTCTTAGCGTGTTACCCACATTCCTCCTGCACAAAATTTATAGAACTTTTCTTTCTATTCTATAGACTTTGAAACTGTGCCCTTGTCAGGACATGTGAGGTCACTGATGTTGTCAAAGATGATCTTTGTCAGTTATTGAAATGAGAACTAATTTGACCTAATCTAAGCTGACAGACAAAACGGTTCAATGGTAAAACAAGCCAATTCCAGAAACTGGTGCTAAAGAAGAGAAGAACAGAACAGAAGAAAAAAATGTGGGTTTACAGTTTCAGTTCAGGTTTAGAAAACTGGACTTTTAATAGGATTCAGCATCATGCATCCAAGAAGAGCTATCAGTGGGAAGAATGCAACACAGTTCTTACTTCATATTTACACCTTATTTATTGTTTGTTGCAGTTCATTCTTTTTCAGTGCTACAGAGCTAATTTCACTGCAATAAAATTAATAACATGAAGATCTGTATCAGTGTAGAACTCAGGAGGCACTGATACTGTGACCAAGAAAAGACTCTAAAAATCTACATCCCAGTGAACTTTCTTCTACAAGGACAAAATTTTCCCACGTTTTTCATGTAAAATAGTGAGGTTTGATCCTGACTGTTGGAAAAATTCAGCTGATTTTCAATAAATAGTAAGGCTATTTATTTCTTCCTCAGCAGAGCATTTGAGCTTGTGCTAAACTTTACTGAGCAGAAAACTCTGCAACCAATCCCAAATAGACAGCCTTTGTGAGTAAAGCCAGATGTGGACTTCAGTACTGGGGGGTGAAGGTCAGTGAAGACAGGCAACATAGGGAGAATTAATGTGACTCTGCATTACATTGAAATTAATAGCTTAAAATTGAAGATCATGTATCTCTTCAAACCCCTTGATCATTGTTGATATATTCAGCTCAATACCTAAATCAGATGATCGCAGGGGTTGGAAGGGACCTCAAGAGATCATTGAGTCCAACCCCCTGCTAAAGCAGTTCCCTACAATAGGTCACACAGGTTGGCATCCAGAAACGTCTTGAATATCTCCATAGAAGGAGGCTCCACCACCTCTCTGGGCAGCCTGTGCCAGAGCTCCATCACCATTACTGTAAAGAAGTTCTTCCACATGTTAGTATGGAACTTCAAGTTTTAGGCCATTGCTCCTTGTCCTATCGCTACACACCACCAAGAAGAGCCTGGCCTCATCCATTTACTTCCCACCTCCCTTTAGATATTTATAAACATTGATCAGACCCCCTCTCAGTCTTCTTTTCCCCAGGCTGAACAGACCCAGGTTTCTCAGCCTTTCCTCATACAGGAGATGCTCCAGGACGTTCATCATCTTCATGGCCCTCCACTGGACTCCTTCTAGGAGATCCCTGTCTTAATCGAACTCAGGAGCCCAGTTCAGGCAAATGGAAACATTCTATTTCTACACAGTGACCTGAGCCCAGCAGTTTTCAAGCACACATGTGCATTTCTCATAAATGTCTTTCACCGTTAACAAGGAGAAAAAAAAATACAGTAATACAATCATATTAAACATTTGCACCTGCTATCTATTGAGCAGTTGCTTTTCCCATGGATCTGGTAAAGCTTTGTGGATGTGACATCTCTCAAGCATTCGCTTCACCCATCAGTGAAGTGCAGCCACCTGAGGCTGCTCAGAACATTTCCCCTTTCAGTGGAAATTGACTTTTTGCTCAAAGCGAGAATGGTTATGGAAAATATTCATCTCATTTGAAAAATAACTTTTAAAAGTGCTGCTTTCCATTCTTAAACAATCTTGTTTTGTTGGTTTTTCTTTGTTTTACGTTGAAAACAGAAAAGTGTTCATGGCATATTTTGAAGTAAAAATCCTTTGCAGAAACATTTAGAGGAAAAACACAGACCTTTGTTAATTGCTGATACTTTGGCGTTAATTGCTGACACCAAGCTGTGACACCTCTATCTGCTAAATGAAATACACTGCACCTATGCAAAAGGACATTTTAAATAACAAAACATTTTGCATTTCCTAGTGAGGGCAGGAAAGTCTCAGGATCTTGCTGAAATTCAGGAGTAAATTAATTAATTAAAGGAGAGCAAATATGTAAAGTCCAAATAGTAAATAGCTTAGTTAGAACTGAACAAACAGAAGAATTTGCAGCTTACTGATATGAATCTAAAGGGTTTTTTGTCGGATGTAGGTAAAGTAATGGTAAAGTAAAAATAGGAAATATGTCCTTTGAGTTGAACAAATGGAATTGTTCAACTCAAAATGATTCTTGACCAATTATAGGCATTTCAGTTTAGAAAAAAAAATGTAATTCAGTTTATAATTTGGGTCTTATCAATGTTATGAATGTACATAAATAAATAAAAAGCACTGTATGAAAAATTTCAGTATTCATTGAGAATCCAGGCTTTTCCCTGAATTTTTGGTGTCCAGCCTTTCATCCAGATCCACTTTTGAACAGCCTGAAAAAAGATGTCGTATATGTTTTATGTAAGAGGTCATCTTAAAGCTGTTTGATGTTTGAACCTAAAATGACTTTATTCCTATTGCCCCTCTCATAACATAAACTAAAACTGGAGTTTCTCTGAAGCACTGTTGTTTTTCTGGCACCTTGGCACACAAGTGGCTTTAAGTGCTCAGAAGTCACCTGCTTGCTTCCCTATAAAAGGGAAAAGTTTGAGGGTTTTCCTGTGTATCAGTAGAAGCCAATTCTCTTCTTTTTAAATGTTTTAGTGACTGTGCTAGAAAAGGCAACCTATCAGCAAGGAAAAGATTAGAGCAACAGAAAGCCATATCAATGCTTTTCCTTTTCCTTTTCCCTTTCCTTTTCCCTTTCCTTTTCCCTTTCCTTTTCCCTTTCCTTTTCCCTTTCCTTTTCCCTTTCCTTTTCCCTTTCCCTTTCCTTTTTTCTTTCATTTCCCTTTCCCTTTCCTTTTCCCTTTTTGCTTCCCTTCCCTTCCCTTCCCTTCCCCTTCCTTCTCCTTTCCATTCAGAGGCACAATGCAAAAGCTATCTGTTTTCCCAATGTGTGTATGTGCATGAATTTGTATGTATGCATTTACACTTTTATGTGATACACATTCTTCTCCAGGCAGACTCCTGTATAATGTATCACATCCATTCTTCTTACTGTTTTATGGTGTGCAATTTTCCATTACAGTACAAGTTAGATTGCAAAAGTGATATATTTAATAAAAATTAGATACACTCGTACCAAATCTCCTTCTTTTCCCCCTTCATCTATATGGGATACTGACCACATAAAGTTAGTGTTTAAAATAAAATGACTTAAATCACCACTGAATAAGTCAGATACTCTGCATGCTGTGGGTTCTGTCTCAGCCATGAGGAATGAAGATGTTTTGTAAAGTGCTAATGCCTGCCACACTCCTGAGTTATGGGTCACAAAAGAAGCAGAACACTTACCCTAGGGACACAAGCTATCCCACATGTAATATATTTTTCAAAAGTGCAATGTGCTCATAATTTCTGGATGTCTGTAAACTGAGAGTTATTACTACTGCTATAGTTTTGTTCAGGATTTCTATCCAAACTCATAACATTTCTATGAAATATCTCTCTTCCTCAATCTCTTTCGCTTTCCTACAATTAATGTAGAGGTTAAAAGGTCAATCAGACAAATAAAACAAAAAATATAAACCAAGTTCAACCCTTTAAAAATGGTGCTCTTGAGCCACTTTTCTTCTGGGGCTGAGTGAAAAAGGACACCTCCTGCCATGCTCAGAAGATCAAGCCCTTGGGTTATTAGGACCCAAGCCTGGGAACACAGGTGATGAAAGTGATGTCTCGTATGAATTAAAGTCCATCATCTCCATTTTTTAATACAGTGGAAGTTCAGGCAGAATTCCTGGTGGCAGTAAAGCAGTGATCTAGAGAAAGAGTACATCCTTAAAGTCACATAATCTCAAATTCATATATAGGCCTAATAGGCGATCTCATACAAATTGTGATTCTCTGGTCAGCAAGTGCTGTCTCTGACTTGAAGTTGATCAGTGCTACTTTCTGTGACTCCAACAGAGATATTTCTCTCCTTAGGCAGATATAGAATCATAGAATTGCTCAGATTGGAAAAGACCTTAAAGATCATAGAGTCCAACCGCAACCTAACCATACTACCCTAACTCTAACAACCTTCCACTAAATCCTGTCCCTGAGCACCACCTCCAAACATATTTTAAACACATTCAGAGATGGTGACTCCACCACCTCCATGGGGAGCCTATTCCAGTGCTTAACAGCTCTTTCTGTAAAAAAAGTTTTTCCTGATATCTAAAGATATCAGGAATAAATTACACACTTTTGTGTTTAAACCCAGACAGTCTGAGATGAGGAGAGAGAACACCTACCAGAGTTAGCCTGGGTGAAGGACTAGCTGAGGCTCAATAACTAGATGTGGCCCAGAGCAACCTGAACTAGTCAGGCTTCCTTTGGGGATTTATTGGTCCATCTGACATCCAGAGCGGACACTCAATCTAAATTACCAGGTAGATTTAGGGTATCCTGCCTGAGTAGATAGAATCCGATAACAAAACTCTCTTAATCTGTTTTGTTTTGTGTTCAGCAGCAACAACAAAGAAAACACTCACAGGCAAGAAGTTAATAGAGAAGACTCCAAGGCAGGAAATGCAGAACAGCTGAAGAAAAGATTAAGAAAGACCCAAAGACCATGACAGGCCAGAAAACACAAGAGGTTCACTAAAGCCAAGAAACTAGAAGCCAGTATTGAAATAAGTTTGAGGTCTTTTCTGAACTAGAGAGTTTGTTTTTCTTCTATCATGACAACTTGTTCTTAAGTACTGTTATAATGGCAGGCATAACTGTTCTGCTAAGTATGGGACCTACATGAGTTGGCAAATACACATAATAATGCTGTCTAGTCAAGGCTGATTCTTAACCTGCTAGTAGGCATATGGCCACATCTACACTTGGAAGTCAAAAAATGCTAATAGGTAAGCATGGGCAAAGGATCTCAATCATTCTTGTGGTTAGACTCGATGATCTTTAAGGTCTTTTCCAATCAGAGCAATTCTATGATTCTATGATTCTTATTACATTGGCAGTATGGTACCAGTTTTCTTTTAGCGTGCATCACTGACCTTCTAAATTATTCCTGGGCACTATTCAGGAACTGTAGCTGAGACGGTACGCTTTTCAGTAGGCACATCTTTATGTGGTCATCATCTTTTGGAAGAAAGATATCAGAAGTCTTCAGAGCCAAAGAACTGGACCTGACATTGGTTAATCCATTAATGTCAGTATAACAGATACAGAAGGCATGGAAAGTCAGAATGTGCTGTTGGTGAGTGAATGCTAGGAATCCCTGTTAAATGGGATCACATGGCTAAAGTCAGTACTCAATTTTCAATAAAATCTCCATTAAGACTAATGAAGAGAATATGAGAAAGTCCTTGCTTAGAAGTACTGAATCCATCCTTGTGAAAACCATCTGGAATTCTGATATGCCACATACAAGTTCACTGCATATCTACAATATATGTAGGATCAGAGCAAAGGGTAGGGTTTTTATATTCAGAGATTTATAAAATACGTAAGTCCCACAAGACAACTGTGTGGACAGAAAACTATATGGATATTTCCTTTTAAAATCAGCTTAGGAGAAGGACTTCTGCAGTAAAAGAGCTCTGGGAACAAATCCACAGATTTCTGGAAATTCCTCATGGATACAGATGTTTCTTCATTATCTCTCCTTCCTCCATCAAAACTACAACTACTTGAAGTCTAAAATAAAACTGTGGGAACTGCTGGCAGGTAAGATTTGATATAGAAGACTTAAATCTCTCAATTATGATGATACTTGCCATTGAAGCATCCGATCTGTTTCATTAAATCCTAGAGAGGAATATGGACTAACGATCTGATTTCAATGCCTTTTTTATTCCTCTCTCACCTTGTAGAAAACACACAATGGCATAAAACACAGCAACGTTTAGATACTAGTCATGTTTTAACTCATTTTATGGCAACTACGTGGATCACTGGCCATCAGAACTGAAGATATTGGAAGTAAAAATAGGAAGTTCTACTTTCGTTGTATTAACCACTGCGCAACAAAAACCACTGCTATGTGTAGTGATTATGGGAAATTACTGGGTCATGGCAACACATATTAAGGGATAATTGCCTTATTCAGGCAGAAAGAGTGAAGGAAGAGAAGCAAAATTAGGCAACTGGTACAAGATATTCACATTAAATTACAATGAATGGAGGAAGGGAAGTACCTTTAGCAGGTGATATCTCACCAAGCCTCCAGCTGTTGGTCCAGAAGGATGAGATATCCCACAGTCCTGTGCCATAGTTGCTGGAGCCTTGCAGGTATGCTAAGACATCCAGGCAAGAGCTGACCATATAGAAGCACCAGAGTCACTCCCTATAAATGTAACATCTAAATTTCCAAAAGAAAGTGAGATTAATCTCACCATCTCTGTTGTTCGTGACAGTAGGGTGCATTACTTACAACCATTTCTTCATGCCAGCAGAAGACAAAACAATTTAGGGATTCTGTACAAGACAGATAGAGAAATATGCACTTCAGCAGAATCCAGAATACTGAAATCTATAATGCATCAAGACAAGGAGATCAGGAAATCTATATTAGTCTAACTTTTAGCAAGCTCTTTAGATAGGTCTGCAATGGACAGCAAGTTTAGATGAAGTCAGTGCTCCTTGAAGTAAAATGAGCCAATCCATTTCGATGGGTCAGAGACACACAAGTAAAAACAATCAAGAGCCTTTAGGGAAAGTGAGGACTTTAGAAAATCCGTACTGCCTGTGTTGAGAATCTTAAAAAATGTGTTGTCATGAGATTTTTAAAAGCATAAGAAGACTAGCATGGATATGTCCTCTTTAAGGTTTGGTTTAAGGAGATACATGGCTGAGGCCAAGAGGTCCCTGGCTGGATAAGACATATTCCTTGTCACACAATGGGACAAGGCTGCTCTTGTGGCAAGGCCTGCCTAGCTTGGTAACACGGGTCTATACCATTTATAGACTCATGTAGGATCATAGAATGGCTCGGACTGGGAGGGACCTCAAAGATCATCTCGTTCCAACCCCCTGTTGTGAACAGGGATGTCAGCCACTGAATCAGGCTGCCAGTCACTGCTCCTCTGACCTGAAGGCATGGAGGAAAGGATAACCTGAGTCCATGGTGAACCTCATTTATCCCCTCCGCAGGTATGGCCATGTTGTTCCTTGGGGACTGTTGCGCCTGCTCCCTAGGGCTGCTGCTTTCCCCTGAATGATGCTGGCATTGTTTGACACCGCTGCCTACTTCTGCCTCCTCCCACTCTCATAGATGCTGTGCTCACACCTTCAGGACAGCTCTTAGTGCAACTTAGCTCTTCTCAGGGAGAGAAACAAGGTGTGCAGAGCTTGTGTCTGGCAGAAGCCATCCCTCTGAGCCACTACAAGTAGGGTATAAGTTTCATCAAAATCATACTTTGGATACAGCCATTTGTGCCAATATCAGAGCAGGGGTGCTGTCAGCTGAGTGCTATTCTGCAGCACTGAAGCTTCCCCAGGTGTATCCCCCTTAGCTAAGGTGTGGGACCCTGCTGAATACCAGATCTCTTTGTTGCTCATGAGCACATTAGCTAAGCTGTCACGAAGGTTACCAATAAATATATGTAGAGCACAGAGATTAATCCAATTAAACCTCCATTGACTTTTCCACATTCCTTTTATTGGAGCCTATATCTCTTCACAAACAGGCTCTAGAGCATGGGTAACATTAATCAAAGGATGACCATCATACCATCAACCCCACGTGCAGAATGAGAGAAGAGAGCAGGAGTGATTAAGGGCTAAACTCTAATCACCTTCCATCACTGCTGATGATTATTAACATTTTGGTCTCCATTTTAATTGTAACAGTAGACTTTTAAAAATATATTAAAGCAAAAGCTTTGCACTGTCTGCCCCAAAGATTACAAATAACACAGGTTTCACACTTTCTCCCACATCTGAAGAAGACATCTAAAGACAATGCAAGAGCTACATAATAAAAGATTATATGAATGATGACTTTAGAGGAAAAAAAAAAAATCTGGGAATTAAAACTAACAAATATGCTCAGGCTGAAGTTTATGCAATCATGTAACAACACAGATGGTAAATTTTACTGATATATATTTTTCCCTGGTGGAGAACACACAGTTGCAATCCAGCATGACAGATTGTATCACAGGCTAAAACTGTGTCGAGCACGAAGTAATTATAAGATGCTATCATATAATTTGCAATGGGGCCAGCCTGAATCTTGGAAGTATTATTTGTTGTGATTCAAATGGATGCTCCTTCTGCAATAAAACACTTGTATTTTTTTATTTTATCAGTTCTTCTTTTAATTAGTTCTGAGCCGTGTATACTCTAATACTTAACAATGAAAATAATCATTAACTAACACCTAATAACAATTACTAATGCTACTGGTCTTATCCAGTGAATGAATTCAACCTGATCTGCAATCTTTCGTGAGATCAAATATAGATATTTAAGTCACTACTGAATATGCAGAGTTAGGTATAAGATTACTTTCTGCTAATAATTTAGTAATTTAGGTTAAATTTGTCCTCTAATTAGGCTCCTCCTGTTGAAGAGGTACATGCAGTGGTTGGTCCATGCTCAAGAACTGACTGCTTGTATGGATGTAATAATGGTGGATGGTTGGACTGGATGATCTTGTAGGTCTTCTCCAACCTTGGTGATTCTGTGATTCTGTGATTCAGTGATTCTGTGAATAACGTCATCCAAAAATGGCCAGGTTGCAGCTCTAAGCATCTTTTCATCCCTATTCACACTTGTGTCTGGATCTTAAAGATGTGCGGAAATTGATATCAACAGTTGTCTTTCTACAGAAATGTATTTTTAAGTCGTGTAAGTATAGTCCTTCTAGAGCTGAATTCCACTCAGGTAGCATAAAGTGAAGTGCAAAGCTGGCTACCTATCTTTTAGCTTCACTTTTATTTTTGGTAAAGATAGAATGGGAAAGGACTAATGGTAAAGGGACTTCTTTCTTCCACATGAGCCATAAAGAATTATCTTTTTTTTACTTATCAATACAATTTATAGCTCTGATCTGTGTGCGCTGAGAGCAAAGATTCAGAAAATAAGAGCTCTGTTCCATGCCTGCCAGTGGCTTGCTGAGTCATTTTGGACAAAGCACTTTTCCTCCTTTTGTTGGACTTGTGCTTTCATGCATCTGATCACAGAATCATTCAGGTTGGAAAAGACCACTGAGATCACCCAGTCCAACCCGTCACCCCACCATGCCCACTGACCACATCCCTCAGTGCCACATCCCCACAGTTCTGGAACACCTCCAGGGATGGTGACCCCACCACCTCCCTGGGCAGTCTGTTCCAATGCTTCACTCTTTCTGACAACGCATTTTCTTCCTATCTTACTAAGGACTGGTAATTAAATAGTTTGTCTTCTACTTTATGCCCGTGGATGGACATTCACTCTTTTTCTCTAGTTTTGGCATATGAGAACTGAACCAGAATTAACCTGGAGAAGATCTGTGTTTGAAACCAAATCAGTTCCTCCATCCACCTTTCACCACCGTTGTGCAAACATAGTGCTGGTCCAAAGAAACTCTCAGAAATGTGTTGTGAGGAGCAGAGGCTGGCACCCTGCACATCTGTTAAGCACGTAAGTAGGAAACTGCTGCCTTGGTTTTTCTTGCAAAAGCATAGAGCGCAACATCAAAGCTCATAGTAACCAGGGAAGAAAAGACCACACAATGCAGGACATGCTTTAGAGCCTGCAGGTTTTGCTGCCTCTCTTGAAGTCATCCCAAAGCAATGAGCTCAAGGTTTCATATATTGCTTACCTTGATCAGTGTGAATCACAGAGTCATAGAATCATAGAATATCCTAGGTTGGAAAGGATCCATAAGGATCATCAAATCCAACTCCTGGTAATGTGGTCCCAAGCCTGAGGCATGCTCATGGAGACATAACAGTGCCGATCTCAGTGCATCAGGTTCTTACAGAGGTAGCACTTATAGATCCAGCTTGGATATTTCCATCTTCTCCTCCCCATTCCTAGAAGCTCTGAGGTTAGTAGGAACTGAACCAGACAGGATCTCTCTCCTTCCCCCAGCACATGTACAGCAAAGCCCATTACAGTTTGAGGTACAACAGCACACCCAGTAGGATCAGACCACTGCTTACCCACTGCTTCTCTCGAATATTTTTCCTCAGCCATTGGTAATGCAAGCCCTTCTTTACATAAATGCAGTCTGTTATTGTTGTGCATTCTTGGCATTAGTTGTAATGAGCTGGAGTCATAATGTGGTAAGCTGTGAACTTGTGGCAATAATAATAATAATATAGAAAACTCAGTCTATTTTTAATGTCCCCATACTTGCTTCATTGTTCAGTGGAGCTATTAGTTTAAAGAAAGGAAATTAAACCACAAGAGCTACAGCAGGCTGGAACAATTTTAAAAGGCTGAACACAGAATGACAGCACAATAATAATGACAGTGCAATAATGTACATTTATAAGATGGCTTTCATCCAAAGCTCCCAAAAGCGCTTGACAAACT
This sequence comes from Pavo muticus, assembly GCA_016647715.1. Classification (NCBI taxonomy): domain Eukaryota; kingdom Metazoa; phylum Chordata; class Aves; order Galliformes; family Phasianidae; genus Pavo; species Pavo muticus. Next base: position 2,711,224 of record JACDJE010000306.1, read on the forward strand.
TTGTAGGCAGAGAACAAACTGAAGGCCGTGTGTTTTCAGGGCTATGGCACAGGTGGGTTGTAATGAATTTATAGATGCTTTGTAACATTGACTCCTTTATTGTTTAAGGATTGCTGGATGTTGTAAAAGTCAGAGGTTGATTGCACTTTATGACTTAATTTATGTGATTTTAGGAACTAGGCCTGTAAGAAAGGACATTTCTAACTTACATATAGAGGGCTGAGGACCCTGTGATTTGGCAGAAAGAGGAAATCTTGAAGCTGAATCTAGATAATTTCAGGCTGAAAACAACAATGAAACACATAGTGATATCAATTAACCATCAAATCAGCTCACTTATTAAAATGAGTGGATACTGTTGCTTGTAGTGCTTAAGTCAGAGCTGTGAGCAGTTTCAAATGGTACAGGGCAGCTTAGAACTGTTATGGGACAGATGTAAGGACAGAAATATAAGACATCAGGAGAAGCTCAAACAAGGTGATTATAATGGTCCCTTCTGGCCCTAAAATCTATGAATATATGAATCTATTTCGTTTCCAACTGAGTTGGAGAAAGAGCAGAGTGTGGACACCACACATAGCATAAAAGATACATCTGTGTAAAGAGGTTAAAAGTAGGACTGGTTTTCCTGGCTCTGATATTTTGGCAGGAATGTACAATTCTGTAAATATATATGCTTGATAATAACGATAGCAATGATAGTATTTTGCTCTTGACAGCTACCCATTCTATTCCTTTTTCTTCTCCTTCTTCATTTCCTGTGAGCTCAATTATTTCGTAGAATACCTGGAGATTTTATTTTTTCATTATTAATTTTTTTTTCTCTGTCAGATTCAGTCACAGCCTTACAGAATGCTTTTGAGGACATCTCAAACCCTTGAAGCAGCATAACCTTTTTATAGGAACGGCAGTTCAGCTAGGACCTAGGACTGTGCTAATCTGACTGTACAAATGCATATACATTTGTTGGCATTGAGTGTGAGGAAAGGAAATGCTATCCTTCATAAGACCACTGACTGATGGATTGAACACAACTTCCCAGTGCATCGCTGTGGCTCCTCAGTTCTTTCAGTCAAGCTTTAGCTCCAAGAAACACTAAACTATTCCAAGCCCAGGGTGGTGCTATTCTCTTTTCTCTCCTACTCTTGTATTCACACCTGCACTGAATAAAAGGTGGTGAACAAGTGTCACTGGTTGATAAAAGCCACTACATCTCTTTCCTAGGACTAGTTTTCAGCTAGACCACCTATCCCCATAGCTGGATTACTGGCACTGTACCTAGCAAGCAAGTTGAAAATTGCAATTTTATTTTGGAGGTGAGGTTGTTTAATACTGAAGAAGGGGCCAGATTGTTCCAGCTGGCCTCACGAGTAGAGAAAGGATGCCGGCACTGTTTATCTTGCTAGTACAGACGTAGCCAAAGTGTCTATCTAGGGGGAGATTTGTCTTGGTCCCACTTCTGCAAGTTTTCCTGTCAGCACACATACAAGTTAATCTTTCTCCTCTGTTGTAGCTAAGCAGTGCAGGGCTAAACCACTGAATTTTGTTGAGCCAAGGGTGAGGAAAGAGCTGTGCCTTCGACATGAAGGGAAGAGATGAAGTGAAGGGGCTGGTTTAGAACAGAGAGTTGGAGAAAAAGGGCCCTACTGCTGGACGGTGGGACTGCAACCACTGCTGCTTGGTGGAATATTCCAAGTACGCAGGAAATGACTGCTTAAACATTTCAAGAGCCAGATTGCCTTTCCTGGCAAAGACAGAGTTAGCCAGTAGCTAACTGTTCATATTGTTGCCTATGTTACATTGTTGCCTACTACAGTTGCTCATAGGTAGAAGCCATTAGCCATAATTGTCTTGCCGTTATCATCCAAGATTGTCTATCTACAGGGACTCATTTTGAGTATCTGGCTCCATTTTTTCTGACTAAAGCTACCAGAATGAAAGCATGGGTAAAGAGCTCAGATGGGAGAAATTAAGGCAAGAAATGGGGAGATGTTCCTTCAGATCTTCTTCTCTCTCTAATTGAATACAAGTTGTTGTTTTCTTTTAGTTCAATACATAGCATTCATTCAAAAATTGCAATACTTAATAATCTTACTTATAATTTTGTCTCACAGAAGGCTTGCAAGGGGTTGTTCCATAGCCTGGGGCTAAATCTAGCCCAGATATTAGCTGAACCATACAAGGCTGTCATCATGACCCAGTCTGCAACTCTGCCACTTCAAAAAGAAAGTTAGATTAATGTAAAAGGATGAAAGTTATGCAAGCAACTGAATCGTTCAGGAAAACAGAGGTTTCAGAGGAGGACGAGGCCAGATACCTATATTCAGCCATCTACCACAGGACCAAGTTCTTTACTCTGAGAGTGGTGAGGTGCTGGAACAGGCTGCCCAGAGAGGCTGTGGGTACCCCGTCCCTGGAGGTGTTCAAGGCCAGGTTGGATGGGGCCCTGGGCAGCCAGGTCTAGTATTAGATGTGGAGGTTGGTGGCCCTGGATGTGGCGGGGGGTTGGAGCTTCATGATCCTTGAGGTCCCTTCCAACCCAGGCCATTCTATGATTCTGTGTGACCTAAGATGGACATATAACATGGCCTTTGATGGAAAGAGCTCTCAGCTTTCCTACTGTACGTGGTTACAAGACCTTGACTCCCCAGGAAAGGAGAAGACAAAGTTCTCATACTCAAAACACTACTTTATATATCTCCTTTGGCTATTGCATCTGGCTTTCCTTTCTGGCTCTATGGGGAAATAGGACCTAGCTGCCTGAATAATAGTCAAATTTAATTCTTCTTCTGGGCACAGACTCCACTGCAATTTTATAAGATCATTTCAAGCACCTTAGAAAGCTGCTTTGTGCAGCCCAGGTAGCGAGTTTGTAACCTGAAGAGCCAGCAAGGAGGCCTGCTGCTGAGGGAAAACATCACCAACAGCCTGACAGGAGCAGAGAGACATCACTGATATGCAATGCTGCAGCCCCTCCAGCTCAAAGAGACAGTGGCACTGCAATATGTCAAGTGCATCGCTGAGTTTCAGCTCAGTGGAGAGGGCAACACATTCACCTGGGAACTGGGAAACATCTGTTGGAAGAAGTCACTTGAAAAATAATCTTGCAATGGCTTGGGAGAAACATCTGTGCAGCAAATGACATACCAGCAGAAATGGAAGGATGAAGAGGTAGAAGTGGGAGAAAGCACCTTGTGGGGAACTGGTGACAGGACAAGGGGAATTTAGGTCAGCACAAACTTGTTTGACTATATGGCTTTTATGCATGAGGGCTGATGCAGCAGCTGTCTAATGAAAAGGACTGTGCAGCCACACGTGTGAACAAAGGGATCCAGACTTTCCCCCATTCTCCACTCTGAGACTGTTTCTGTGCCTTATTGTCTCTTTCTGTAAGAGCTTTTCCACAAACTCTTCCTATTCCATACATACAAAACAACATTGTGACAATGATGTGAACACTTTAAACCAGAAGAATATTGAATCTTTTTAAAGGATGTGGAACCCGAGGCACAGAATGATGTATTTTGCCTAGAACAAAGCTAGCTGATATTCAGGATAGGAAAAAAAAACCTGCAAAACCCCTCATGCCTTGACACTGACTTTTATTTTATCCATTATTTTGGACAGTTATTTTATTCAGGCAGAGCAAACACTCAAATGAAACAACTTCTTACAAGATGCATTCACTTAGAAAATACTGGGTGCAATTCCCCGGACTATATAGTTCAGGAAGTCAGATTAGGTGGTTACTGTTAACTTCTTGCATTAGCAGTTTTCAAGAATAAGAAACTATTTAAATTCTCTGCATTTGTGTAAATCCTATGTATATTAAGTGGGTGATTAGAAAAGTGGAAGAGGAGTAAAGGAGGAAATTGAAAGACTGGGAGCAGGAAAAGGAGAATAGTTACTTAGCTGCACATTAATTTTGGTGAAATGGTTTTTCTACCTGTGAACAGATTCAGTACACTTAAGGAGAGATCTTTAACCTTCAGAGAAAGGGCCTGTATTCAGTGGAGAGGAAAAACAGGACAGAAGGAATAAAGCAGAATGAACAGGCTTCAGAAGACTTCTGTCACTCACCACAGTGATGTGAGAAGGAGACTAAAGTCAAGAAGTCAAGAGCCCTAGGCACATTTTTACTAATTTTCTATCTGTCTGTCTTCTTTTTTTCCTTCTTGACCAACTCATTATGGCTGAACTGATCTTAACTGCTCACCAGGTTATCAACATCAAAGAAATTCTGTGTAGAATGCAGTCATTTGATTTGCATCGCACACCTGGGGTCCTAGTATTTGAAAACTAATAAAATGGCACTGTCATAACGAACCTTTTCCAGTTCACTGTTCCTCCCATAGCAAGAATTTCATGACAGTATGTGAATGACTAATGCCACTTGACAGAGTTGGTGAATTAAGAGGAAATATATGCTCTGTGGCATTGAAAGAATCTATTTGAAGTTGGTGCACTGCTCATCTTTGTAGATGTCACTGAGAGCACAGTTTCGGTAATGACTCTGCTCTTCTACTGTAACCTTACCATCTTCTTATCACTGTAATGCTCCTTTTTACGTTATTTCCCTCTTTTTATTCTTGAGCAAACAGAGGAGTCTATGAACTTCCTTTGAAGGAGACTATTTATTCAGTGGGATCTCACAGGATCACAGAACTGCTGGGGTTGGAAGGGGCCTCTGGGGAACATCAAGTCCAATCCTTGCTGAAGCAAGTTCTCTACAGCACATTGCTCAGGAAACATTCCTGTTCTACTTTTCATGAGACTAGGAAATAGAGGCTAAACCCAGTGCAGCCATTTCTGAAGACATGCCTAACTTCATCATGTAATCCTCGTTACAGCTATCAGGGAAATCATTAAGACATGATTTTAGGAGGAATATCTTTAAAATTTTGTCCATGCTGTTTTGCCCCACTGTTCTTTCCAGAGGCCAACCCATAGATGACAATCATCATAGAATCATAGAATCATAGAATGGCTTGGGATGGAAGGGACCTCAAGGATCATCAAGTTCCAACCCCCAGGCAGGGCCACCAACCTCCACATTTAATACTAGACCAGGCTGCCCAGGGCCCCATCCAACCTGGCCTTGAACACCTCCAGAGATGGGGCATCCACAGCCTCTCTGGGCAGCTGTTCCAGTACCTCAGCACTCTCTCTGTGAAGAACTTCCCCCTGATATCCAACCTAAAGCTTCTCTCGTTAAAGACAAGACGATGCCTTTTGCCATGCACTCCAGAAGCTGCTGTTTTTTACTCCTACTCAAGAGATTTGTCTCAACACCACACCTTTTCATTCCTAGGGCAAGTTCTGTGTCCTGCAATGTTTATTCAAGGTGCTAACCTATGACAATAACATCGCCTAAGGCAACGCTGCACAGAGCTGCAATACATTCCTCTCTCTATTTTGCACCCTTGGACTGGCTTTATTGGTAAAAAAAGTGGACATTCATAGAATCATAGAATGGCCTGGGTTGAAAAGGACCACAATGATCACCTAGTCTCAATCCTCCTGCTATGTGCAGGGTTGCCAACCAGCAGACCAGGCTGCCCAGAGCCACATCCAGCCTGGCCTTGAATGCCTCCAGGGATGGGGCATCCACAGCCTCCTTGGGCAACCTGTTCCAGTGTGTCACCACCCTCTGAGTGAAAACCTTCCCCCTAATATCTAACCTAAACCTCCCCTGTCTCAGTTTAAAACCATTCCCCCTTGTCCTATTACTATCCACCCTCTGTGCAGGGGAAAGGATTTGGACTTTGTGCAATGAATTGAAGATTTTTACCACGTGCCAGCACGCTGCTGACGAGGTCTCATAAAAAATGCACCATGACCATGTCCCCCCCTTGATTCCTCTGTAAAGTATGTAGCAACCTGTGTCTACGCCACAGGAAAAGCTGTTTGAACAGATCATCCTCAGGACTTGACACCGAATGCGATACCACACTTGAGACTCTGTGTAGTACTTTCTGTTTGTGACTCTGTTTATCATACTACAAGTCTTGATTATTCTAATGACACTGGGCCTCTTCAGAAACACATTGTTTATACCCCCAAGGAGTTTGCTGCACACACATATTCTCAATCTACTGTATAAACAAATGTGTTATTCAGCAGACAGCTGCAGTTGTGCTGCTGATAACTGGCAAAGGGGCTGACAACAATACAGCAAATATCTCCACCACCTCTAAGCAGTCTGCAGGCTTGTACAGGGGCTGCATTTGCTCTCTGTATTTCAGCATTCTCTGCAGCTTGCCTTTCAGCTTTTGGTCGATTTTTTCCTTAAACTAAAAACGATAAACTCTGAACTCTGAATCTAAAACTTCATTTTGTCCTCTTCAGGCTGCGCCTGGCTTCAGCTCTCAGAAAGAGTCAGTTTTCAGACAGCTTTGGGAATGCACTGAACACATTTGCTTCCTTAATAAAAACACTCAAGTTGGAGGAAGATATGACTTGGGAAATGGCAGAAGTGTTCTTTCACTGAAATTGCAGCATTGTTGGCATTCCCTCCTTCAGTCACCCATGCCAATTCACCCAAGTGCTTTGTTTGGGTAACGGTTTTAGAGAGAGCCCTTCTAAAGTGTTCCAGGTGTTCGAAATCTCAATTTCATGAGGAGGGAATGCATTTATAAGAGGTGTCAGGGAAGAAGGGAGAATGAAAGAGAGAAAAAGGAAAGGAAGAACTGAAGAAAGATTCTTCAGTCACTTGCACTAAGTTACACAAGAATGACTAAAATGACTCACAATGAAATCGGTGAGTTCAACAGGCCAAATAAAGCATCATTGAAATCATATTCTTTTACAGGGAACTAGAAACCAGCAGAGATTATCAAAGGCATCATGGCATGGAAATCAGTAGGATTTAGCAATTGCATACTTGCAAAGTTTCTGACCCTGAACACCTGTCTCTCTCTTTTGATCATCTTGGGAATACCAAATTTAGATTTCCTTCCCTCTTTGCTTTGGGTCTGTTGGATGAGGAATATCCAGTAAAGCCCATCAGAATTGGAAGAAGGCAGAAAAGTCCATCATGCTGTTCCAGCCATAAAATGAGGGACACAGAGTCACTTTAAACGTTAAAAAAGTAACAACTCAATAACTTCAAAATACCTTAAATGTTTCAAGAAAATCCAGTCTTGTTTAGGACAACCACAAGTTCCCATCATCCTGCCTTGCAATTGAGAAGATACGCCAAAATCAGCTATGCTGGTCTGTACAGTTGAGTGTTTTGAGACTTTATTTTTTATCATTGTACTTTGTGCGTTTCTAAATTTATCCTTTCCAATATCACGTTTCTCAGAAGCTGATTTGTCCCTTTCCTAATGGAAAGGTGGCACATAAAAGCAGGATAAGCAAAAGAGGCAACAGATAAATGCATGATTGCCATTGTCTGTACCTTGCTGCCTTCTTTTTCTCTTGGTTCGCATACATATAAACAACAGCAGTAACAGTGAAATCTTTGTAGATGTAAAAGAGATATAAAGAAATTAAGAAAATAGTTCATCATGTCCCAGTCTTCTCATTGCAGATTTGCTTCATGCCATGAAAGTAATTCTGACTCACCATTTAGTATTTTTATGGTCTGTTTCATATACTTTTTAATGTCCGCATCCCAACCATCATAACAGTATTTCATACCTTTCTGGAGTTGTGGTTTGGGGGCTATAGGGAAAGCTGACAAACCATGACAAGAAGACCTGGTCTTGGTCCTTGACATGAATACTCTCAGCTATCATTCAAACGTTCTCCAAAATTTACATAGGGGAGAGAAGTGACTAGGATGAGGGCAACGATGGGAGTTTTCTAGAGGAGAAACAGAGGAAAATGCAAAGCAGGGAAAGAGAGCTGAGGAAATTTACTTGGAGGCAAATTGTGAAGGAAGGTGAACAGGGGCAGTGGCCAATACTCAACTAGGAGCTGCTTCCCAGCTCCCAGGGGCAGCTGCTTTGCCTTGCCAGGGCTCTGCCATGCATGAAATAGTCAGGTTTACAGCCCTAAGCAGTCTGCTCTCCTGGGCACTTGTCTGATGTTCCTCATGGGAAGAGGAAAACTCAGAAGAGCCACCCAATTTGTTACAATTCCTTGTTTTCTAGCAATGCCAGACACTGAAACTGACGTAGCTGAAAGTGCCTGTATCCCAAATCCTTTGTCATTTCTCTTAAGCCAGAGTTTTAGCAAGAAAATTTATCTTTCCATCATGGAGGTGTTTATATTTTTTACTTTGTTTGTACCTTGGCTATTTAAGCCACTATCTTCTAACCACACTAATAAATTTGAAGGACAGAAGGACCATTATTTTAACATAGCCTAACTTGTTCCATACTACAAGGCACAATGATTTAAACACTGATTCCTCTACCAAGCTTGCAACTTCTGGTTGAACTAGGGAGTCTCTTTAGGAAAGACATCTAATCTTGATTTAAAGACTTCTTTAAAGACTACTTAACAACTCATCAAGCTTGTCTGGGGTTTCTTCTTTGGTTTATAGAAGTAATGAACCGAGTCCCCCATCCTCCCCTCCTGGAGATACTTCTTAATGGAAAGTAAAAATGCCACAATTACGACACACCATGTGTGGGACATAAAACCTCACTCTCACTCTAGTATCTGTATCGTATTTAATAAAGTACCAGCAGAGCAGCAATGATGTACACTGGGATTAGGGCATCATAAATAAAAGGAGGAAAATGTAATAATGGGAAGTTGGAGAAAAATATGAAAGTCACTGTAAGAACAGAAATAGACAAGGAAAAATAAAAACAAAAAGCCTCACAGTCAGGCATGGAAATAGCACATTTTCCATCAGGTACACTTTTGAATGATTCTCTCTAAATAGAAGAATAGATACACAGGCATGCATGTACATAGGCACACATACACCCAACTTGCCAGATCTTACCAGATGATGTAGTTGAGGCTGGCTGAACTTAATTAACTTGGATGAGTGGTTTTAGATTTTAACCTTCCTTGTTTATTTGCTTTCACTGTGCAGTGGTAAAGACTTTCAGACATAGAAAAAGAGAAGTGAAGAGTCTCTTGAAGAAAACAATAAGCAGCTTCACAATTGTCCAGCTGATAGCTTTTAAGGATGCAGGACAATTGCATAGCTTCTGTAAAGTGGTTCACCTCTGATATTGATCTACACAAGCTGAGAATCTGGCCCTTGGAAGCCTCTCCTCTCTGGATTTCAAAGATAGTTAATAGCTTCTTTTTTTCTACAACCATGTCAGTGCATCTGAAAGGCTTATTTCAAGGAGCATGAAATCCACTCGATGTAATTAGACCACTTCCATATTTCTTTTAGCTTCCAAAACAAGTTGGTCACATCCAGATTCCTCTGTGGAAATGGTCTCTGGCTCATGCTTGATCCCAGACTGTGTCCGGGAACTTTGGGAACGTGCTTATTGGTCTGAGCTGAGGGCTTGGCTGAGAACAGAGGGGTTTGAAAGAATGAGCTCCAGTTCTCTGGCTCTGGGTAACTGACTAGTTTGGGCATTGCCTAAGTATTTAGAAAAAGGGTGATATGTAGGTATTGACAAGGACACTTCATCTGAGTTTAAGTATATTTGGATCTTTAACTCCTCTAAAGATCTGTTCCTTACTCTGACAAGCTACAAGGGGCAAATACAGGTCTCAACGTTGTTCCCAGAATCATTGAGGAGGCTGTTTCTCAGCCATTCACACCTTTCTTATTCCAGTCTTTAGATTTATTGTGATCTGCATAGCAAGGGCTTGCAATAAGGAAATCCTTACAATAGCCAAGATACTCTTCTCAGTTAGCCAAGGCTGTATGTACTGGTGTCTGGGGGTTTCTGTGGAGACAATAATATACACATGAGAAAAATCATGTTGGGTAATTGGAGAGGGATGCATGGGCAGAATTGAACGCTGAAGCTGAGGTCCAAGTTGTAGTTGAGATCTAATGCAGATGTGGGTTCCCATTTGCCTGTCAGAAACAAAGCTGGCCTGGCTTGGATTGCAACAGTCTGGCAATAAAGACCAAAGCAAACAAAAGCAGCAACAGGAAGCAACGGAGGGCCACGAATGTTTGTCCGGCTGTAAGCTCAGCCCTTTGTTCTGGCCATTTGCTCCTGAGTGAGAATCTCAGCTCACTGCTCCTGAGGAAGGTGCATTAGTCCCTTGCACACAAACACCCTGCCAACTTGCCATGGGGGGAACTCATTCCTGACCTCAGCAGTGGCAGTCAGTGCGGATGAGCAGGAATCACCATGGGTAAGGATTTAACCTGACAGTGAAAAGACTGACAGCCACGCTTAAAAGTGCAGTTCAGCTCTGGAAAGTGACAATGTGAAAACAGCACTTTCTTACTCAGCAGATCAGCACCCTGGGTCCGATCTGCTGCCTTAGCATTCAAAAATAATGAGAAAAATGCAAGAGGAATATTCCACTTGTGTCAGTACTGTTGAAATGCCGTTCTTCTCAGACTTTCAGATCAGCTGAGCTGTACACAGAAGTTAGCTCTTTATCACTGCAGTGATGTGAGTGATCTCACCTGGCTTTTCAGATAGCACTGCCATCAGGTAGCACAGCACTGCTGTGGGGTGCAGGGGAACAGAACATTGAACCCTGGGCACAGTAGTTGTGATAACCACAACTGGGAAAAAGATGAGAATGATGGGAAATGTGAGGCTTGGTGACTGGGCTGTTATGAGATCAGCAGAGGAAAGAGCCTTGAAAAGCTTCTAGGCTTCTCAAGACAACCATGTCTTTGCTAATTGGACAGGGAGCTGGTAGAACTGAGGAGGTGCTTATTTCTGATCAAGATCTTGTTTTCTTCAGGTTAACTTCTCTCATTAATAAAGGGTCAGGTTGTGATGGCGGTATCAATCACTTTCAAGAGGAAGACTTGGCAGTTGGAGGACTCACCTCAGTGAAAGACCAAGGCTCTGGGCCCTTCTCAACCTGCAGTTGTGTGTGCTTCTAGATCTCATGCACAAGTCCCACCTGCTCTCTGGAATGTGGATGTGTTTTACCTTAGATTAATATTTGGATAAGAAATAGAAACAGTCTGAGCTGAGGTTGAAAACACCAGGTGTCCCTTTCCCATCCCAGATACTCTAGACAGGGCATGGTACAGGCTCCTTCTTGTCTGTCTATCCAGTCCCATGATCTTACATTCCTGGCCGCACAGTCATCCAGAGTGCCCAATAACACGGTGGTTACAATATCCTCTTGGGATGTGCAAATAGGTGGTTTCCAACCATTCAGGCTAATGTGGTCCTGAAGCCCACGTCTCTGCTTTCTTCAGTGCATTCTGTAAAATATTATACTGCAGTGGTAAAAGTGGGTCTGCCCTATCATCATGAAGTAAGGACCGTGTTTGAAGTACTGGGCAGATGTGTTTAGGCTGTTCAAGAGGTCGCAATGAGATTCCTTTCCTTTTGTTTTCTCTCTCTCTCTTTTTTTAAACACAGAATAAACACTTCTGACTTCACTTTCTCAAGTGAATATTGACACTGGTATTAATCAGGTGGCCTTATGTCCACACATTCTTAATTCTTTAAAATAAGTGCATTAACCGTGGAAAACTAGATAGATATCATTGGTAAAGTCTCTTCCAGAAAGGAGTAAGTATAGGAGTAAAACCTATGCTGCTCTAGATGTTTTCTTGTTCCTCCAAAAGTGTTCGTTCTTGACAAGAAAAAAATAAAGGAAAAAAATGGGAAAATGCCCTTCCCCAAAGAATAAACAGCAAAAGACACAGTTTTTTCAGTAATTGGTTTGCAGTCCAGTAGATATCCAGTGATGGATATTTGACTCTCACAGGGTCTCTAGTTATATTAACTCTTTCATGGGTTCAGGAAGAGAATTGCAATAAAATGCAATAAAATGTTATTGATTCAACCACCACTTTATCCTGATCAGAATTTCAACCATTCAATGTCGTACGAACCAGACACGTGACACACCCCAGCACTAGGTCTCTTTTCCCAAAATCCAGCTTGATTTTAGCTCATGAGGTGCTTGCAGGGTGATATTAGCCAGCTGTCACTGAAGGATCAGTTGATGTTAATGGCAACTGGCGTGTCTATTCAGTGAGCTGAGCTCATCCCTGCAAAATCAGATGGACTTTATTTCGAACAAAAAAAGGAAATCAGAAGAAGCCAAGTGAAAAGGCAAAACTGCTGCTGACTTGAACAATCCAGAAACTAAACTGAAGGAAGCCACAGACTGGGTCTGCCAAGGGTTTACTCATTGCTTGTGTCAAGTAATTTATTGAGCCTAAGTCCTTGCATTCTTAAGCCCCGTGTCTGAGCATCTGAGCCTATGACATTAACAGTGCTCTAAAATCCTGCCTGGCAATAACATTCGGTCTGTGGCTTACCAGTCGAAATGCATTCTGCATCCTGCCAGACTAGTTTTTTATGTATGCTCCAGGGCAGTAAGCATTAGGCCTGCAATTCACCCAAGGATATGCATAACTTAAAGCCTACGAGTAGACCTGTAGACTTCAGCGTGACTACAAATGTGTTTACACACCTTAGCGAGTCACTCATTAGTACACAAAACCCACATTATATTTCTGTCAAGAGGAAATTTGAAGTTCACTTTCCAAATGCCAAAGGCTTCTGCATTTACCAAGAACAACATTTAGCTTTCTCAGGCTCTGTTCCTCAGGGCCGGAGAAGTTGTATGAAGGAAGAAAATCACCCCAAATGGGCTTTTCTTTTACCACAAGAATGAAAGCAAAAATTCAATAGAGAAAAAAGGATGTCTACATGTATTGTTAAATATTGGAAGTGTAATTTAAATGAGGAAGCCAAGTTGAATGTAAGGCAATTACTGACACTTAATATTAGTCAGACTAATAAAGCAGCAATTAAACCTCATTATACAGCCATAAAATTGATGTGTAATAGATTGATTGCACCAAATGCTCATACCAATGTTTGATGGCATATCATAGGCAAGGTGAACTTGTTCATTTAATTGGTGGATCAAAATAATTTCCTGCAATAGATTTAACCTTATTGAATTTCTTGGCTGCGGATGACATCAGTAACAGTACAAATAAATAAACAGAATGAAAGAAGAGTGAAAAAAGCCTACAGACCAGCTTACTCTATGGCAAATACTCACTATTCCATAGTATAATATTCTTTCTCCCAGGAGATCCACGGTTATTTGAGAATCTTCTTGCCAGCAGCACAATTTGGATCTTGCACAGCAGTGCTGCTTCATTGTTCACTCCTTGAATCGAATGCGAGGAGCTGAAGGAAGCCTACATGCAAATGTTTCACCGCACGTTTAGAGCTGACACGAAATTCAGTACCTTGGATTACATTAACTTCAATGATTGGAATAAATTGCTGTTGGAAACCTAAAGGATAAGGATTGAGAGGACTATTAATAAAAGTCTTTTAGACCTCCAGTGGCACATCTGAACCCTTTTATTTTGGCAATAGATTCAGAACTAATCACAATATTTAATCAGTGTCTAAAGGTCCAGTGCCTCAGCTTTGCTCCTTTTTTAATACAAGTTATTTATAATGGTTTATGTGATGAACACATAAATACATGCCTCAATTTGTTGGTGTCTATAGAACAGAATATTTGCTGAAGACATTTTAGGCTTTAGTTCTTCATATCACTTACCTCTGTAAAGTTATGTAATTATAATTACTGGTTCTTAAGATACTTATGTATCCAGCTCCTTATTTTGAATTTCCTGGTGTTTCTTAGAACCAGGTGCAGCTGCCTTATGAGGGGCACATGCTGCACGTCTACCCACTTAGGTGAAATGGCTCTGAGCTGACACATCGTGCTCTACTCATTTACATGACTTCATGATCATAGAATAGCTTGGATTGGAGGGAACCTTAAAGATCATCTAATTCCAACCCCCTGCCATGGGCAGGGTTGCCCAATGGTTCAATGAAGAACTCAATGAGTTCTTCTCCTAGTCTGTACTTGTATCTGGGATTGCCTCAACACAGGTGCAACACCTTGCACTTGGCCTTGTTGAACCTCATTATGTTCACATGGGCCCACTTTTTGAACATGTCCAGGTCACTCTGAATGGCATCCCTCCTTCCTATAGTGTCAGCTGCACCTCTCAGCCTGGTGTCATCAGATGATAAGAGTGCATCACTGGCACAAAAATAGAAGAACATAGTGGAGAAATGAGACACTTCTTAAACCTATAGGACTTCAGTTTCACTAAACCATTTCTATTGTACAGTAAGAAAAAGAATTTTATTTAAAGAAGAAATTCCTGAATATACATATTTACACTGCTTTTTTTTCAGTGCAGTTTAAGTAAAATCATAGAATCATAGAATGGCCTGGGTTGAAAAGGACCACAATGATCTAGTTCCAACCCCCTGCTATGTGCAGGGTCACCAACCACCAGACCAGGCTGCCCAGAGCCACATCCAGCCTGGCCTTGAATGCCTCCAAGGATGTGCATCCACAACCTCCTTGGGCAACCTGTTCCAGTGCCTCACCACCCTCTGGGTGAAAAAGTAATGAAAACAAATTCATGATGTAGCCTTTGCAAAGGGTGGTATTTAAATCCCCTGGAGAGATGGTGTTGGAGAGGGACACAGAGCTCCATAGAGGCAGCACACATTCTACTGCTCTAAGATGAGGATTTTAAAAGCAGGACCCAGAATTTCTGTAAATATTTGGGATCTCTAGTGTACAATCTGATTTCAGAGATGCTGCCCACATCACTTCAAAGAAACTCGAAAAAATTGCCTCTAACAGAAATCAGGCCTCATCTATTGCCTAAATATTAACATAAGAGCTTAATTTTTCACATCTGGTCTTGTAAATCTCAAACCACATTCTGTGAAGTGTCCTTTAGATTGAAGCTTCGGAATTTAAATTAAATCTCTTTCTATATTTATTCGCCTATATTTTCTCCACTCTGTGTTAATTCAAAAAGTAAAATGCAAAATATAGATAAGGTAATTTTCTACACACTGTCAAAATTATCCAGGCTTTTCTGAGCAGCTGCCTGAAAAAGACATTGCTGTGTTTTCAAAATCAATAAGGTCACTCCAGCTCGTATGTGTTTTGGATCCAGAATGGTGTTTCTGTTTTGGTATGCAGCACCCTGTGCACACTTCTGCTTCCGTATTCTTTATCAGCCTCCCCAGCACAAGTCAGTGTTGTTTTCATGGCAACTCTTTCATTGGGTTTATTTAGTCTAAAACAGACTAAAAATTGTACAGCAACACGACGACAGTCTTCAAAGCTGTAAAAAGAGTGCTGCAAAGGAAGTGGATGAAATGTTCCCTACGTATATTTTGTTGGCTTAAAAGAGAGATAGGGAGCTTCAGGAGAGGCCTGGGGAAGAATGTGCTAACTGCAGGCATCGCTAAGACCTGGGGAGATTGACGAAGCTTAACAAGTTCTTAAGAAATGATTGACATGCTGATAACAGCAATTCATAAAGAGGTTTTGGCAGGAAGGTCTAAGTTTGCCCCAACACAGGATTCAATATGGTCTCTTATTCGAAGAACAATTTGTTGGGAGTGTAATGGTGGTTTGGTTTAGGTCAGAGAAAGGAGAAATGTTTTGAGGAAAATGTAAATCTTCCGAGGATTTTGAGACAATCCAAATGATTTTCAAATGAGTTTTCAATAAAGGGTAAAAACACAAACAAAACAACAATCAGCAGTTTGGAATAAAATTTGAGAACTTGTCATCACATTTGTCACAGCATTCGATATTGATTTTATCTTAATAGAGCTACAAAATCAGTACAGAGAAATGCTCCCTGGCATGCTCAGCTCCCTCTTTGGTTGAGGAGTTAAAGCTCGCTTCGACTTGACAGCTCTCTCTTAGAGCTCTGAGGTCAATTGAGATGACTTCTCTCCTAAAATATCCAGCCGAATCCCTGTGAGATACTTACAGCCCCATCTCTTTAGCTGGTGAAAGGCAGCCATGCTCTATTACCATCGTAGCAATGCACTGATTTATCCCAGCTGTGTGCCCTGACAATGCATGCATGTGAATGAAAACGTACATATGTATTCAGCTGATGCCTGTGTTGCCCCCAGGGTGATGAGAGAAGGAAGGTGACTGCTGTTTCAGTGTGGATTGTCTCCATGAGGAGTAGCTGCAGCTTTAACTCTCCTTAATCCCTCCCTCCACAGTGCCAGGAGCCAGCCAGGCTGTCCAGGATGGTGTCATTGGCCAAAGAAGGATATGGAAAATGAGGAGCATCCATATGCCCATATCATTTTTCACACTATTTTGAATAATCTGATACCAGCAACTACAACACCTTGAGTACTGGATAGGGTGGCCCAAGGATTTAGGTAGCTCACAGGCTCCTGGTAGCTAGACAGGAAGAACAAGATTGCCTTGAACACAGGTTATAGTGGCCTCAGACTCTCTCAGTTGTTTTGTACTGAAAATCGGTCTGATGACCTCAGAGTGATTGAAATGAAAGAGGACACTTCAGCCCGTGTTAGCAAAATGTGGTGGAGGCATTTTGAATAAATTTGTAAGCAGCGTATAGCTTCGCTGGAAGATCTCCAAAGAGAGAAAGCTATATTCGTCCAGCCAAGATATAAGACAGTCACTAAGTGATCTGACATCCTCTGCAGAGAGGCAGAAACACAGCACTGTAGCATTCCCAAGATGGAGAAACTGAGCTGATCTGGTTTTCTAAAGATAGTTGGGACGCTTTGATCGCACAGAAGAATTTCTTCACTGCTTCTTCACATAGGAAAAATTACACATGAAAAAGGCAAGAGGCAGAAAACCAGCAACAGCATAAGTCCTTATTGTATGACTTTTTTGCCTGTAATAATATGAACAGATGAACTTTAATTATGTGTCTAGGCAGGCTAAAGTCATTGAGCAGTGGCAATTAGAAACACCAATGCAAACCCTGGTCTGATTATTATATGCTTTCATAATGGGAGCAGCTTTAATCTTGATTTTGTTGTCACATGTAGATTTCTTTTTAGGAATAGTATTGCATTTCAGTGTTCAATTGAACACAGCAATTTGATGGTTCATAAAGATCTTTGACATTTCCTATTTACAAATGTATATAATTTTTTCTTCCTGTAAAATACTTTCTTTAATTGTTTTATTTACAGGCATGTAAGACTTTTTTTCTCCCTTTTATTTTCATTTAAATTTTTGTCATTCCTTCCAGCTTGCATTGCAAGTGGGAGAATGACCTGAAATGAGGGAAAGAAATACAAAAAACAACAGTAGAAGGTCATATATTGTTTTCATTCAAAATTTTGAGACAGCCTAGGAAAAGAATTCGATATTATGTCAATTAACAAATGTTACAAAATCATTAAATATATGGCTTTAAATCAATTCTACTTGTAGGATTACTAAAAGAAAATGTTGGTGCCTCGGGGGACACCATACGAGCAGTATTAGAGGACTAGCTGGAAATATGAAACAAGCAGACGTGTCCTGAACTGAATCCTTTCCTATAAGATTTCCAGCCCAGAGCAGCATTCCTTGAAGGATATGCGTATTTCTGTCCAACTATACACAGGATGCTCCAACCCACTGAAGCCATCAGGAGCATTTACTCCTCATCCACTTAAGCATTCACATAAATCTCTGTGATCATGTAGTTTAATTGAAGACTCGAGTGCTTGGATAAACCTTAGTTTATTCAAATCAGGCTTGAAAGCTTTTTCCATGCACTTAGCACCAATTACTACCCAAACAAATCAAACGGGCTGTATTATATGCAAACTTTTTAATTCATAGCTGTTACATTACAGTGTTTTTTTCAGCTGCAATCTTTATACCTCTCTGAGACAGGATTCCTTATGAAAGCTAGTTTGAAAAAAAAAAAAGGAAAGCAAGAGCAGAAAACGCCTGGAACAAAGTAACTGTAACTGTAAAACGTCCTTAAAGGCCAATTAGAAATTGCAATACTGGGAGTTTTATTACAACTAACTCCTCCTTAATTATCAATCAATGGATTCTGTTGGAAAAAAAAAAAATCTCAAATTCACAGCTGGGAAAATGATGCTAATTATTTTCTGTTAATTAAGGCTGTGCTGGGATTCAGACTTGCCATCCTTCAAATAAAAGATTGACATATCAATGCTAACATAATGCTTAGGGTCTTTTTCAAAGGCTCTATTTCTAATGGTAATAAATTGGTGTCATGTTATTTTAAGTGTCTTAAGCTATTGTTCCATTACCATACCCTGTTATGTACTGAAAAGTATGTATCTGTCTCAGCACTCATACTGACTTCTAATTGAGAAGTTGAATATTCACCATTTTGCTGTTACATTGTGAGAGCAATGGTGTTACAAATAAGTCGGAGCTGAAAAGGAGTAAGGCTAACAACATTTGAATGGCAGTAAGAGTCCCCAAATGCGATGGAAATTAGAATAAAACACTTGAGTAGCATTTTAAGCATGTTTAATATATTCAGTGACAATATTTTTGTTGACCAAGTATATATATATATTTCACAGAATTGCAGGGGTTGGAAAGCACCTGAGGAGATCATCAAGTCCAACCCCCTTGCTAAAGCAGTTCCCTACAGTAGGTTGCACAGGTAGGCATCCATATGGGTTCTGAATATCTCCAGAGAAGGAGAATATTTGTTTTACTGTAGCAAACCCTCCATTCCTCCTTTATTTCCTCCTTTCTTCTGGGGGTTCCTCAAACAGCAAGCTTTGAAACTTAAGAGAAGGCAACAAAACAAATTGTTAGAAGTCTCTTTTCTTGCTTTTTGTTGCGTGTTCCTTATTATTTTCTGTATCTCTAATAGTCAAGGTTGATGAAAGGAAGAAATAAAATGGTGTAAACATAATATTTATAAAGAAAGAAAGAAATTAGTGTTACATACGTTTGAAATAAAGCTCTAGCTGAAGTCATGTACAGTCTCAGGAACACATGACCTAAGATTTTTAGGTGTTTTAAAGGTTTATCATCAGTTTAAGTTGGAAGGTGGTGTTTTGTTTTGTTGGTTTGTTTGTTTGTTTATTGCTTACACTGAGAGATTATTGTCTGTTTCTGAAAGGTAAATTTCAGATAACAGCTCTGAATGAAAATACAGACCCCTTACACGAGCTCAGATTCTTGGAAACCATAGCAATTTGCATTTTAAAACACTTAAGACAGATTAGACAGCAGCAGGCATGAGAAATGGTCAAGTTATCTCCCTCATCCCTCTCTTTAGAATGATGTTCTGGAGGGACCTGCTGTAAATGACAGAGCTAGATGGTCCCTGGCCTTCCTACAGAGATTACTAACTCATAATTGCACAGGTAAGTACTTGTTTGCTGTGGGATTTAGACTGGAAAGCCTGAGCTTGTTTGGCAGATGCCAAGAAAATGACTGTAAAACTCATTTACTTTTGACTAAAGTACAGTAAAGATGAACCAAGAGACAGCGTGAGTGGCTCACCCATTGCAGCTTAGGCATCTATAGTTTCAAACCATGACTTCCACCTTTTCTAATTAGCAGAGGAGCAGGCACCTCTGTAATGTGTTTTGTTTCACCTGGAAAAAAATAATATCTGAGGTCAACAATATTTTTTCCTTATGGTTTGTATTTCCATATGGGTTTACATGGCAAGGTTTTGGTAGTGAGGAGAGGCAGGGGTGAGCAATTCCAAGGTATAGAACCATGTTGGGGCAGTGCTTGGAGAACTGCAGCCTATGGGAAGCCCTTGAGGAGTTAGTTTGAGAAGAGCAGCATCTGTGGGAAGGACCCACTGCAAATCCAAGACAATTCATCAAGAAACCAAGAGGAGAAAGGAGGCATAGATGCTTTACAATCCAAGACTTAGAATGTTGGCTGTCATTTAACAAATGAAAAGTCATAGAATCATAGAATGGCCTGGGTTGAAAAGGACCATAGTGATAATTCAGTTTCAACCCCCCTGCTATGTGCAGGGTTGCCAACCACCAGACTAGGTTGTCCAGAGCCACATCCAGCCTGGCCTTGAATGTCTCCAGGGATGGGGCATCCACAACCTCCTTGGGCAACCTGTTCCCGTGCTTCAGCCCGTTACTGGCTTTGGAATATGTCTGTTGGGTGAAGATTGAGGAAGTAGTTTTCAGGGGACTTTGCAAACCTAAACTCTCCTGCACAATTCTCTGCATCTCTCAGAGCCAACTCAATGACCTCGTTGGTCCTATGCAGTCCTATTCTCTTAGTAATATGAACTTTCATTTCAAAGCATACTGAAGTCATATTTATACGGCATAGAGAAATGCACAAATGGATGGCAGGCAAGTTAGGACAATAGATTTAACTCAACTTTCACCATTTCTTCAAAAAGCAAACTCAATGGAATCTAGAGTGTGTATCTTTACATTTACCTGATTCTTATCTACCCTCAAATAAAAAATATTTTACCTATGCTGTGTGATTACAAAGCTTTCTCTCAGCTTTTGTAATTCATTTGTGCCTTCTAGCAGTCATGAGTCATGGGTCTTTTACACTTGTCAAGTACACCTAATCCCTACCCTTCATGGCCCAGATATCTTAAAGATGGCTGAACATGTAATTGCCTTGAAGTGTAAAATATTTCCCACATTATTTATTATTGCATTGCCTGCTAGCACCTCTATAGTTAAGGTTGTGTCAGCATTTTCATTATAAGACCTTATTTTCAGCTGTAAAAATGTGCTTCGGGCTGGAACCAGGAATGCCAGCGATTCTTTTTTTCTTTTACTACTTTAAAAAAATTACGTTCAACAATTTTGAAGTACTCACAAACACGTGTACACACCCACACGTCTCCTTACAGCTCTACGTGTACATGTACTAAGGAATATCTGGCATAGTATAAATATAGAAACAGATATTGCCATAATAACACATAATTATTTGGTTTCATTTTCAGCTCCTACTCATAAAAACTGTATCTGTGTGTGGGCATTGTTAGCATAGCACGTGTTTAATTCTGTGTTGTCGCAATGTAGTTTCTCCAATTATGTTGGTAGATAGCAGTAATAATCTTTATTTATATTTTAATTCTGCAGGGATCCAAGTTTCTTCCTGAATAATCCCATCTCTGTTCTTGGATCAAGAACAAGAAACTCAGCTAGATTCTGTTTTACTCCACCAAATGTACATGATTTAGTGCAGCACAAAAGATAATTTATATTGTCAGGCCTTGCTTTCATATAGATCCAAGAGTAGGAGGATTTGAAGACCAGCAGTTTGCAGACCTGGTTGCTGTGCAGCCGTCATTTTGTCATTTATCTGCCTTTGAGGAAGATCAGTTTAGGCCCCACTGCATTTCTCCAAACCTAGCGTGGATGGCACAAGTAGAACTAAGGTTTAACATAACCTTTGGTCTGTTTACATACTTAGAATTTGACTTACTGTATGTAGTAGAAATTCTCACCACAGAGGCAGTTTACAAATATCCTATTGCATACCCTCTATATTTTAGCAGTCCCAAACTATGCTGTCAGTATTATATGCAATTGAGGGTTTTATTTTACCTTTATTGTTGTAATCATCAGTAGTAGCAGCAAAAAATAATGAGAACATGACTAGACCAGGAGAAATTTGGCAGGGATAGGAGGAAGATTTCTGCCATTCAAAAATCAGATTTCTTCTATCTACCTTCTATGAGGTTGTGGTTTTTTTGCTTTTTTTTTCTTTTGGTCTATTTGTATTCTCCTTATTTTCATCAATATTTCAAAAATGTATTATGAAAATAAGTAGATGGAACTGTCTAGGTGTTCTTGAGTGAGTGCTAATCTTAACCATTTCAGTAACAAATTGTATCTACATTCTAAACAGAGAAGGAAAGGAGAAGTTTTCACATTACTTCATCTGTGGTCAATATGGTTCTCCATCCCCCAAAATACACAATCATATCTTCAAGTTTTGAGTGTAACAATTCCTCCTGCCCTTAGTGTATTCACTAATACACTAATACTGTGTCCTTCCTCAAGTGTTTCAGAACTACTACTATGCCTAAGTCAGAGAAAAAAATAATGAGAAATGTCTTGGTTTTGAACCAATCTTTGAAACAAATCATTACGAAAGACTTGTTCCTGCAGCCTGTCCAAAACACCTGAATTCTCATGGTCTTGATTTGAAACCTGATGGGACTTTGTTTTTGATGGAAGCTTCAGTTTTGTTCAGAGCTTGGCCTCCACTTTCCTCACAAGGATACGAGCTGAGAAAAATTCTCATAACTTTCAGTACAGTTTCATGAAGAGCCTCGTGCATAACTGTAAATAATATTCTCATTTCAAACTATTGTGTAAAGCAGCGATGCGAACCATTATTACCATGGTCTAAATAGAGCTGGTCCAATTCTCACTATGCTAAAACTGTTCAAAAGAGGCAGAAAGGGAAAATAAATCAATGAAATAATTCTTTAGTTACAGCCTTGCTGTTGATGATTTATGTATATGTTTGTGAAAGACCATTGAGATTATACGCCTTCTACTGGATAAAATCTGTTTGATCTAATATTATTCTCAGAGATTTCAATACCCTTGTTAAATCCAGTTAGGAGGTTAACCCCAGCTATTCCTAGGAAGAGATGTTTCCAAAGCTTCTAGCTTTAGAAAATTAGAAAAGCTTTGCTTATGAGAAAGGTAGAATTTGTTTCTTCACATGTATGTATCTGATTGCCTACATGTGAGGCCTAAATTCACCTCAAACCCCTTTTATTGTCAACAAAAATAAACAGGTGCTTTTAAGTGAGATTAATCTAACTTTAGTTGTTTAGCCTGTAATGTACTAAGACTTAGATATATCTATCCAACCACACTGACCCATGCATGGACCCATGGACAATGTAGATACCCTCTTAAGACATCTACGTGAAACCACATGTATCTCATCTTGGTTTCCAAATGGGAAATGGGAGTCCACTCATTTAAACCGTATAAGATACGTACACTAGCATAAGAAAAAGAAAAATGATGAACAGGATAACAAAGATTATTAAAGAGCATGTGATTGAAGTGCTATTTATTTATCACAGGAAGGATAAAGCCTTCATCCACTAGAAGCTATCCATGGACATCTGTCCATTTGTCCTTGTGATACTCTAGACCTCGTTCCTTACTCACGTAACAATTCATGCTTGACAGATGCTTCAAAATTTTCCCTGTGCAGAGAATAATTTGTTAAGGGTGGGACTGGAAAGTGAGCAGTATCTCTGACTCATCTGCCTAGTCTTTTGGAGTAGGATTTATCTCATCTTGTTTTAGTTTTCTGAAAGCCACATAGCCATCACAGTACAGCCTAGAGAAGGAGGTCCTGAGGACCAGAAGTTCCCATCTGTCTCAGGATAAATGAAGAACAACCTTACTTAATCTTATCGACCGAAATTGTCATCAAGTTTAAATTTATCTTCTGGAAGATTATATTAGACCAAAAACAGTATTCTTAGAACAACAGTATTCGTTTTTTTAGCATAGAAGAAAATCACAGTAAAAGACCAAAACAAGCAAACAAATCCATGAAACCAATAAAGTAATATGGTATTTAAACTCCCATAGAGGACTGTTTTACCCAAACACTAAATGCTGAGGCAGTTCTTGTGCTTAAGTGAGAGTTTATGTTTCAGACTCAGGAATTTGTTCTTCTCTTTCTGGTTTTTGGCACTGTGGATGAAACTGGGCCAGTTCATCAATGTACTGAAGTTGAAGCACATGATTTTCACCTTGTTACCAAAGCTACCTTGAAAGTCACACAGCGGCTTCAATTACAGCTAATTCCTGCATCAGTTAAGCTCCTCTTAAAGTCCACCATTTAGCTGAGTAGCTGAACAAGCAACTTCACTTGGGACCCATAGGTCTTCAGCTCATGCAGCTTCATTTTGTGCACTGGAGGTTTCTTTGATTTCTTTGATATAGAGGCTGATGTTTTATAACCAACTTACCGAAGGATGACCTATGATCCTGTCTAGTCTAGAGTAGATTATTATCTTTTCCTGACCTTGACTGTTGTTTCAGTGTCTGCAGAACACTGTGTCCCAAAGACAAAATAAAAGAAATTTTAGTGAAAATAGCTGTCAAAGGCATCCCTTTTCCACTACATTGTCCTGTGAGAAATAGATAAAAGAATAGGATGGCTTGACACACTGATATACCTATTTCTTTTCATTGACTACAGAAGCAGTTAGTCAGCTGGCCTACAAAAAATACATAATATTTTTGGTGGTGATGTTGAGCTAACATGAAACTGACACTTGATATTTTATATTATTCACATCAAGTAGCTGAAAATGTAAGGGAACAACACACATCTACCAGTACACCATTTCTCTTTCTGTATGACTTTTATTCTGATTTAATTGGAGAATCAACATAATCATTCATGGCTGAAGCTGCCAACATGGTTTTTCTTGGAGTGTCAGACTAGCTTTCCCATTTCATTGAAGAAGATTGTTTTAATGCTTGAGACGTGTTTTGTCAACCAATGTGATTGCCTCATGTTCTGAAGATGCATTTACACTTTAATATTTAACCTGTTGTTTTTTTTTTCAAATGGAGCTTCCTTGATCTGAGTGATGAAACAATTGATATTTGAAGAAATACTCGAGGAATAAAACAGTAGAGTTAGTAAGACTGAAACCATAACTCTTCCATGACTTAGTTTGGGATTATCACAGATTGTTTTGTATCATTAAGCTGAAGATACAGAATATATAGGTAGTTCCATATCTGCCACATCAAACTTCCTGTGGTTAGTTCAATATTTTTATTTTATATTTTCTCCTTTTGTATTAGATAATTTGGAAATCCTATGTATAACATTAAAATGCAGAAAGTATCTACTTTAGCTGATTTAGAAAAAAAAAATTCTTACATTCTCTCAAAGTATTATCCAACAATTGAAGTTCTGTAAAACTAGGCTGGAAATCTAATGACATTTTTCATTACCTTTTCCTTTTGCTGACTTTAGCAATACAAGCAAACTCTTGTTGCCATTCCCAAGAAATGTTATGTAATACTATAGATGGATTTCCAAAGGAAAAAAAAAGAAAATTTCTACTAAGTGATGGAAAAAGGCATCCAAAATATTGAAACCTTGTAAGAGAGGAAAGTTACTGGAAGTTCACAAACACGTGTCTTGTTCTACACTGTTAGTGAGAAATTGTATGAGAAGTGTTGATGCTCATATATGAGAACATATCCCCATGACAGCAGTATATCACAAAACACTCTTAAGAAAAGAATAGCTAATGAACTTCTCTTGTGCCTACACAAAGCATATGAAACATCTTCATTCTCCTTATCTGATCGGACTCCTAACAGATTTGTAAGATTACAGGAATGTATGGATAAAATAAATATTCACAAGAATAACGACGACAATAATTTCAAAACCAGCAACCACTATAAACAGAAACCTAAATATTTCCACTTCTGACTGGAATAAGATGTCACAGGTACGAACAGGAAGCTGCTGGCAGAATTACAAAGTGAAAGCTGTATAAGGATGCTTAAGTTTTGCAATGGGATGTGTTACATACGGTTAATTTTCCTGTGCAGTCTGTAGATCTGTGATCATAGGATCTAATCCAAAGCTTCTTACATGCAATAGGACTCTTTCCAGTAGCTACAAGTTTCAGGCGCATAACTTGGAACTAAAGATTGTGTAACCCTACTTTGAAGCCTGCTTTGTACAAACTCACTTTATTCTTTCCTTCCGACAAACATGGCATCAGAATTAGAGCGGTGGATTCAGAAATCCCTCTGCACCTGAACTTCAGGGAGTTGAAATCTGGTGCTGGAGTCCTGACCTTGTTAACAAACAATAGGAATTTTGCTATCGGCTTGAATGAAATCAAGATTTCAGTCTGGAAGACTAAGACCTAAGACTTATCTCTTGGATCAAACAAGAACACTAGCCCTAAACATTTATCTTTGATGAGGAAGTACAGTTTCAAGTCAGTTTGGGCTTTGAAATCTATGGTTCGGACTTATTTCAAAGATGAGTTCACATGATTCAGTAGGCTTTGTAATCTGTGAATTTCATGCTTTAAAAAAAATAGCTAGGAGCAAAATTAGTATGTGCAGAATAATAACAGTCCAGTTCAATTGCTATTTAGTTTGGTATGGTTGCTTTGAGAGCTTGTTGGAAAAGGGAAAATATGTGATGAGAAGAAATATTTACTGTGCAAACTTTGCATGCCAATAAAGAAATTATAGAGAGACTATTGTTAGGCTTGACTCTGTAATTATAATTGAAGCACAAAGATGATCAAACACAAGACCATTTACAGTTAATCATTTTGACATTGCTTGATTTTTCCTATGAACCATAGAATAGAAGAATCAAATGACATTATAACACAAGAGCCTAAACCTTAGGTTGTGCAAATCAACTTAGCTACTTCAGTTTAAACAATCATGCCAGCTTGCCTCAGTTGATGGTTTGGCCTTACATATCATTATTACATTTTGAATCCGTTTTACTTCAGGGAAAATTGTAAGTTTGACGTCAA
>JACDJE010000306.1:2742648-2924133 GCA_016647715.1 Pavo muticus
GTGTGTGCTGTGCATCGACTGTATACACCACGGATTAAACCTGAGACTACGAGCCAACAATGCCCACAGAGGAACATGACACAAAATATACTTGTATGGGGAGCCTCATGTATTTTTTTTTTCAGTTCATACCATAATAATCACTACAGCCACTTAATTTCTAGGTGTTTTTTTTTTAATTTATTTAATATAGATTTATATTATTTGGGCTCAGAGGCATATGCTGCTTCCAAGTTAAGTTACCTCTGAAAGCTCAGGACAGATTCTGCCTGTTGATTGTTCTCATTCATCATTAGTAGTAAACTATGGCCCAAGGGTAAGAATAGCTCTTGAGTCTGTAGCATAGTGCCCAAAGCTTAATGATATTGCCCTCCAAGGCAGGTGGTATTTGTTTTACTGTCTCTTTGGTGGTTTTCAATCAGTGACTTATTACTTTCCTCCCTATCTGCCCCCAAAAAAGGATTGTGTCAGCTTGTTAAATAATAGACCATCAATGTTACATGCATAGGGAGATAATGGGTATGTTGCTCATGAAGACATTTCATGTTCAGGAAGGCAACCTACCATTCCTTTGCAGAGAGACTGCTCAAAGGAATGAGGGGGAGGATACATGATATGATGTGGCTGGACATCTGATATGGATGGCATCCCTGCACACATGGACTAGTGCCATACCCTGTCAGTTTGGAAGGCAACCTAGTGCAATGAGTTCTCATCAGGAGACACGTTTTAAATGCAGCAAATTGCTTAAAAATATGAAGCAATAGAATACCAAATAACACAAACATGGGTAATCTCTTAGCATTATCTCTAGTGCATTTGTATCATATGTTGCATTGTGCCTATGAATAGTGTGTGTCTGTGGATGCCTTTGGACTGCCTTCTTCACCCTGTTCCCACTTCACTGTTCTTGTTCACATCATTTGCTAAGGTATATGCTGACAGACATTAAGCACTGTCATCAGATTAGAAAATTAGCAGCTGACAGACATGCATTTTACATCTTTGCATTTGTAGAGAATATAAATATCTCCATACTTCAGCATATCTAAAAGGTTTTTTTCTGCTATGTGAGATGGTGTCATCAGCAGAAAAGCTTCTGAATTTCTGCTATTCCCTGCTTGTTGGGAATAGCAGTCCTGCAGAAACAATTCATGGTATTTCTGCTTGCCTGAACTCAACGTATATCTCTATTACACCATCAGCCCAAACCTACTCACAACTGAGATGTTAACAAAGGAATGAAGACAATGATTTTGATAAATCCTTATGATTCTTTTAAAATATTGAATGTAGCTTGTATTGTAATATTGGTTAGAATTAATCTAACTTACAATTCAGATACCTTGTCTAAACTAGCCATCTGAATTTCTTGCATAGTTGATTCATAGATGTAGACTCCAAATAGATTCTTCTCATGCAGAGGTGGGATGACTCAGACCAGGTGATGACTTATCTCTCTCTGCTAGAGACACAGCAGACAAGCAGAGATGAAGCACACTTAGATAGCTAAAATGTGATGAATTAATCTTTCCCTTCGTGTCTGTGAGCCAAATTTGGGAGGGGGAAGAGGGTGTAGTAATATCAGCATGAATCCTGAGCAATTGTCTCTTGATCTTTTTTTTTTTTTTAAAGACATAGTAATTAAAGCTTGATTGAAGAATTAGGCGATGTCATTTTCTTAAAAATAATGGCTATAAGTGGGTTATCAAACAGCAAAATAATATTACCACTTAAAGGTGGATGTTTGGAAGCAGGAGGGAGGCTTGTTTAAAATAATTTTTAAAAAGTTCATAAAAAATTGGGGAATGGTTTTAGAAGTCTTTTTCCTTCTGTTTTGTGATTCTTCCCTCAGACGGCAACTTGGCCTGTCAGTTTTGTGTCACCGCTTGTTTATGCCATAAATGTCATTTGGAATGACAACACTAGGAAAAGGTCAGGGCTATTACTGAACATGCTTACCCCCTGGAGCCTAATACAGTCAAGACACTGTGCTTCAACTGCTGGGAGTGGCTGGAGAGATGGCAGCAGGGAGAAATATTTAGGTATTTTTCAGCGCTGGTCCATGGAAATCATACCTTGGGGCTCAAAAAGGGATAAAGCCAAGAGCTGCTTTGTGCGTTTGATTCAGGTAATGTATTCAGAAGAATTAACAGCAAGCTGCAGGATTTCAGGAGGCAAGCAGAGCTGTCTGTTTCTTTTTATTAGTGCATAGATGCTAAATACTGCTCAAAGAATGAAGTTTGATCAATAAATCATACCCTAGTTGTTGCTATGCATTGGTCTCTTTGCCTGGACTGTAAAAAAAGGACCATGTGTTTGCCTTTTTTCTTTCCCCCAGAGTAAAAATTCTTCAGTAAGTAGAAACATGAGGGAAAGAGGAATGCAGCTCTAGCTAAATCATATTTGTTGTCATCTACTGTGTAGGTAAACAACCTTGCATGTAGGAGACTACTGCTAAAGTAGCCAATAAACAAACAAGCTATGGCAATAACACCAGTTGATCAAGAGCCACCTAAGCCAGAGGAATAGAAAGGGGAGGCAATCTCCCTAGACATCTTCAGATCAAGAATGTTTAACTGGCCTATGGCAAAGCCATGTAAGAAACAATATTTTTGATATACCTTCAAGTAGACGAGAATTGTTTTAATTAGCTATAGTGGGGACTCCAAGACTTCATTAACATCATTAAGTCCAATGAAATTATGCACATATATGCAAGTTGAAGAACAAGCGTATGTACCATCTTCACTTGAATCTACAGGCAAACATTTCTTTGCTCTAGGAGTGATCTTTGAAAAAGACAGAGTAAATATGGAAGTAAAGACACTAAATTCTTGCTAAAAGTTGTCCCAAAACACACTTACCGCCTTTCTTTGAAGTAGTGAAAAAAGAGAAACTAAAAAAAAATAAACCAGCAAACAATCTTCTCATCAAGGAATGATGAAAATGTGAAGCTGTAAATACTTGACAAGTAACTTCTGGCTGTTTGGCCACTGGAATTCGCTTTGCTCCTGACGGTAGAGGAAAATTATCAAGAAAAAAAATGTAAAGGCAGGCTTTTTTGCTCAAATCTTTGGACTGTTAAAAGATATTATCTTTCCCTTTAAAAGATGTCATCTTTCCCTTGAAACACTGCTTGGTAAGAGAAATCATATTTTATATAAAAATATACTTTTGGTTGGTAACAAAATCCAAGCGTAGCAAAAAAAATAGCAACTCTATTTCAGGCTGTAAGAACTTTTTGAGTTCTGCCTCTTTGCCTCTTTCCTTTTTTACTAATTTTCTTTTTAGACAAGAAATAATCTCCCAGTATCGGAGTTTAAACCGAGTTTCCATTCGTTTATCAGATCAAATCTTGAAAAGATGTAAATTGGGCTATTGCAACTACAGTTATATTTATTTATTTCGTTTCCATTTTACAAGCACTTATCTAGCAATCTTGGCACTTAACGTTCCGTGAAAACACTGCTAGAACTTCAGACTGATCCAGATCTACAAAACAAACTCCCAACTTACTGTTAGCGATACAAGATCCATAAATACTGATAGTCTTGGTGTATGATAAATTAGAAGCAGGGGAGGGGAAAGAAGAAAGAAAATCCATGAGGGACTTTGTAATAATTATTATTTATTATTCCATGGTGCAAAAAGGAAACCTTGACAAGGGAGGTCTGATTGGTCCCATCTGTGGTATGAAATTCCCAGTTCATTTGGAATGAGACTTTCCATTTCCTCTCTCAGCAAGGATTCCTCCTTCCTTTTCAATAAAGATGTGCCCATTCTTCGAGAGGGAGGGTCTTTATGGACATTTATCTGTAACCATTCACCCAACTTTGATAACCCTGCAGCCTTTAATGAGAAAGAAGTCACCAAGTCACAGCTGGAGATTACAGTCAGGCCTTGCAGCTAGCATGCCTGTGCTCTAGCAGCTCAGCTACGAGGCACACCGTGCCGTGCTCTTGCTGTACTTGAACCCCCTGGGTTTGCTCCTCAGCGATCTGACTGGATTAAGAAGGGAGTCAAATGCTATTGTTGGTCTTATCAGAACAGATCTGAGTCCAAAAGGATGCAAACATAAGAAATCAGGATCATGGTGTTTTCCCTTGATGCTTTTCCCTCTTGTCATAAACAATTGCTGCCACTGAAAGAACAGGGGCTGTGCTTTTTCTGTGAGATATTCAGAGCCCCCCTTCCATTTGGGCTGCTTTTGGGAGCTGATGATGATTGGAACTCTTCAAATGCAAAGGGTGAATTTGTGTAGAGGAGGCAGAGGACTGAGAAACAATCCTTACCAGCATGAATCTTCACTGAGACACTGTCAGGAAGAACAGAAGGGAATTCTTGTACATTAAGAGCAAAAGCCTGAGTCCCTTCAATGCAGCAAGACACAGAGCTCCAGCAAACGTGTCTGCTTTGATAAGAGCATGGAACAATAGTTACACTTTATTGCAGGAGTTTAGGGGCTGTGGGAAAAAACAACTGCCCTCCCATCCCAGCCACTGGTGAAGGGTTTCGTACATTCCCTTCCCTTCCCCTCCCTACTGGTATGCCCATGATTTCCATCTCTATGAAGCTAATCATCAATAACAATGAAACTCATAGGGGTATATTTTGGAATGCTAAGTGATGAATTTTACATTCGGGCAAGCAGGTCTCCATTACAGTAATTGGGAACTGGAGAAGAAGGACATTAGCCTAATTGTGGGTGTTGTCCTAAGGAGCGGGAGAGTTTTTACTCTCTGTGGTCTTGCAAAAACAGAAGTACTAGACAGAAAAGATGAGATTTGATCAGTTTGTACAAAAATCCCA
The DNA here is from genome assembly GCA_016647715.1 of Pavo muticus. Lineage (NCBI taxonomy): Eukaryota > Metazoa > Chordata > Aves > Galliformes > Phasianidae > Pavo > Pavo muticus. Next base: position 2,747,461 of record JACDJE010000306.1, read on the forward strand.
GTGCCTCAGTTTCTCCACTGAATCATATTCCACATGCCATACTCCAGAAGGGCCTTTCACATTTCTTCAGGATATGCTTTTGTCAAACTTCGTATGCAGAAGCAACCTTTGAAAATAAGATTAGGGCCAATTAGCTATACAGACTCAGGCATTACAATTGCTGTATGTAAACCATTGCCTTTCTCTCTTGCAAAAGTGCCAAGCAGAATAGCGAAGTACCTTAGGTATTGGTGGTTGGTCTACAGTAAACAAAAAAGACAGTAGTCTCTGAAAACTAATATGGTATACAGGGGCTGCATAGCAAGATGAATGAAAAGCCGTGTGGGCTATGGAGTGTTCGGAGGGGCTTTTTTTGTTGTTGTTGTTTCAAAAGGAGTTTTTTTACCCCAGGCCAGAAGCCTTTGTGTCAGGGAGACTGTCTCATTTCTCTGCTCAAAGACTGTCAGAGATGACTGAGATTTGAAAATGCTTTCTGATGTTGACGAGGTCAAGGGAGGCAGAGCTGCATCAGTGGTGGGATGGGAGGACACGTGAAAGGGAGAGTGGAAAAAAAAAGTGAAATGATTACCTCTAGAGAACTAGATAAAATAAAATAAATAGTATAAAATAAGATACAGGAGAAAGAAGAAGCACGGGTCAAACAGTCACACCAAAGTTTATGGCATTAGTATTCAGCTGGAATAAGGGAAAATATCTTGGTTCCCAACTGGGGATGTTCTGAAGAAAGGGAAACTGACTGGAGGCGAAAGATATATTAATATTACTCCGCTTAATCAATACATAAAATCCTCCAATGTGTTTTTTGTACAAGCCTGCTCTGCAAAGTTAACACCTGCAGTGTTTTCTGATTTCATCTAATAGCACTTGCAATAGTTTTGATCAGGGCTGTCCAAGCCAGCCTGGAATTGAATAGAACTGCAGAAATATGGTCATAGATAAGCGGTCATAGATTGCCTCCATCTTGTCTGAAAGAAAGTGGACCAATGTCACTGTCGCCCTTAAAGATGGACTCTCTCAGTCCGCCTGGTAATGAAGTAGGAGTCTTCATGGTTCAACATAGACCAGTGCGGGCTATGACATTTAACTGGCAATTTCCAAAGTTCATGTGATAGCCTTGCAGGTGGAGTTCACATTCTCCATGGATCATGCTTCCATCTGAGAATCACAGAGTCATAGAGTTGTCTGAGTTGGAAGAACATTTAAAGATCATCTAGTCCAACTTCCCTGCACTATTTAAAGGAATACTGGTAGGAAGGTTCAACCCCTACTACCACCCACCTCTGACATCATGAGCCAACAAAATAAAATAGGTGGCATTACATTTGGAGCAGCCCTCATAAATTAGCATCCATCCCATTTAGCTTTGGAGCAAAGTAGTATGGAACAGGTGATGACAATACTATTAGACTCCCTGAGCCTCCAGTATTGAGTGGTTGCATCCAAACTGCATTAAATCATAGTGGTTTCCTGATCATTATTTTAAGCTAACAGTAAGGAATGCTAAATAATCTACAGTATAACCTGAAGTGAGACGAATGTGGAAAGGGATATTGTATCTACATTGTCACCAGAGGAACAAAAAGCAATGACAGCTCTCACCAGTTGAGCACTCACCTCTGTGCCTTTAATTCACCTAGAGGTGATACGTGGCACTTCCATTAGAGGCAGGCAAAGTGGAAGGTGTACAATAGCCATAGAGATAAGAGCATAAAAAAAAAAGCAGGGAGAAAATAGGAAATATTTTATTATTTCACATTTATTCTCATTATTGTAATAGAGTAGATGACTACAGAGCTGGGACCATTGCAAAGGCACAAGAAACCCAGATCCGCAAAGACTGTTGGGTACTACTCAGTACTACCAAAGGTAGAGCTCATGGGGATGATTTCTGCACCTTTGGAGATTTGGACTAAAAATTCTATCCTCTGTGTAAGAAAAAGAAACAAAAAGAAATAGCTATTTAAATAGGAAACTAACATGAGGTTGCTAAATCTTTAATCAGCTTCAAGGTGTAAATTCAAATAACACTCACTTCACACTCTTTTCTTTAATTAGACTTACAAATAAATAGAGATAAATAAGATTGTTTCTTTGCATGTAAAATTTCCATTTGTTTCAAACTCCTTTAATTGCTACTTCAGCGTTTATGAGATAAAGATTTGCTCAAAACACAGCCCTCCTCCCTTCCAGGGAGAAAATTCTTTTTAGGTGTTTTCTGCATCTACAAGCTCTGGGACTTATCTGTGCTTATGAGGAAAGCAATTTTCTCCTTCTAACAAGATTTTACTCTGGAGTAAAATCTATTTTATTTGGGATAGTTTTAGTTTGTATAGCTACAGTAAGCTTCAGCCTAATTTTTTCATTTTATTTGTTGGTTTAGGTGGCATTTGGGTTTTTTGTTGTTGCTGTTGTTGATTTGTTTACCTGATATATATATATATTTCGTGATCTAGAATGACTTACCCCAGTCATTTAAGAATCAAGCAAATAAATACAAAACCCTTTTCATGTAGCTTTCTATTTATATATATTAAAAGAAGAGAAAACAAAAGCTTCAGAGAAAGCAAGTATTCAACAAAAACAACTTGGAGTAGATTTACAGTTCTTCAGCCTTTGCTCTCGCCCTGGAGCCTGATGGGACGCCGGTGTCCTTGGAGGAATGGCAGAGGAATTGCTAGGGGCCAATTGCTGATTTTATCATTCAAACACAAAATTTGTTACACCACTTTATCGGTCACAAGGAAAGCAATTATAGTGTGGTTCAATTTTCCACTCAATGGCTGTACTGGGGATCAAAGTCAGTTTTTATGATGGAGAAAAAATGTTTTGCTATTTTGTTTGTTATTTAAAAATAATCATAACAAAAAGCTTGCACTTCTAGCACAGTATAGCGTCTGCCTGTGTGCCTTTTTTTCCTTTCTTGAGATAGGACTGAATATTTTGTCTTCTCTCATGTGAAATAATCATTTTGTTGGGTATTTTCCTACTTTCTTTCTTTCCTCGTCATTGACTGAAGTCGTTGCAATGTAGAAATGAAATTGTCACGCTTAAAAGCAGTACAGCATTAGAACTCTAATCACAAACACTGCAGGTAAAATACCCTCCATGCCACATTTCTTAATACGATCTGTGTTCTTTTGGTAATCTTTCAGGCAAGAAAGGTATTCAGCCTGCACGTGTGTTTTTATGTCTTTAGCCATTTAGAATGCAATTAGCACTGCGATGTGACAAAATATACGTCAGTAGCGTGTTCATACACAATCTGATCACAGAGACAAATATATTTTGGAGATTGTATGGAAAAATAAAGAAAAGGACTGGAGTGCAACCTAACAGATCTCTCTCAGATCTCTCCACTGTCACAGAAATGCATAAAGATAAATAATTTGGTAAACATGTAAATAAATAAATAAATACCCATACTGCTAATTAGGACAGTTATAAGACTTCGGAAAAAAAGAAGAGAATGAAGGAAGGAGCAAGAATGCAGAACAATGGAGAAAGAAAAGCATATTTTCTCAATTGGAAGAGTAATTACTGCGCTTAAGCAGAGCTTTTCATCTGCAAAGCTCTTTACAAATGTTAAGTAATAAATCCTTCAGACACTCCTGTGCTATAAGAGTTTGAGCAGCAAGAGCAAAACGTTGTGATATCAAAGAAAATTGCATCAAGTTTCAAGACAAATATTTTAATCAGACATTGCCAGAAAATGAAACAGCTTTTTTTCTGTTTAGGAATGAATTTCTTCATTTAATTTTTCTTTTTTTCTTTTTCTTTTCATTTTTTAAACTATCTTAACATAATCTTTCTTGCTAGACTGGATACATAATTTCACATTTTAGACAAATGCTCAGTTTGAAGTTCTTCTGCTCAATTTTTCTGCTGCTAGTACAAAATTACCTCTTTCTTTTAGATCTGTCTTTGCTGGAAGTATTCTCTGTTCAATAGGAATCTGCAGGCACTCCTCTATCTCATGCTCAGTTTGCTTGTGACATGCTGAAATCAATGAAAGTTCACATATTATTAAAGTTATGGCTGTCCTTAAGTGCATTATTACACAAAACTGTAATATAGAGATCAATATCCAGAAAAAAAAAATCATCATTAAAACTCATTCATTTTCTTTTCAGATTAAACTACAACGAAAAAAAAGTTTAAAAAATCATTTTTCATCTTTTTTTTTTTTGCTGTTTTTGTTCGTTTGTTTCGTTGTTTGAATTATCTCGTGATGTTTCCATCCATGCTGTCTTTTATGGATGTAGAGACATTTGGTGAGTATGTTCCGGGAGCCATGTTATGGAGTACTACCTGCAAGACAACATGCCCTACAGCTCCTGCCATTGAGATGGGTCCCCTTCAGCAACCCACAGGAAGGTCTCGTATCCCAAGGCCAGGGCCAAGTTTGAACAGCAGTGATCTTCATATGTTGCATTCAGAAGTATATAGACTGATTTCTTTCATCATGAATTGTGGGCAATCTGTTGACTTATAAAGACATTATTTACACAGGATTCATGAAAGCTGCTGGAAAAAGCTCATGATCAAGAATCTACTTGATTGGAACGTGGTGACCCTTGTGGTCCCTTCCAACCCAAACCATTCTATGATTCTATGATCTACCAGGTTGTATGTGACCTTCTATACAATGGCTTCTGGAGCTTCTGGTTAGTTAGTGGCAGTTCAGACAAAACGTGTTCAGTAGAGCTCAGGAAAAAAAAATCTAAAGAAATCTAAAATAATTGTCTTCCCATCCCATGTGGAGCTTGACATTTAGCAACTACTCACCATGCTTATGCCTATATACACATATGCACATGCATGCATGTGTACACTTGCATGACCCGTGTGCTCTCCTTTCCAGCCACTCCAGTGCAGAAACTGCAGTACTCTTCTTTTACAGCAGCCTCTGTGAGTTCCCTCTGAATTCTACACCATGAAAGACCATAACATTAGATTCCTACTTTTTCTGTTGTGTTACAAGGGAAGGGAAGGGAAGGGAAGGGAAGGGAAGGGAAGGGAAGGGGAAAGAGAGAGGAAGAGAAAGAGAAAGAGAAAGAGAAAGAGAAAGAGAAAGAGAAAGAGAAAGAGAAAGAGAAAGAGAAAGAGAAAGAGAAAGAGAAAGAGAAAGAGAAAATATCTGAAGGGGTTACGTCTGACCTGCAAGAAATTGCAGGTTGCAAAACCTCATGCTTCAAAATATTAGCTCCGAATTAATGCTCAACAATTCCAGCTACTGTAACAACAAAGAAAACCTTATTCTCAGGCACTGTTTGAGGAACCTGGTTCTTTGTTGTTGTTGTTGTTGTTTAACATATTTGCCTGCTTACAGTAAAATAAAAATAAAAATTCATTACTTTGCCCTCCCCAGCTATAAAAGAAAACAGACAGCTCTTCTCTAACAAATTCAAATTAGCAGAAGATTTCTCCCACTTGGGAGTCTGCAGCCCTGGCCTGTAGTCAGAGAGAAATTTTTCAGTAAACCTGCACCTAGAGTGATTAAGGGAAGCCTCCAAATTTTACCCTGTCACAGCTGAGCTGATAACATGGCAGACTTGTCTTCTTGCTGATGCCCAAAGGTACATGAGCAATGGATATGGGGGAGAAGAGATCAGAGAGGTGAGGAGCTCTATAGCTCTGGAGTGAAACCAGATTCACCCATCTGAATGCATGTTGAAGAGGCTGATGCTGGCCTGATGTCTGTCCATAACTAACAAGTTGGAAGGATCCTCAATAAACATGATGAAAACGAATGTAACACCACAGCTAGAAGCAAGTGGCAAACATCTCCTTAATCCTACAATAACCATCAAAAGTCAGTCACTGCACTCTCCTTTCAGTCCATGCCTCTCTCCTTCATCCTCCACAGTTTTTATGACCAGAATTTTCCCACTCAAGATTTTGTTTTGAACAAGATGTTAGTTTCACAAGAATTTTAGTTGGTTTTGGCACTTGTTTAATGCTTAAAAAAGTAGTTAGTGTGGGAACAACTTGCTACGTAACCTGATGATTCAGTCTTGGTTTTCAAAAAAATTCTCCATCATTTTATCTCCAGATTAAAAGTGTTGGGGGAAAAAGTACATGTGAATTTGCTAATTAGAGCAAAAACTCTACTGTATAAAACTTGTTGGGATGTGAGGCTTCACTGTCTGAAGTACGAGGTTGTGAGAGTGAGAGCAAATGAAAGATCATATGAAGAGAACGACTGCACTTGACACTGGATCATGGAAGAGACTTGTTGGCAAAGACTTTGTGATGGGATGCATGAGACTGCATTCAAAGTCAGAATCCTTGCTCCATGGAGGTGAACAGATGCCTTGCCAGTATTGTCATCAAGCCACTTTCGATGACCGTAACATTATTCCAGACCCTATCCTTCCTTCTTTTATTTCCTTAAACTCATGTGTGACTGTGCCAGCCTCTGAGGAATAATTTGGTGAACTCCAGAAGTAAAAGCAATGTTCTTCAGAATGGGAAGTATAGAACAAACATCCTGAGCTGGCAGAAATAATGTACTCACGTACATTACTACGTACAAGTACACGTACACGTACACGTACATTAAGTACGTGATACTCACATACGTAAAGTATCACGGAATGTGGACTCCGAGAGATAAGTATTTCTTCTCTTGTCATCAGCTGAAGAAGTCAACTTGTAATGATTTAAACTAGCTCGACTGTACACTGTAATGGAGAAGAAGCTTGATTTTATAAGGTCATTGCAGAGAGATAGTCCAGCAAAACAGTTCCCAACATAACAGCTGAGAGGGATGGCTGAGTAACTACCCATCTGAGAACAGTGAGTTTATATCAACTCCTACTTCTTTGGAGAATGAACAAGATAAACCAGCGTGGAATTCTTTCTCTGGAAGTCACAAATGGAGATTGACTATTATTTTCAAACTCTTACACAAACAAAAATGAGTGTTATCTTATGATGGGTGATTTCATGATCTATCTATTAGACAATAATTAGGAAGGTCTTGGTTCAAATATCTGGAGCTCCTCAAAAAGACAATAGAACAATAGAATATTCATTTTTGTGCTTAATTGCTAGGAAACTGGTCTTATTTTGTGTAGTCTTAGGAGCATTCCCTATTCAACAAAGGCCCAAGGTAAAGTTTTGGCAGATTATTTCTTGTTTTATATGAGCCTTGTAAAAGGAATACACAGTCCTGTATTTTAAAGAAAAGAAACACTAATGTTTGATGGCATTTCTTTGACAACTTGTCATGTCTCAATCTAAATTAAAACCACATCTGACACACCAAAAACCTAGTCTTGATCTGTCTTGTTCAGATAGTGCCAGTCCATGATATGACCTGAAATCCATTCCTTGAGGTCATTCAGACAAACTCATTGAAGCAATATATACTGGCTTTATATATTGGCTGCTGGTCAATGAAAACACTAATGTGACACTGGAGACTCTATCTCTGTCTGAAAATAGTAAATGGATTTGATTTGGGGAAGGGAGGGAAGGAAACCAAAAGTCTCTCAGAGGTAGTGTTCAGTAATATGGCCCTACCTCACTCGAATAGTCCCTGTGGATCACCTCTTCTTCTCACATGGATGAGCGCACATAAGGATAGCTCGAAGTCAGAGAGCTCCTGACTTGGAGGAAATGAATCTTGCTTTCCTTTCCTGGGCTTACAATTTTGCCACCTTCGAAAAAAGGCCTTGCAATGGCTGTGCAGAACTTTTTCCAGGTAAAAAATGTGGGAGATTCCTACTTCAGTGGATGTATTCCAATAGTCAGACACAGCAAGATGATGAAACCTTGCAAAATTGTTCAGATGACTTTCAAATAAAAATTGTAGCCTAGTACATATCTTCAGAGTTCTGAGGAAAATGTCAAGGATGAGCAAAGTCCCAGAAGTTTTATCTTCAATCCTATATCTTTTCCAAAGAACTATGAAGTAAACAGTAAGTTAACTTAAACTGGTTTATATCTCCTTGGGTAGTTTAATGTTATAGATTACCAGATTTCAGTGCTTGTGAATATTTCCTGGCGCTATTTAGTTTACTGAGAGAGCTCACAAGCATTACCTTTTCCAAGTGTTTTGCCAAAGAGAGTACAAGGAAGCAGTCAAGGGAAAGAAATGGAGATTCTGATCTTTCAAATAAAGCCTTCTCTCCTGTCATCCTAAATTTTCACTCTATTTCTTTTCCCTGAATCCTTCCTGCCTTTGCTTTATCCCTTCTATCTCACCAAAGTTGCTGAAGGACCATGTTCATACTTTATGCCACTGGAATAAGAGAGAAGACTTCATAGATCCTCATGGCATGAAGATGTTAGGTTTTCTAATCCAATCATTATGTTAACATTCTCAGAGAACATTAACATTACATTCTGGTTTTGGTTGGGTGACAAATGTCTTGATCAATGCTTCTTCAGGAAGTTGCTTATACCTGATGTGAAGACACAGAATATTCGAAACTCCACCCTTTTCCTTGGCAATCTGCTATGGTTATGTTTGCCCACATGGTTAAAAATGCATACCTAATTCTTCCTTTGAATGCCTCTCCTTCCACCTTTCAGCCATAGGTTTTTGCTATGCTCTTATTTGCTTGATTAAACATCCTGTTATTTCAAGATAGTTTCTCCTTGAAAACGTAGTACTGTTGTGTCTTCATTTTCAGGGATCTTCTAGTCTCTGATGGTAAAATATTTTCTCCCACCTATTTAGGAGCTCTTTTCCAGGGCATTTTTCTACTATTAAAGATGGCAGAACGCTTATATTGGAGCCCCTTTTTCCTCTTCCTTACTTCCCTAAGGTAGTAGACAGTATCCAGTGGGTATATCAGCCTTTCCACATCTGGAACTCCAACAGAAGTATCACAGATATGATGTTGCCTGATAGTATTCCCTCATGCTGAGCTTCCACTCCAGTACAACACTCATGAGTAGGCAGGAGAATCATAGAATCATAGAATCATAGAATGGCCTGGGTTGAAAAGGACCACAATGATCATCTAGTTTCAACTCCCCTGCTATGTGCAGGGTCACCAACCACTAGATCAGGCTGCCCAGAGCCACGTGCAGCCTGGCCTTGAATGCCTCCAAGGAGAAGGGCATGAGCATAGGCTCCTGAACCATACCATCCATGCTGCTGAATCATTCAAAGGCTTCTTGCAATGTTATTGAGTTCCAGAAAAATTCTTGTGTGGGTTTTGAGAGTTAACACAACCGCTCAAAATAAACAGTTTATACGCAACTGAAATATTTTGGAGACTGAGAGTTTAATAACTCTCAGTTATTAATTTATCAGTAAGTCAGTAATTAATTATAGGCTCTCGCAGCCCAGAAAGCCAACCATATTATTGGCTGCACTCAAAGCAGCGTGGCCAGCAGGGTAAGGGAAGGGATCCGGACCCTCTACTCTGTGCTGTGAAACCTCACCTGGAGCACTCCGTCCAGATGTGGAGTCCTCAGTACAGAGAGATGGCGGGTGCCCAGTCCCCGCAGACGGCCAAGGTCAGGCTGGATGGGGCTCTGAGCACTGATGGAGCTGTGGGTGTCCCTGCTCAGTGCAGGGAGTGGGACAGATAGCTTTTAAGGGTCCCTTCCAACTCAAACCATTCTATGACTCTAAGCTTATGGTATTATAAATGTTATTGCATCTACAGATCTTTGGAATTTGAGACATTACTGAAATTGTGTAGCTATGGATAAATGGGCAATACTTTTGTTATTGTCATTGGCATGAAAAAGGAGGGTGAAAAGATTCCAAACAATAGTAATAGACTCAGTAAAAACAGAACATACTATGTTTGGTTTTGGCTTAGAAATAACTAGCTTTTTTTTTATTATTTTATGTAGCGATTTGGAACACAAACTTCTCTGAAATACAAATGGGAATGTTTCTGCAACCTCTATACTTACTTGAAGACAGTTTACTGAACCTAACCTACTAACCACTTCGTTATCACCTTTATTTAGCTAGTCAGCAATCTAGATTACCATCCTGTGTGCAGAAGCCACAAGTTCTGAAAGCAATACAACTGTAAACAGTACTAAATCTAAGCATGGATGATTAGTTGCAGAATGGCAAGTTTAATTTGAGCAGTTTTGACAGGTTGTGTTGCTTAAGTTGAGCTTGAAATAATGTCTTGACATATCAGTGGCTCTTGTGCTTTTCCAGGTTGAGTCATTCCTTAAGATGTTGAGTCATCTTACTTGATGCCAGAGTGTCAAGCAGAATGTGTTAAACCCGAAGTAAGAAAATAGACACCACAATCATCATCACATGTTAAAATATGCTTTACTTTTTCTAATTAAAGCTAGTAGGTTTTCAGATACTCCATTTCATATATAGCGACGGCTTTGAAATGTCCCCACTGTGCAAAATGAAAGGTACAGGCAGTTTTAAATGCATTGAAAATACAGATTAATACATTGAAAATACAGATTTCCATTTAAATTAAACAATATTTTCCAGTTTTAGGAAAAATAGAGTAATGTGTTTCTGTGAGGCTGAGAACACCCTGAAATGATTTTCAAGCCAAAACATCAACACTAAATACATCCAGTAGAATAAAGCTCCATAATAAGCATCCATTAGGATGTATGTGATGTGAAGGGGCTTAGTGGTATTTGTATGCAAGGAGATGTCAGCCATATAAGCTAGAGATAACAGAATAGTTGAGACAGAGAATAAAATTTATCATAACACGTCTAGTGATGATTAAAAGCCTGTGCTTATTAGATGCATAAAATGTATTACTAAATCATTTTTGGAACATATAATTTTCCAATTATTTATGCATCACAGTAATTAATGATAGGAGGGACAGAGTCAATGATTCACTGTGTAATACATATGGTAGTTACCTGGGGAGGAAAAAATTACAGTGCTACCAATTATTTGCTTTAATGTTTTTGTAATTATGCCCTACACCCAAGTTGAATTTTTCTTTAATTCTTTTTTAAACCCTTCATTCCTAACAATGAAACTGCTTTCTCTTTAGCCCTTCAATTAAGTCTAATTTTTAAGCTGCCATCCAAGAAATATACAATTCCATAAATGCCTCGTTTGCTTTTATATTCTGCTGGCAACAGTCTGCAAGTATGAAATCTTGCCCTTCGAGCATCTTATTGATGAACTAATTTAGCCAGTCTGAAGGATGATCTTCAGCTTAGTACACACGGCTGGGAATTGGGTGATCTCAGCTTCTTTTCTGCTTCAGCCTTAACTTCTCCACCACAGCAAAAGGAAACAAAGCTCTCAAGTTGCGTGTCACCAGGTAGGCCTCTGTTCCACTGGTTGGAAGGGAGAAAGGTTTCAGCATTCAGCAGAGCCATTTTTGAACTGCACATTTCTAACGTTCCCTCTTTTGAAGTGGAGGGATCTAGAGATGGCAAGAAAGGAGTGCCAAACAGGAAAAGGAAGCCTGCAATGGAGGGCCAGCCTGGTTTACTCAATGGTGTACGCCTACAGTGTGGATGTATTTATGTGAGCTAACTGCGCTGGGCTTCTTGCACACAGTGGAGAGAAAGGAACACCCCTGGGTCTGGGTTGATTAATCTGATGGTTCTAGGAAGTTTTGTCATAAATTACATTCTATAAAGGTCTCTTTTTATTCAGTGAACTACAAAAAGCATCATCAGTAATTTGCTAAGGTGAATTTTCTGGCTACCTGAAACCAAGCAAGTTAAAGTCCCCCAACGATGTCTATACTACTCTATAAAAGTACTATCGAATGCCATTTTACATACTCATTTGTTAATTTATGTATTTTAATTGCATATTATTCTTTCCTATGCAACAAAAAAATCTCTGAAACATCTCCCAAACACTGCTCATGAGCTAACATGGACTTGCATGGACCATCGCATCTTAGTGTGGATGCAACCATGCACTTTTCTGGGGGGAAAAATAACATCAGTGGTATTGTTGCAAATTCTTTTGTGGCAGGTTTCCACAGGAGTAAAGAAATGTCCCAGTTCATCCCAAGACTGGGGTGAGCACTTTGAATTTAGCTACCATCAGTCAACCCCAGGTAATCTGGGCAGAAGGTGCATCCATCATGCAGCTTCATATACTTAGTTCTGCTTTTAATATTCTTTGCCTCTCAGTGTAGATACAGTGAAAGAGCCCCTCCCAAAGCTACACGCTGTTACAAACAGTAAATCAGCAAGGATGTTTCCTATTCCTATTCCCACCCAAAACATCAATCATGGCAGTTCTTTCACTAGCAGGAAAACTAGGATACATTTCACATGCAAAAGTCACCATTTGGGAAGTTTAGTATCGTATTTTCCAGGGAACGTGTTAAAATTTATTGACCTGATGTGAACTTTTCCCTTCCAAAAAATCCTATCAAACAAACTCTATTTGGCTTTTTGCTAGAGCAGACAAAAGTCATATCCTCTCTGTGGGCTGGATTTAGTGCTCCTGTACCATCCATTCTCCTGCAGGACTAGTGAATGCAATTCTTTTCAGCTGCACCCAAAAGCCTTTTCCAGAGCAGACTTAGTAGTGTTTACAAGGTTTATTTAATTCTTTTCCCTCAAATAAATGAGCTTGGAGGGCTAGACTTTCCCATGAAGAAGACTTAAAAAAATAAAAATTGTACTGCATTTTGGCAGATTATGTGGGTGGTATATGAATCAATAAAGCTTCCAGCTATACAAAGCCTTTGGGTGCATTGAGATGTTTGTTTGTTTTTTATTTATTCCAAACAGAGCTAAATCTGAATAGGTTTTTTATTCCTGCCAAGAAATGAGGACATAACCCTTCCCCCACCCTTCCCTGTTCCCTGCTGTGCTACATGTGTACCCGTATCAAGCATTTATTTACTGCAAATATTCAAAAGGAAAAACTGTTGATGTTAATGATGGAAAAAAAAATAAAAAATCAGGCCCTGCTATCTGTGTTTGCTTAGGCATAAGTGACTATGATGTGTATGAGAGATCAGGTATCTATGTGTTTATCTGAGCCTGCCATTAGGCTACACGCAGCCTGATGGATACATGACAAAGCTGGTGGAGGCTTTATGTGGTCCTGAGGTCCATGGAGATATCTGGGTTGCTGGCACAACCCTGTTTTTATGTGTTATGGCCTGGACTGCACTGTAAGTTGCAGGAAAAAAAAAAATGAGACTTTGTTTTTTTCCTCCATTTTTTACCTAAGCTTCTTAGCTTGCTTGCGGCGTCCAGAGCTGACCGCTTCTGCTGACCAACATGAAGCTCTGCCAGTGCTTCTGAATAGAATTCCAAGTTAATGACAGATATTTGGTCTCTACTGGCCAAAATCTGACAGGGAAAAGCAGCTGACATAGTCATTTTTAAAATTTTCCCTAGTTCAATTAAAGTCCAGATCTGTAAACAAAAGCTCTTAATTTGTTTCTGAGAACTTAGAACCCACCGAAGCCCTACCCTTCATAACAACGATGTGAATTATGATGGAGAAGAAAGAAAAGCCATTGCTTTTGTCATTTCACCATAAAACACACCCACAGAAAGGAAAGCAGATATTACCTATGCAGTAGATCATAATGATGAATATCACACCTAGAAACAAGTCAAGGCTCATGGAAATGTCCATGATGAGCGCTTGCATCAAAACAACATCCTTTCTTAGGGAAGCATCATAAAGATATTCAGAAAACCCATCTTTCAACCAGAAATTACCCATTCTGCAATATTTTACATTCCTTTGAACTCTGGAAATGCAAAGCAGTTGGAGGGTGGATAATGGAGCATTTAGATAGAGCCATCAGAAAGCCAAATGGGTATGTATACTCCCTGATGTTCATAGAGGGCGGCAGTAATTACTAAACTGATGCTGCCCAAGCTGAGACAGTTGTTTATGGAACTCAAAAACAGACCAGCTGATGACTTCTACTGTCTGTGCTATGATGGAAATTAGACTGCTCAACATTACGGTCTCCTTTTATTTTAAATATCTTGAAGTTGTGTATAATTGGGATGTAATTGGAACTGGCTGATGGAAACAAATTGACTTTATATGTAGTGACCAATGATGGTAACAAAGACTTGCAAATAAAAGAATCTTTATGTTTTATGAGATAGCAAGACTAATTTTATGTGGCTAGAGTCTCACATTTCTTCTTCCTAATGAGCAAATCTGCTGCTTGAAGTGAATGTGAAGTGTTTCTCTGTCCATTCACTTCAGTGGGACACTATGATAAGAGAGGATAGGATAGGATAGGAGAGGAGAGGAGAGGAGAGGAGAGGATTAGGTAGGGTAGGATAGGGCAGGGCAGGGCAGAACAGAACAGAACAGAACAGAACAGAACAGAATAGAATAGGAGTAGTTCAGTTGGAACAGATCTTCAAAAATCATCTAGTTCAACTGCTTGACCTCTTCAGGACTAATAAAAAATAATGTCATATTATTGAGTGTATTATGTAAATGTCTCTTGAACACTGACAGGCATGGGACATCATCCATCTTTCTAGAAAGCTTGTTCCAGTGTTTGACCACCTTCATAGTAATGAAATTTTTCCTCATGTTCAGCCTGACCATCCTCTGGTGCATCTTCGTGCCATTCCCACGCATCCTGATATCAGTTCCCACAGGAGCAGATACCAGCATCTCTCTCTATTTCCCTTCCTCAAGAATTTACAGGGAACAATGAGATCACTTCTGAGTCTTCTTTTCTCCAGATTGGGCACGAGTGTGCTCAGTCTCTCCTCATAAGACATGGCTTTCAGTCCTTTCACCAATTTTTTTCCCTCCCTTGGATGCTTTCGAGGACCATAACATCCTTTTTGTGCCGTGGAGATCAGAATTGCACACAGTACTCAAGGTGAAGCTGCACCAATATTAAACAAAGTGGGAGAATCACCTCTTCTAATTGGTTGGCTATATGTGTCTTTAATGTACCCCAAAATGTTTGCTCTCTTGGCTGCTGAGGAACACTGTTGGCTCACGTTGACCCTGACATCACCAGCACCCCAGCGTCTCTTTCTGCTGAGCAGAAACCACTCATCTCTATTGGGCCACTTACATAAAGATTTGAAGCATGTTCTGGGATAGACATGATAATATATTAAGGAAGATATCAGAATATTTTCAGACAAAGTCAGCCAAGCAGATGAAGAGGTGCGAATATGTATGTCCTCCCTTTGTATAGTATAATTGTTTTTACTCTACACACCCTCTTCATGCTAGAATATTTTGCAGATGGGACAGTGAAGCATAAAAAGAAAGTCCGAACTTTTGCTAAGAGAGTTTATGAAGGTCAATGTAATCAGGCTGTGCCAGTTGACCCTGGGGCCAAGGTAGCATTCAATGTGCCCATAAAACATAGCATTTGTGCCTTTATATGGTGAATATTTTTAGTTACTGTTAGAAGTGTGCCATGCTCCTAGTTTTCTTGGGAACTTCTCTAAATTCAACTTTCCATTTCCCCATCTTTGAGACATATGGATATATTTTGCAAGTCTGTAACTAATTGATATGACAAACATAATAAAATGGCATACAGTGGTGAATGTGCAACTATACCCATTTAACCACTACTGATTTTCTAACCAAGATTATTGCAAAAACAGATTTATCTTGAATCAGGTAATTTTTCAGTCTTTTGTTTCCATCCCTCCTTCTCTTGCTCTAGCAGCCCTCTCACTACCTTCTCCTACTTTTGTCAGCACAGAGCAATATACAGTTATTAATGTCTCCTCTTATTCCCAGTCCTTTCTGCATCTCTTTCCTGTTGTTGCCTCCAGTGACACGCAGTGATGATAATGGGATGCAGTGCCACTGGCATGCTACCCCAAAGCCCTACAAGGACTAGTTCAGAGGTAAAAAATTGCTTAAAAAGCCAAGAGCTTCTCTACCTAAGGGGAGGAAAAAGCAATTGCTTGCTGCGTTAGGATCTGAATGCTCCTTGCCACTTCCTAGCAGAGTAGTTTAGAATCAAGCACCACTGGATGATAATTGTTTTAACTACCATTGTGTTTCCCTCTTTTATCCAGGGGCATGTCTGGAGAGAATGGGTGAAGCTGGGCAACTGATGTCTGCCTAATTCACAGGGTATTCCTAATTGGATGGGATAGATCACCCTGCCTTCCCTTCCCTCCCTTCCACCAACCGAGTGCAGTTTGATCCTCTACAGCTTTTCTGAAGAAGTTTATGCTTTCTTTCCACAGTCAGCATATTAGGAATGGACACCAACAGGAGAATCTTCCGGACACAGTCACGATTATAAACTCCATTTTACTACCAGAATGAAGGGATGTCAAAAAATCCATATATCATAATGATGTACAGTTTTTACAATATATCATTTGCAATAAAATGCAGCTCAGCTTCCAAAGTCTTTGCAGGGGAAGGTTAATGGTAGTCATGGCCATGCCAGCTTCATTCAGAAGAAATTTTATTTTGTAATCAGACTCCTTACTTTATTTACATGTACAGCTCAAGTAGCATATAAATTCAGACTCAATTAAAGGAAAGGTGTGCTATCTTTGAAGAACAATCCAGAACCTCTAAATGAAATGCACAGGATTTTCTGTATTAACTGTACTGAGATGGAAGATGCCTCAGTGCTCCCACTGGCTGAGCTGGGAGCCACTTAGACCTCATTGGTAGGCTGCATCAGAGGCTACAGCAGGAATCCAGCTTGCAAATGAACTGGGAGCACCAGCCACAAGCAGCTGGGAAGATATTCTAGTAATGCACTACTTCATACCATATCTCTTTATACACTCCCCTGAGCAGCCCTGTTGTTTATGGACTTGTGGGAGATGTCTGTTGCTCTGGAATAGCAGACAGAAGCTGAACTGAGCATCTCTAGCAAACACCAGAGAACTCAAACAGTAAAAATACCCATATGTGAGGCAGAGAAACTTGCCTCAAGTGTTTCTCTGCTCCTGTGTCCTGCCTCTGGCAGTCCTGTGTTATCCTAGTTGAAGGTGTAGAGTGTCTTGAGCTCTGCGAAGACTAAACAGGAGTGGTTACTTTTCACAGTTGCATATATTGATTGTCTGAATTGATGATTTCTTTGTTGTTTGCTACCCAGTTCTGTGGCAACATAATACGTGAGAAATGAAGCAAGTATGGGGCAAGCTCAATCCACCTATTCAAGTTGAATCACTATGCATAAGGCTGAAAGATTTATGAGAGTTTGAATATGTTCTGACCTACCAAACAGAGACTACTCTTGTTTAGTGAGACTTAATTCTCTTGTTTCAGCAAAGGCTTGTTTGGTTTCCATTCAGAATTAACTGAATAAGAAATTAAGGAGTTGAAACCAAGTTACAGGATTCCCCACTTCCAAGGAAATATCTTTCCTGGCATGCTAAGTCAGCTGCCTGTCTGTTAACTCTTTCTCCTTGACTTTTCTACTTCTGTTTATTTTATGTTCCACCTTCAGAAGAAGAGGTAGACAACTATGCTACATATCCTGCTATCTAAAGCAGTATCTGGGAAAGTTAATCTGTACATTTAAAGCCAAGTGAGCCAAGGGATGAGATTTCCTCCTTCCTAGCTCCAAACCTAACTGTTGTCACAATTGAAAATATTTTTAGATATTCTTATGTGAACAGCTTGAATGCGAAAGACCAGAAATAGCACGGATCTGGAACTCATTTCTGAAAGATGTCCTGCCTGAAATCTTGAGATCAGTGACAAAGTCAAGTTCAGATCAAATTGAACTTCAAAATCCGAAGTCCAGACCATTGTATTTTGAAGGGCGTGATTCCTTGGCTATATACACCATAGAAAAATATTTCCTTTCAAGTACATTCCCTTCACTTTCCCTAGTATCATTTTGATTTGTAGCAGTAGTAGTGGAAAAAAGGCTCCTTTTCCCTTTACTTCCTAAGACCTACATGTTGTTTTTATACCAGAAACCACTCGCATCTTACAGTTCTGTAATGACACAAGTACCTCTGTGTGATTCCCAAACCATGCATCTGTACCATCCTCCTTTTAGCCTCTGCCTTAGGGTAAAATCAGCTTTCCTTAGCACAGGAAGAGGAAAGGTTCGTCTCTCTCACTGTTCTGTTTACAGTATTATTTTCCTGTGGAACCATCAGTAAAATATTTCAGCTGAGCTACCAGACATTACCGAGCACAATAAATTTCTACACATTAAGATTAACAAGTGTAGCAATGAATGCAGTCTACTGATGAGACCGACAATTTTGACTCCTTAATATAGTTTGTTTCCAATTTATGTAGTCTTAAGGAGAAATCATACTGAGATGTGCTCAGGCATGGTCTCTGAGTTTTGCATCCTTGAAAAACCCTAAATGCATTCTGAAGGAGCAGTGTTTCCACTAGCACTTTGACTGTACAAGTTTAATACCAGTGAGCAGTCCTGCTGGAGTTAAAGTCTGTTCATCAGGTCCTGCAGCATTATTCCCTCCTTCTCTGAAGAGTCCACCCGATCTAGTGGTGCTGCTGTCAAATAACTGTTTTGAATCTTGTCTGCTGATGCTTCCAGATTCATTTAGATGATGAAATCAATTGTGTTTCTTGCATATTTTCCCCAGCATAAGTCATTGTCTGGAATTATTTTCACTGAAAATACTTGCAATATCTCCTGATGTTTTAGCAAAATTCTGGTTTATACATGAAATAGTATGGTATAGTATAGTATATTTATATGTGAAATAGGATAGGCAACACAGTTCACTTTTGCTATAGACAACAGATTTTCCATAAAGCCAATGATACAAAATGACAGATCACTAGAGGAACTCAAGAGTTTGATCATTAAATCATTACATACAGACACATTTTATTTTGTCAGAATTCGTTTTGGCAGGTAATGTATGCACCTGTTCTTACAGAAGCGTCGGTAGCGATTTCTTGCATCAGGAGAGGAATTGCTGATCACTCATTTTAAAACATCTTTTGGCTTAGTGCTTAGGGCATTCCTCTGTGATGCGAAAAATCTCAGCAAAAATCTCTAGTCTGCATGAAAGACAGTGCTAACCTGAATCTTAGCCACTTCTGCCACAGCTATCCAGGGCTCTCATTGTTCATAAACTTTATTAGTTAGCAAATAATGATTTTTTTTTCTTCAAGGCTAGAGGTAACTATTTCAATAACCTGAGGTATTTTATTTATATTCTTCTTGGTTCTTATCTGAGGGAAATTTCTTCTCAAGTTTTGGCAGGTAAGCAGCCAGAATTATTATGATTTATTCGGACAAAAATAAATAAATAAATACAGCCTCTTTTAGATTTTAGGGTTTTACACTATCTTTTCATAGTATCACAGAATGGCTTGGGTTGGAATGGACTCTGAGGATCATGAGGTTCCAACCCTCCTGCCACAGGCAGGGCTGCCAGCCACTAGATCAAGTACTAGATCAGATTGCCCAGGGCCCCAACCTGGCCTTGAACACCTCCAGGAACAGGGCATCCACAGCCTCTCTGGGCAGCCTGTTCCAGCACTTCACCACTCTCTCAGTGAAAAACTTCCCCCTGACATCTAATCTAAATCTCTTATCCTTTAGTTTAAAACCATTTCCCCTTGTCCTATCACTATCTTTAGCCTTCTGAATCCAAAGATTGTTTTACATCTTTTGTTTTTCAGTGGAGTTTAGTAATCATACTACAGGTTCTCATGTTGACCTCTGATGCTGAAAGCTTGCCTAGCTGAATGAGCTACTTATTGGCAATGGAGACCTGAGGTTTGAGTCAGATTTATCTACTGCATGGCTCAGGTGCTACTTCTTTAAGGCAGCTCAGCCTTTTGTGAACATCACTAAGCTTACCTTGCTTGGGAAGTCACACTTCTCTTAATGCCTGCAATGCGCCAATCACAGAAGGTCCCCTACAAGTAAAAATTAATAATGATGAGCGTTTTTAGGGGAGAAATAGACTTGAATGTAAAATTTAAAGGCTAGTTATGAATACTAGGTCAAGGAGATGTGAAGTCTGTGTGATCTGAGACTGCCAAAGTAATGACCTTACACATCTAAGCAGAGGAGCAATTGTTCAATAGTGAGGTCTGATGCAGCTTAGTGGGAGTACCTCAACCATCTGGATACTTTTTATGACCCAAAAGAAAGAAAGAAAGGAAAAAAAAAAAAAGAACAAATGCATTTGGAGAAGAGTGGAGACTTTTGAGGGATCGGTTTAAAAGGAGGGATTAAAAGAACTGAATAGAGCCCTGAGGGGAAGCAACAGTCTACAAACGCTGGAAGATTGCAGACATTAAAGAATGAAAACAAACATGTGAGGTACGAGGAGAAGGTTTAGTTCGATCCCCATTTCCCATGTGAAATGATGGGTGAGTTTCCAGATAAACTTCTTAAGAGAGATATCTATTAGCTTCTAATAGTATTAGGAACAATAGTGGGTGGGAATTTAAAAAATGTTAGCACGGTGCCTAGAAAAATAAGTGTGAACCGACTGTAGGAAGTAACTCTATACGGACTTGGAGATAGTTTCACATAATCAGCTTTTTCCATCCATAACTGTGAGGATATTGTGCATTATTAAAAGCAGATACTTCTGGCCACTTGGCTATTAGTCTCTCACAGCTGTAACGTGAATGGTAGGTGTTAAAATCAGCCACAGGAGGGCTCTTGCATTATTTCCCTGCAAGCCTTTAAACATATTGAGGATAATAAAGGAAGAAACCTATTCAAGCAAATATAGGCAGAGGCTAAAAAGATCAAGTCAATCTGTGCTCTAGTTTCTGTCAGTATACACAGGGAAGGAACACTGAATCGTGAGTAGTTCGCTGTGCATTTTATTTCCTCTACTTGTAGAAACAAGAGTTATTTCCCCTTCTGTGATTTTAGCTAGGTGCCATGTTTCTCCAGAAACAGGGCACGACTCAGTGTATGTGTTAGAGACCTGGATATGGGGACTAAGGTAAAAGATAAAGTACCCTTGGTCATGCTAAGTCTCTACTGCAGATTCCCTCGCTAGATTTTTTCTCATTTTTGCTTTCACAGTCTTCACGGTGAATTAAGACCCATCATTGTCAGTGCCACAGCAATTTAGCTGAACTCCCAGAGCAGCATGCTGAATTCCTACAGCAGCCCACCAGCACACGTGGTTTAGGACACTTTGGATGCTCATGTAGGTGTCTGATCAGATGCGCTCACAAAACAACAGTCCTCTGTATGGATTCAATGAGAGCTCAGAATTCCCATCACAATTTGTTGCTTCCCTCTATTTCTTGCCCACTCCTGAAAATTATTCCTTTCCAAATACAGGCATTGAAGGACCTCATGTCACATGGGTATTGTCACTCTGAAAGTGACCATCTAGCAGCATTTGTGAAATGTCCTCTCTCTACTGATACATGATAAAATTCAAATGGTTAAATTTATAAGTGAACAGCTAAATTAAATACTTAAAATTAGATTGATAAATCCATGCTTTGGTTTGGGTGCCCCAGTCCACCCCTTGGATGATCAGCCCATCCAGTTCCTGGCTTCTTTGAGATGGTTGAAGTCATAGGAACATTTGTCTTTGTTTGTTGGTTTGTTTGTTTGTTTTATTGTTTTCATTTGCTTGTTTTGTTTTGTTTTGTTTTGTTTTTTGCTTTGTTTTATTTTGTTGATGGCATTATTTTGTCAGATATTTTGTCCTGGTCTACATCCAGGCAAACATCCTCTTTTGTAAAACTCACTAAGTAACAAAAAGGAAAAAGAATTTCATTGTGTGATGTACGACCAGCTTTTGTGCACACAGACAGTTCACGTTACCCCACTCAGTCCTTCCTGAACCACTAAATGCCCTTATTTTTTCACATTTTTGGAAACATTCACTGTTGAGCTTCAATGGGAGATCCATCCACAGGTGCCAATGGGAAGAACTGAATAGCGGGAGAAGCTGTGATATTTGTACATCTGCTCCTGGCTTGTTTAGAAAACCTGTCCCCCTCTCTGACACTTGTCCCCTTTCCTGCCCCACATTTTTGTGCAAGTCCCCAAGGCCCACCATATCTGACAATCAAGACAGCAAGCCAACAAGCAGCAATGAGCAGTAACCACATGCAGAGAATTCCTTCAGAGCCCCCCCAGATTTCTCCCCGTTCCCCTCCCCTCCCGAGTGCTTGCTCTTTCATACTTCATTGGAGAATTGTGTTATCTCCTTGAGATGTGAGCAGCTCTGCGCAGGAATGTCTGCAGTGGCATGCGGAGGCACAGGCATGGGACAAGTGTGTTAATTGGTACGAACAGGGGCTCTTTTTGGCTGGGAGAGAAATAACAAATAAAGAAATAAATAAAGAAGAGATGAGGAGAGTGGGGGAGAGATGGGGGGAAAAAAAAAAAAACGTGCACAACTTTTTCCCCCCTTCTTCTTCTCTGAAGGAAGCAGCAGTGTCTCCTTGCAGAACGACAACCCTCAGGATACAGCAGTTGTCTTCAAATCTGTGACCATAAAAAATCATTATCTCTGTGAAATACAGCAATTTGGGAGATAATCAAACAGTGACCAGGGGGCAGAGCTGCCAATCTGAAGGATTATGCTCTGTGCACGCTTGATTCTGTCTGACCTTCCTCCGAGCCAGCTGTCAGCTTGGCGAAAACGCACACGGATCGACTCAGGGCACATTCATTAGACTGTCTTCGGTGAAGAAGTCATTTGCATAAAACCCCAGCTTTCTTAATTAGTACTTCATTTTTCCCTTGACTTATTTTGTGGCTAAGTTCACTCGCCTATTTTTTTTTTTAATTTTTTTTTTTTTTACTTGCCGAAAAATAAAATGGGGGAGGAGAATTCTCTCTCTTTTTTTTTCTTTTTTTTTTACTGTTGGGGGCAGGAGGGAATATGACTTGCAAATTAACCCAGTGATAATTAGCCTATTAACATTTTCAGAGATGTAGGAGGTTTCCAAATGTTAAAAAAAAAAAAAGGAAAAATCAGAAGGGAGGAAAAAGTGTGCGGGGAAATACTGCAGTCGAAATGGGTAACTCAACTTCTGTACTGAGAATGCTGAAATGTTGGGAAAGAAAGACACTGCAGGACATACGGAAAAATCTGTTTCCTTTCCACTCATTCTCAAAGATTGCTTAAGAAAATGCTACTGTATCATGTTCCTGGGCAAGCAATGGAATTATGCAGTGAAAGAAGAATAAAGGCATATTTATCTTCTACTGCAGTTAATAGTGAGTGAACTGTTCGGATTTGGAGGAAATTAACCACATGTTGCAGGTTTACTTGCACTTTTCCTATATGTACTGAAAATAATTTTCACCTCACTTTAAAACTGTAGTGTAAAAATAAACTGCAAACTGTTGTATGAATTTAAAGTGTTCCCTTAAGATGCACTACACTACATTGATTTAAATGTGTTATGTAATTACTAGGAACAAACAAGCCACAGGAATGACTGCCTTGTGTTAAAAAGAGTGTGTGGAGTAAAAAGAGATGCCAAATTAGCACAGACATCATCAAATTTGTTCTTCTATTCAAAGTAGATCTTAATGAAGCTAGTTACCTGTTTGATATTCTGCTCTTGGCGGATGTAGGAAGGTATTTGAGACTGCTCCTACGTTTAATCACAAACTAGCCCAACTTACATCTCAGCACCAATATCAGGGCATAATTATTGTGCAGTGGGGAGGGAAATCCTGAAGTCTAAACAGTATTCTTGTCGCTGATGAACCAGAACCTAACAGAGAGAAGAGGAACACAGGTCTTGGAAGGCTACTTTTGTGGCAGCAGAAGTTCGAGACAGGAAAGACAGCTACAGTCAGGATATTAAACCTTAATTTGAAGAGTTGGGATCAATGTTTAGAAGATCAAATATTTCAGGTAACCAGTTATTGGTGGAAACAAATAGTACCGGGACCTATTCTCTGGTCCCAAGAGAAATAGGCCATAGGTAGGTTACATGCATGCTACTAAACTGCCTCAGCCTCCAGAACTGTGTGAATGCATCCAAACTGCCTGAAAGGAGTCGTCCATCATTTGGGACAACACTAGTTGGTTTGGAACAAAAACCATGCCACAAAGTGCTCTAGATACGAATCAGTGTGAACAGCAACATTCCCAGCACTTCCTTTACTTACACAGATGCACTCTCAGCTTTCCACTCTGGAGCTAAAGCTTCAACGTCTGATTACATTATTAATTTATTTTCTTAGTGGACATTTCAAGAAATGTACTTAAGAAGTAGCCATGAAATTTACAACAATATGTCATAACGAACCAATTTCTCTTTTTATTACTAGGGTTAGTAATAATCCTAGTAATAACCCTAGTAGGGTTAGGGTTAGGGTTAGTATTTATTACTCCTTTTATATGAAAATTAATGAAATATTCATGAAAATATGCATGCAAGCTTTTAATAGAATGGATGAGACTGTGTCAAACTCTTGTTTTTCTTTTTGTCAGTTATACATAGCTGTGGATTAACTGACAGCAGTGAACTGCATCCAAACCTCACCTGCTGTTGCCCAGTTCCAAAGGACTTCCACAATTCTGATCACACCATTTTTTCCTCTCATAACTTATAATAACAGTGTTCCAAATGTGTCAAGAGCACTGGTAGTTATGGATGACTAACACAAACAGCACTGAAGTCAACAGAAAGATTCTGTTACGTTTAGTTGAGCCATTTAAACATTATGTTTCTCCCAATTAAATTAGGAACTTTATGGGGACCTGTCAGAAAAAAATCTAGCATTCAGACTTTTATAATTTATTTCTAGTCTAAAGAGACCCAGCTACCAAAGAGGAGCTGTTCAGTAAAGCGGGATTAAAATAGGGAAATAATCTGTAAAATGTCTATATTGTTTCATTTTAATAGAAAAATATATTCTGTGGAAGATCTGGATTTTGGAACTGATCAATAGAGTCCATCAGTGAATTTTTCTGTTTATTCCCAGTAGGTTTGGGGTATATCTGAAAGACTTTCAGCCTCTCAGCATTTAAATTCTGCAGGATATAACCTTTGGTGAATAACCTTCTGTTGCTTTGGGAAAATTTACCAGATTACATAAGATGAAAATTAATTTCTTTATTAAACCAGAAAATTCAGCGCTAATTCTTAATTTAGTTACTAGAAGTGTAAATTCTAATGATAACCTTTCTATGCTACTTTAATGACTTGTTGTCACCACACTCAGCAAGCTCGTTCTTTCAGCTTTCAGCGTTCATGCTACAGTTTCCAGACTCTTGGCATAGGTCTATAGGTCTATATTCACTTATGCTATGTAGAGTTTTCTTCTTATTCCATTTCCCTCTGAATTATAGTTGCAATTCAGAAAGGTCACTTTCTCAGATGTAAATAAAACGTTGTTTCTATGACATGTTCATATGAGTCCAAGAGCAGTCATCAATCACTGCTAGTTGATTCAGTACGGTAGCAGCTACTGTAGATCCTTATCAAAATTCATTTGGAATTTTCACTCTGGGTGAAGGTCATTTTTCCCAACTTTTCCAATCCTAAAATTAGGCATTTTAATCTAAGCTAGTTTTGTAGGCTCCTGTTATGCTGCTGGAAGGAAACTGATATACCAATCAGAAATGCTGTTAGGTACGCCAAGATAGAAATCAATCCCAACTAAAACAGACATCAAATTTTTGATGGAATGAATTGTTCTTCCTAGGATCTATTCTCTCTTTGCTGGCCACGGGGATACGCCTTTGCAGGTAACTTAGTCAACACACATTACTTTTTAAAAACTATAGTTCAATAAGGTGAGTTAAGGGTTTAATTTCTTGATTACATGGCCCAGATAACAGCCTTGAAAGCATTCTTGCCATTGTCGTAATTTCACTGTGTTATAATAATTATTTTACAGTTATAATGTCATGGACTGGTTCCCAAACTCATTTTCTGTCTTCTTGTTTTGCCTGAAAGCACTGGGAATCTTAGAAAAGAAGTTCTATTTTCTGTAGATACTCACCTAATACTGTTCTTTTTAATTCATTTTGGACAGATCTACCTTAGCTAAAAAGATAGGTGTACCGTGTGAGCTGGTGGTAGTTTCCTTCATTGGGGAAGAAGAAGGAGAATCATGATCCCTTGGAGAGTGGTTAATCCCACCTATAAGGAGCGGTCAAGACAGTGGAGATGAAATGCTTTACTGAATGCGTCTGTCTGACTGCAGGAGGCTAGATGTCTAACGAATGCTAAGCTCCTAATTTTTTAATGGCTAAACTGCAGCAGACTGTTGATTACGCCTGTGTATCGTGTAAAGTGCCACTGAATTTATTAGGGTTGCAGAAAAATGAAGCAGTGTTACAGCTTTCAGTGATTTGTTTAGTGAGGGCTCACAGTCTGTCAAAGCCACAAGCTCTAAATCTCCAAAATGTAGTGAATATTTTCCAGATTCTCTGAGCATTCCTGCATCTTTGTAAAACACCTAGGTATTTCTCTTGCATTATCCTAAGATTACAAGGTTTCTGGGGTAAAGAACACTTGAACTCTGGGTGAAGACTTGGTGGAATTCTGTTCAGAAATCTCCATGGTTTATTCTAGTAGAGAAAGTGTGCTACAGTGCTACATGAAGGTCCCCAAGGAGAGCAGTATAGTCGCATCAGAATGGTACTGTTTAAGCTAGGAAACCTTGTGTGCACCTATAAAATGTTACTGATCAGTTCTTTGTAGGGTTGCTTCTCTTGAAATCCAAAGAAAGAATCATAAATTCCATAATTCAAAGCAATTTGGCATTCAAGGCCAGGCTAGATGGGACTTTGAGCAACCTGGTCTAGGGGGAGGTGTTCCTGCCTACAGCAGGAGGGTTGGAACTAGGTGATGTTAAAGGTCCCTTCCAACCTAAATCATTCTATGATTCTATGATAATAAAATCCATCAGGCTGGATAGTAAACCCCAATACAGTAAAGGTGTGCCAAGAGCTCCTAGCAAACAGACAATGATGCTCCACCCTCACCCTGAATAGGTCTCTCCTTCCAAAACCCTTCTTTTCATTAGATTTGCAGATGGATCTTGATAAAAATTATGTATGGAAATAACAACTGAGTATCAAAATAAGGTTTGATTCTTGAGAAAATAACCTTGCAGAAATAATAATGAAGTGTAAATAAATAAAAGACATATGCTCGTGTCCTCACTGGGCTTAAGGAATGCTTTACTCAGTCAAGGGCTCTCCTTAGCAACATCCGTCTTTTGTCACTCTTCATTATTTCACATCACATCTTCTCACTGCTCCTTCTTTTGTTCCCTGAATTGTTTCATTTCATTTTTTG
The DNA here is from genome assembly GCA_016647715.1 of Pavo muticus. NCBI lineage: Eukaryota > Metazoa > Chordata > Aves > Galliformes > Phasianidae > Pavo > Pavo muticus. The sequence continues at coordinate 2,774,573 of JACDJE010000306.1, forward strand.
TTTGTTTGTTTTCTTTACCATCCTTTCTTCTATCTTTCTCTTTTTAACTACAAAAACCTAACCTAAATTTCCCTGCCTCAACTTAAATCCATTACGGCTTCCCCTGTCCTAGTTGACTAATGAGAATAATTATTGAACTATTTCTCAATGTGAATTATCTACTCAGGCTAAAATAAAAGCACCAATCTCATTTTCAGTGAAAATCATGAGTCTGGCCAACAATTGCGATCCCTGAAGTAAAATAACATGGTTTTATTTACTAAGGTCTTCAGTCTATTCATCGTTTTTTATTAGCATTGAAATAACATTGGGGCAGGATTATATTGCCTTTTTTTATTATTTTTATTTTTTAATACGGCTGTTCAAGAGCTCACAATTAAAAAGCCTCTGTTAATACACTGATATTGCCATCAGGATCGAAAAGGGATTAGTGCCAGTGTTCCGGGCTGCTAAAGCATGCTCATATACACACACAGACTGGAATGCTTATTCCCAGAGAAAAAAACACAGGACGTGGAAATAGGATTCTTTCTAAGATGCTCAAAGCATCAGCCAAAGGAGCTGATCTTTGTGCTGCCTTGGCAGAGGGAATCTCTCAGCTTGTATAAAATTGGTGCACCTGACTCTTGAGTCAGCTTTTCCCTTAGTGTAGCTTGAAAATCAGCTACACTACTGCTCATCTGGGGCACAACTCCTGGAACCACAGGCAGCCTCATAAAATACAACACTTTCTACACTAGTCTGAGTTACTCTTTGTGAGGGCAATACAGATCTCACTTGGCGCTTGCAGAGGTGTGCATTATTAGGGTATAATATCTGGCTGTGATAGAGAATAGATATCTAGAGCAAAAAAAAATGTACAAAATGAAATGCTGTCAGACTATTGTGAATATCCTCAAAATTGGATAAAATCTTCCTCTAGAGGAGGTAGAAATAGTTTTAAAAATCACGCAGGATGAAAAAAATGCAAGAAAACAGCTGTAGTGTGCAAATTCCTAAATTCCCTCAGAGCAAGAGCCTTGTTTCTGTCAGCTCAGAAATCATTTAATGGAGCTTGTAGTGCAAGGGAATAACAGGGAGAACCAGCTTGTGTCACATTTGTCAACCAGCATCAGGGAAGAAATGCGGGTTTGGAGTGAAGACATGGCGGGTTAGGGGCGTTGGGGGCAGCTCTTGCTGATGTCACAGGAGCCCCATGTCATACTGTGTGGCTCAACATTGTCTCTAGAGAACAGTCCCACTGTTCAGATAGCTCCTAAACCTTCCAAATCTTGTGGCTTGTCGTCTCTATCTTGGATATCTCTTGAGCTCACCCAGCACCTTGGGGATATAAATAGTTTCTGATAGCAAATGAAGAGACCCTCCTTACATTTACATACCTACAGTTAACCACTGAGCTACAGTGGTGATGTAGGATAAAAAAACATCAGCTCACATCCCTTCAGCGTGGTCCTGGACCTAATCCATGTAAAAGGATAATGGCCTTTTGCTAAGGGAATTTCACCACAGGCACCATTTAGTTGTCTTGACGTGGGTGCCATTTGGACAAGCAAGGGCTAGAACTTCCCAAAAGACCTTTGGGGAAACAAGTCTCTCTGGGGTAGGAACAATAGGCCAAGCAGGACATCCAATGGATACAAAATGGCACTAGATGCCACCATTAAGGTGAGTAAAATGTTAAGGTTTATGTTAACTTTAGAACAAAAAACAAAGCTAAAATCATAGACTTCAGCATTATCCAAAGGGCAGCTAATAGCAATCCAATGATGTTCTCATTTATAGAGACTCTGAAGTCACACGATCGCTTAACAGAGAATATCAGCTTCAGTAGCAACATCTAAGCTGTTTTTCCACAGGTTAAAAAAGACATCAAATGTAATCTTATGCGTGCAACAGGCATGCTCTAATTTCAGTTCCTCTCAAAATAAATAAATAAATAAATGGAAGCAATTAATACGTTCTTGGTTCCATTGGTATCAATGAATATTCCAGAGAACCCAAGAACATCACTGCAGATTTTCACCAGTGTAAATCAAAGCAGGGTATAGCTGTTTGTCTTAAATAAAATCGAACTGCAACTTGAAATGACTTCAGTTTCCTACGCATGTTTATCAACGGAGTGTCGTCTCATCAATAGGAAGTAATATCTAAAGCGTTCTGTTAAGTTCAGAATTTCACTGTACCAAGTGCTGTTCTTACTACAAAAAGGGCCAAATCCTGCCCTATTTGCAGTCTGAATAAATGAGCCAAAAAAAAAAAAAAATCTGGGATAAAGAAATGAGATTGTCCCTTTTTTCAAAGACCATAGAATGAGGCACACAGCAATTAAGCACATTGCAGTCAAGGTCACATTGTGGTCTGCAATCCATAACATATCTAGTTTTTGAACCCATTCTTCAAGCTTTGTAATCAAAGCTTTTTCTTTTTCTTTTTCCTTTGCTTTTGTTTTTGCTTTTGCTTTTGCTTTTGCTTTTGCTTTTCCTTTTTTCTTTTTTTCTTTTTCTTTTTTCTTTTTCCTTTTCTTTTTCCTTTTATTTTTTCCTTTTCCTTTTCTTTTTCTTGTACATTTCTTCTTTTCTTTTCCTTTTCCTTTTCCTTTTTCTCTTTACAGAGCAAAAAAGTATTTTAAATTTTGCCTGTGATGTGGTAAATGGAGTCTTAATATATCTATATAAGATGATTCTCTCTTTATTTAATTTCTTCCATTTTTTTCAGTTAGAGTGGTCAGGCCCATTTGTCTGTTTGTTTTTGTTGTTTTTAGGGTTTTTTCCACTTAGGTATCAAATTGCAATTTTACGTAAATCCATATAAAATAAAATAAAATCACTACCTAAACACCATTACCTGAAATTTTGAAACATTAAGACTTCAAAAGGGTTAATTAATTACATTAGCTGTGTCATTATCCTGGCAACATTCTGCCGCAGGGTGTATAGATCTATTCAGCTGCTGAGTTTGAAAGAGCTGTGTCCTTCTCTCACAGAAGAAAATTCATCAGACATTAAAAACATAGTCATTAACAGAACATATTGTTTTCTCTCCACCAGATTGGAGAACATCAGATGGAATAATCAAAACAAATATTAAATAAATACTTTTTTTTTTTTTTAATATGGAACCCACATCACAAGCCAGAATAGAATTTTTTTCCATGATAAATAGAAACTGCTTAATATTTATTGAATGTGGAGAACCAAACTCTCTGCAGATTCACATCTTTGCAGTCAGAAGTGGGTATGAAGTTCTCCTGTACTTGAATGATAAAATGATGCTTAGGGAGGTACAAATCACTGTATGAGATGTTTTTCTATATAAACAGAGTCAAAAAAATATAAAATAAAGAAAGAAATAGCCAAGATACTTAAAGATACGAAAGTAGTTCCATGTTGAGGGAGATAAACTGAGTCTCTTCAGCAAGGAAAGTAATTTTTCCAGGATGTGACAGATGTCAATGAAATCATGACAAACATGGAAAGAGTGAAGAAAGAGCAATTTCTTGTAATACAAAATCTTGGAGGTATCAAATGAAGGTGGGTTCAAAATGATTAAAGGAAAACACTTTTTCATGCAGCACGTAATTAAACCATGAGACTCATTGCCATGGGATGTTGTGAACGTCATAAGTTTTCACGGGTTCAAAAAGCAATTAGATAAAAACATGGAAGGAAAATCCACCACGGAGTGTGATAGACAAAGAAATAACCCTCAGGTCAGGAACTGCATAGCCACAGATTGCAGGAAGCGGGAAAGATAAAATATGGGAACATCAGTGTACATTTTCCTTTTTATGCCTTTTCCCAACAGGCAGTCATTAGTGGAGATTGTTGGAGACCAAAAAGCTCTGTGGATGTTCTGTGGTCCTTTTACAACACAGGTCAGGAATTGGTCTGAAAAATGTAACCCAGGAGAAAGAGGAAATATTTGTTAAACTATAAACATCCTTCGTGTTCACACGGCATTGTGCATCCAGGACTAATCCCTGTGGTTTCATCTTTTCTGCAGTGGGCTGTGTAACATGGGGCACATGATGGGGAAGATGTCAGATGCTGTGTGGCCAGTCAGGAAGATCTTTCCTGCCAGAAGAACTTGCAACAGATGCACCAGAAGTGGTCTTGTTGGAAAATACTTTTGGTTCCATCATCTAGAAAAAAACACATAAGGGTTGCATATCCTTTTTGTCATGCAAACTGTCACCGTGCTCTTCTTCTACAGGATGTTTCCATAACAAAACAAGACAAATCAAAACAAAACCAGTTGTTTTGTTTGGGAAAGGTCAGGGACCAAGATGAGAATCTCCATTTAAAATAAAATAATTAAAAGCCCACAAAATGATCTCTGTTTTAAATTGTATAAAATGTGCTCGCAGTTATATCCTGATGTTGTTGCTGGTAAGTGATGGGTTTACATGGGAAAACACTCACGGCCCATGAGAGTACTTCTGATTTCACAGTCTGATTTAAATTATTTTCCCCTAGGCGTCCACAGGTGCCCAGAGTGAAATAACAATAGTCTAAATAGCTTAAAATGCTTTCCAACTAGAAAAACACAAAGATGAAGAATGAACTTCCAAAAGCACCTTTCATTCTGGCATAGAGAAACACAAAATACAGTGGGTAAATAAACATTTTCAGAAGGATATAAATCAGTCAAATCAGACTGACATATACAGAATAACCAAAAGGCTCTGCCTTGACATTGGGCCATTTCCTCACAAAATTCACAGCCCTGGAAACAACTGAAGAACACAAAAGTACCTTGAAAAGTGATCACATTTTGTTTTCTAATAGAACAAAAACAGATGCGTTTCACCAAACATTATGCATAGAGATAACATTAGATGTGAGAATTGTTCTCTTGATATTATCAGAAATTATGCCATAAAAGCTGAACATGTGCACAGGATTTTGTGACTTTCTTTTTTGCCATTTTGCTGTAATCACTGAGACTTTTCTAATAGACATATGACAGTGATGTAACCGTAAGTACCAATAAGAAAAATGGAACGTAATTTTCTTAATGATTAGAAAAAAAAAGTTTGAGGAGAAAAAAGTGAAACTCAACAACCTTCCAAAACTCCCAAGTAGCTTTCTAAAGCTATCTAGAAGGGAAAATCAGTAGTGGTTGATAAGCAGTAAATTTTGGAGTGGCAGGTGCTAAAAGTGCATTTGTGAAGATGCCATCACCAGCTGACATAGGAAACAGTGCATAGGAAACATACAGAAAAACTTATGAAGCAGATTTATAGGCAAGCAGATTGACACTGAAGAATTTGAACTTGTACAGCCAATATTCACATGAACCCAGGCACAAACTTGGAGATATCTGTACTTACTCTCAAGGCATGTTTACACTCAGATCTTGGGGATAAATGGGAATCCTGGCACTGGGTTTAGACCCATGATATGAGGGCAAAAATATAACACCTACACAGATTGCAGGGACTAAGCACCCAGCTGCCTTAACATCTCTGTTAGCGCTGTGCAATGCCAGCACCAGCCAGGAAGGATCTCTTAGTAAGAAATGCTGTACAAGAGGCCAAGATTTTATCCCTGTAATGGGCTTTTCAATTAAAGAAAGTCTGCTGGTTTATTGTTAGGAAACAGGGAGGCTAAGGGAAGTCATCACTACTCACAAACATACTATAATTTTTCAAGAAGTCACACTTTTGCAGTCTATTTTTATTGTCTTTTGATTCTTCCTAAAGAAACTCTTCCATTTGAAAAGCTTTTTTCAGTTTACCATCAACTATCAAAGTCATGACATGAGCTGAAATCTCCAAATCCACCATGAAATGACAATGAGGGAATTCACTGGCTCAACCCATCACTTCTCACGTGAATTGAGTAACCTGGGTTGATTTATGAAGACACTCCAGACTGAGTTCAGGTGCTTCATGTGGTCAGCAAGTGCAATTTGAGATGCTAATGGTATCCCAAACATCTCAGGACTTTTGGGAAACACCAAAGGTGCAGCAGTTGGAAGTTAGTGCACCAAATGGTGCTGTTAACTCTATGAGCACTCTGAGAGATTTACAGGCAGATTCTCCTTGATGGTCAGGAAGACATCAGGAGCCCAGCTGGCCCGATTTATCTCTTTATTGACTATACTTTTGTGAGTATGATACAGTTGCCTACATATATGTGTTTGATGCATTACAGTCACCCAAGGGTACCTGATTTCCACTGCCAACTCTGGAATTGCATAGACCATCACATGTCATGTGTCATATCTGTCACTCCCATGTAGCTGTCTTTGTTCTGAAGGCTTCAGGTATCAACCAAGGTAACCAAGCTGATGCCTACACCAATCTACCTGTTTAGGCACATTGTAGCTATTGCAAATCCCATTGGGTATGTCAATATTTAGGACTAGATGCAATTTTAGAAAAACAAGGATATGCTCCATTAGAATTCCACTGAAATTCCCCCCTGTTTCTTCTACCTGCTACTGCAAGCCTACTGCAAACTTTCTGAAGTTGGGTACTTAAAGAAAGACATAGGGGTCACTTGAATTTTAAAGGTGATTTCGTTGCTAATGAGTCTAGTTCTGTATCCTACCCCCATAACCTCAGACCCTAAAACAGAACTTATGCAGCATGCAAGCGCTGAAATCAGCAATTATGAGTTCCTCTGCTGATGCATACACTGAGGTTTGATTGCTCAAGATGTGGGAAACTGTGCTTTTCTCCCCTTGCCAAAGGGGCTGAATCACACCCCACACAAGTGGAGTTTCCTGGCCTCCCAGTGCTTACCAAAAACATTCTGGAATACACACTCCAAACCTCCTTTTGAGTAGAATTTAGAAAAACTGTATGGGTATACAAATAAGAACAATGTGCGTTGGGAGGGAATAAAAACCTCTACACAATCATGAGAAACACCTCAAGAAAGATCTTGATTCCAGTGTGTCATCCTCAACTGCATGAGTGCGACAGGTGAAATTAGCTAAGTTCCTTGGAACAAGATCTGGAGGTCAACTTCGTGTCTGTTTTATACTATGCTGCAGTATGCTTTACAGTTATGCTCAGCTGTTGTCCTATCATTGGTTTACTGTGGGCAGATTTATTCTCTATACGAAGAACAGCTTTGAAATAGAGATACAACCTTTCCTTCTCCTCTTCAGAAGTTCTTGCAAGCTGATCCCTTAAGTCAGACTGCAGAAAGATGGGAGGTCTGAGTGCACATCCCTCCAACAGAGAATTGAAAAAACAGCATTTTCTAAAGCCTCAGTGAATGATTTCACCACTAAGGTATAACATCAAATACTATGTCCATTTTTTAAAGTCTCTAGGTGGTTATTTTCAACATCATCTGCCTACTGAACTTCTATCTCCTCAAAATCAAAATTCAGTATGTCCTATCCCAAAGAAAGCACCAGTCTGCCCACTTAGTATTATGGATGTCATTAAAGGTATAACCAAGTAAGTCTCCTTTTTGCAAGCAAAATCCAAGGGGGAGGATTAGCTTAATAGATTGCAAATCATCATTATGCAGAGAGCAAACACATAACATTGTACAAGCATGTTTTTATCCCCGTATTTTTAAGGACATTCAACTGTTTTAATAGGTTTTATGCCAGCTCCCCATACTGGATGAAATATATTTATGGCTTGTGGGTTTGGTGGCTGGAAGTTATGACCACAGAAATTTGTAAATGATTTGCTACAGTAAATAATGTGGGAACTTAGTCTGTATGTGTGAAAAATAAATAACTTGCACTATGAATATTCATAGTACTCTGAGCAGAACAGGGAGATTCTCTTGACTGTGGAGTTCTTTTTTTCCTCTGCCTCCTTTTCCACAGATTATATATTGGGTAAAAAATGAAATATTAAGCAGAAATGGTATAGAATGGCTTTCTGTTTCACCAGGGAATGACAGATGAAGTGGAGCAGATACCTGTTGAGCTTACAGAGCTGATCCATCAGCCTCCTGTGTGACCCACAGCTGTCATCCTCCTACAAATTAATGTTTACCCCTTTTAAATACCTTCGTCTTGGGAAGGATGGGAAAAAAGGGGAGGAAAAAAGCCCAAAAGGAGGCCGTGTCTTTGTGAAGAATTGCAGGGAACATACTACATCATGAGCTAATTATAGCTCAGGCCTGTCCGAATGTCACTCTGCAGTGGTGAATTTTATAGGCGTGAGGCTGCAGCTCTTCACTTTCTTACTCATAACTAAATCAGAATCCTTTTAAGTTTTAATTAATCTGCTTAGCTTTCGTTGTGAGGGAGTTGGGGAGTGGGGACAGAAGGCAGATTAACCCTTAAATTCACAAGTACTTCCACAGTGTCTCCTCTTGGGTTATTTTTTTCTTAAGCACCTGAGGGAGACAGCATTATCAGGCTGACATGGGGGCCTATTAGACATTGATATATATATATTTTAATTTGACAGTGTCTGACTAGTCCTCTCTATTTCATTATCAAAAACCAATTAATTTTCTGTAAAAGCATCAAATTAATTACAAAATAATATGGAAATATAAAGAATGGAGAAATTTCCCTCTCCTCTCCTCCTACCCTTGCCTCATTATGGGAAACATGTTGGGCCCCTTGGCAGCAAAGCCCTATTAAAGAACTACAGACCGTCTAGCTCCTCATTTAAAATTCTGTTGGTGGTGTCAGGAGGCCTGTGTGATAAGAGTAAGTCCATTTCCACCCACAGGGATAATTTCCCTATTCCCTGGCATAGAAAAATACAGGCACAAAATCATTAGAAGTCAGGCTGGAAGACTCTTCAGGAGGATGTCCATGACATCCACCTGTTCACCTAAGTGTTCAGGCACGGACACACTACATCCTTTCCAGGTGATATACTCAATTTTGTAATGATCCATTTCATTAGAAAGATATCCCTACTGCTACTTCTGTTCCTAATTCTTTCTCCCACATGCATGAATATAGAAAACTGTTTTCTACTTCCTATGTGACTTTTAAATATTTTAAAACTATTATTCTGTCTCATCAGTCTCCTTTTGCTCTTCTTTCTATCTTTTCTTTACAGGAGAATTCCATTGTGCTTATTCTGCTCTGGGTAGTTGAAGTGAAAATAATAGGAACAGAATTCATTAGCAGATTGATGAACCCCTAAGTAGAAATCAACACTTTAGACGTTCAAATGGATGTTCATTGCTGTTTGAGAAGCCCTAGGATGTTCTACCTGTGCTCCAGCAGCCAGTCTGGAAGGTTTGGAGTTCTCCTTAGGTGCTGTTCCTTTTCTGTTATATCTGGAGAGAGACTGCATCTAAAGTGACAACAGACATCATGTTTAGACAACAGAGCTGGTATATGTAGGTGCCTATAAGAGAACAGGCTTTCAAAATGCTCAGTGGAAACCTAACCCAACAAAATTTGTTTTTAGAAATAGAGATTCAGGTGACTAAATGAAGGTGTTTCTTCACAAATAACCTGAATTACTTTCTGGTCTCCCTTGACTCAGATATGGATGAATGTCCACTGACTGTAATAGAAACTTAAATAGCTGGTACTATCATAGAGGCTTACAGATAGACTAGAGTTGACTCCCAGACCTCTTCATGTGACTCCTACGCATGCAGTGAAGTTACATACATTAACATATGGTGAAAATAATAAATATATATGAGAGATTTTCACAAAATGGAGATTTCAGGAATTATAACTGAAAATTTCAGGATACTGAATATGTACATTTTCTACAGGAAACTGCTGGCAAAGACCAAAACAATATATCTTTGAATTTTCATTGAGGAGCTTTACCGATGGTGGGAGCATGTGATCCTTCTCAAGAGACTCATTGAATACGGCCATAATATTTCCACTATACTCTCTCATTTCTTAATATGCCGTAGAGGTGAATTCAGAGTAAATACAACTATATTTTCTAAGCTGGATCCTTTTAATATAACTTTGGTTGTCTACTAGACTTAAGATACGTGTCTGGATTCAGATAAGATATGCTTTTCTGGATCTGTTAATAAATATAACAATCCATTTATGCATGTTTCTGTATGCTTTCACAGACAATGGAAATGAGGTGCATGGGAACTTGCAATGAAAAACAGATTTGCTGTTTTGAGTGGTTTTATATGTAAGAATTGTGATTTCTATAACTGTGACTGTTAAAAAAAGTTCACTGTTTTGATTAAATCTACAGCTCTATTGACCAAATCCAATTGGCTTCCTTCCTTAACTCATTTATTTTTGTGTTTCTTACTTACTAAATATATTGAATCTAGATTTCTTATTGCCTAACAAATGTTATCTGACTCCAGAATTCACTATCTTAAGGCTCTCAACATTCCAGCAATGTATCAGCATTATCTCATTTTATTTTTACCCTGAATTCTTCTTCTAGATCACAATTTAAGCAACAGGAGTATGTGGAGCCCTAAAGCAAAAACAGCTCCATTTGGCAGCTGGTACATTCTCCTTAAGGCTATCAGAGCACAAGTATCTCAAACACTCAGAGGACTGAAGGAAGAACTGAATGTTGTCACTGTAAAAACTAGAGTTTCTCTGGCATTGCAGGAGGGATGATGATGGGATGAAGAGCCCCAGGGATCTGAGTCTTCTGATTCTGCTTCTACTCAAATTGTGGTGATTCCTGAGGTCACTCTTGCAAACATCCTTTTTTTATCTAGTGTGTCTCTCACCCAAGACAGCAATAGTAGCCAACCTCTAGTTGTGCAATGTCATTTAAAAGAAACATTTTTGTGCAGAGACTCTTTGTAATCCAAAGCACAGCTAAGTGACAAGTTTGTTTGATTGCAAAAAGATTAATGTCACCTTAATTTAGAGAAAACAGTGTAGATGCGTGAATTAACTGTATTCTTCCTTTACAGTTAGGAGGCAGAAGTAGACACTTCTAGATCTCAGACCTGAAATATTTTAGATTTTTACCAGAAGAAAGATGAATTCAATTTTAGAAGTATCTGTTCGTCACAGCTAATCCTATAAGGAGCACAGGTTGACTAACTCAGATGTGGATATCAGTCTAGCAGACAAAGTTAATGGAGATGGAACCATATTTTAAAACATATCTATTCCAGCACTACCTGAACGCACCTGTTCATCAGGTACATAAATAAGAGTGCAATATCTATGTCTATTCCCATTTAAAACATGCCTGGGAAACTAACAGTCATTGAGACATTAGTAATGGGATTTAGAAATATTTAACACAAATTCTATTCATTTACTATCTAGAGAAGTCTTGAAAATAAGATCCAGACTTCGCTTTCTGCTGCACCATTCATTCTGTTGAGCTGGGCAGATTTATACCAGCTAAAGATTAGGATCAAAATATAAGCCTAACATCTTTAAATGCTTTAAGTATTTATCCAAGGCTGTTTTGACTTGCCTTCTGCATTTAGCTGTGAGTCAGAGGAAGCTTTAAGTAGCATATTAGCAATTATTAGACAGCTTAAGCTTCCACTGCACATTGGGAATCCAATCAGGCTTTTTCATTCTTTTAATTGTTATTTGTTAGAGAATGGAAGAAAATGTCTAGTTTATCTCTGTAAAATAAAAGCCTGAGATAGTGGTTTGAGTAAAAATGTCCCATTGACATGCTTGCCAGAAGTTGGGGAAAAAAAGAAGAGGCATGGAGAGGCATTTCTCAATTTCAAAAGACTGCACAAACATTTTCTGCTGAATACTTCACCACCCATTGCTCATATTTGATGATGGAAAGTTGAGTCTCTAGGGGGCAGTGTCAAAGATAGCTTTATCAAGACGTGAGCTGAACTTCACTTTTCCTGAGCTGCTGGAAAAGCTGCTGCAGTGTTATGGTCCTCATGGACTGTGGTCTAAAAAAACCTGATGAATTTAAACATCACCATACATTTAAATTTCGAGGTGCAAAAGTTCACATTTTCTTAAAGTATTAATTTTGAATTCATTCTTTTTTGATCCAAGTGTAAATAGTTGGTGATACATAATTTGCGGATTCAGTAGTAGTCAAAGTTAATGTGAGTCCATTCCCTTGTGTGCAGTTAGTTGCAGAAACTTTGCCCACATTAGCTAGTGGATTGGCTGGAGAAGCTTTAGTGGCCATTTAACCTCTTATTAAATTCTAGGTTTTGACATGTAGTTGAAGACTTCAGAGGAGGCCTTACAGCTCTCTACAGCTACCTGAAAAGAGGTTGTGGTGAGGTGGGGGTTGGCCTCTTCTCCTATTTAGCTAGTGATAGGACTAGAGAGAATGGCCTCAAGTTTCATCAGTGGAGATTCATGTTGGATGTTAGGAAAAATTTATCCTCCAAAAGAGTGGTTAGACACTGGAACAGGCTGCATAGGGAGGCCACAGTCCCTGGAGGTGTTCAAGAAATGTTGTATTAAAGGCCATGGTTTAGTGGGGAAATATTGGTGGTAGGTGAACAGTCGGACTGGATGATCCTGGAGGTCTTTTCCAGCCTTGGTGATTCCATGTGATTCGTTGATTCTGTGAAGAGATCAGCATCTCCAGACACAAAACTCCAGACACAAGAAAAGACCTCAAGTGAATCTATTTTTGTGGGATATAAATGACACTGAGTAAAAGCAGAAGAATTTGAGGGTGTTTGATTGTCTCACTGTTATTTTATCAGCAATGAATTAGGAACCGTGTGTGTGTCAAGTTCAGAAAGAAAAAAAAATAAGTATATAGATGGAAAATGTGGGTTTATCAGAAAACTGGTATTGAGATGACATTTCAGGGTTTAGGAAGAAAGTTGGGACAAGGGGTGAATTGTTTCTTTATAGTTACTAAACTGCTGGCATTATGACTCCAGATATTGTCGTGAAGAACAGTAAGGTTTGCAGGCATCCAAGGTAGGAATTCAGTCACAGTGGGCTCTCCCTTCCTCCACTGAGAAACTTCTCTGTACCTTGTCCTTCAAACCATCTGGATCCTAACATCAACAGTGGTCCTTAGAAACATGCTACCTCATGGACTTTTGCATGTGTGTTACCTGGGAAGCTGTTAGTCTTGGTAGTCATTTCAAAGACTGGATTAGCGGCTCTACAGTATGGTCAATCATAAGGCAATGCCAAATTTTGCATCCTGAGCTCAGTTTACTAAAGTATCTCTAGCCACAGCAATCAACTCAGGGTGTGTGATTAAGTATTTTACATTAAAGTGCCCATTAAAATGTTTTTCACCAGGACTAAACTAATTGAGGACAATGAGAAACAAGACTAACTTAAACCATTAGCACACAGATATCCAAGACCACGAGAGTCTTAGATCATGGTTTGTTTGAAGGACAAAAGATATTTTTTTAATTAGACAGATAGATGTGCAGCCAAAATAATAATAATAATAAAAAATCAGTATTTTAAAAAGAATGAAATTATGTTGTTGCTTATATTTGCTAAGACTGGATGATCTGCTGAAGTAGGTGTGACACTGGAAGGGAAATAATAATGAATCCAGTTGAATCTATTAGATAGTCTTCGGAGGTTTTATCCATGATCAGCTCAGACCTGGATCTGAAGAACGTGGTGTGGTTACTTAGACTGGGATCACAGAGGATAAGAAATGTCATTCTCTGAGGCTCTGCACACATCCTACAAGTTGGAAAACACTGAAATAAAGGACACATTGTTCAGCTTACTCTCTTGTGCTCTTTAGTCAATCTAATTTTAAATTTAGGCCATAACTCTAAGAGTAACCCCCAAATATAGAAAATTAGCAAAAATTTTAGCAATTACCTCTCAATTTTCACATATGAATATTATCTATATCGCAGCATATTTCAGTTTATTTCATCTTTGGCTTACAGCAGCACATCAAGGGCATTTTGGTAGCGTACATGGAAAATAGTTCATGGTGCCCTTAAACTGAAATCAATAGGACAATTCAATAAACACAAATGTCAAGAGGTACACCTTTGTTTCAGATTCAATCATGAAGGATGAGATTAAACTCACGCTGAGAAGAGCAAGGAAGTGGCCTTTCCTGGCACCAGTAATTAGAAGCTGGGATGGCCCCCAAAATCCTGTTTTTATTTTGAACCAGTCTGACAAACAGAGCGAGTAACAGAACTGGAAAAGACAGAGTGCTTGGCAAAAGTCTGTAAAATGGCAAAATCACTGAAAACATGGGTTATTATAAAACACGCTAAGAGGAAATACTGCCCCCCAAGCAGGACATGTCAGTTGTACGGACATGGCTTAGAAAAGCAGTTACTTAAAGACTATGACTTACGAACCTCTGAGATGGAGGCAGCATAACTGCCATAGGGGTGTAGTGCAGATGAGAAATGAATTAAGCACAAATGAGAAGGAGAAAACTGGAAGAGTCAAGGAAAGTTTCCGAGGTGGAAGAAGACATGCCCTAGGAAGACAAGGAAAGTTGGGGTGAAAAGAAATTTTCCTATAGGCACAGACCTTGTCTATTATGTTTTACAGTATTTCAGGAATTAGGTTAGAGGGCAATGTTTTAGTTAGTAGTTTACAACAGTTGTTCTTTCATTAAGAAAGGAATATACATATATCTACATTTATATTTATTCCCAGAACTGCTTGCATAGTGATGCTTATACACCTGTATACTTGTGAACATGTATATATAAAAAAAAAATAATTTATTTCAGTGTGCTTTTGTATCGTGCCTTAAATCTTCTTCAAAGAGACCGAAAAAGAGAAGTTTATTAGGAACATGAAGAACAGTCTGCTGATAGTAGTCTAAAATTATGCCTTGGAACACAAATGCTATAGTTATGGGCACTTGTGTTAGGTCATATCTATAGAGGGACGAAAATACATTATATATATATATGTATATCCATTAAAGAGACAGACATTACTGATAATATCAAAAATTAACTCATTTCTTCTTTAAATTGATGATTTCAGTGGCGTTGTTTTTTCCTTATCTCTCAAAATTCAGTATTTCCACCATCTTATCTGAGATTGTATATAATAACGCTGCTACTATTTTGCTCATGACATGGCATCGGCATCCATATTGTTTTACAAAGCCATAAGTGATCGTTGAATGAGAACCATTATAAATATGCAGAGCACCCTCTCTCTTTCATTATTATCATACCGATCCTCTTTACTGCCCTTTTCTACTCAGTGCACCTGAACTTCAAAAATTAAAAGTAAAGTCTATTGCAACAACACACATTTACGTAGTGCTGAGATTTTGACACCATTTCCACATAGCAAAATTTTAAACATCACTGGGACAAACAGGACAATTGATTAATGTTGAAAAAAATAGCATCTTATGGAGCTTCAAACTTGCCATGTATTTTTGAAAATCTCAGATAAAACTTTTGCAAAAGTTGCATCATCTTACTTATTTCTAGATCAGTAAGTTATTGCAAGCTGCCTTGTGGGCCATTTGTTTACTAAGAATTGAGAGAGAAGATGCTACTCACAACTAGAACTGGTAAATATTACAAAGTATTTGTGGACATGCATTTTGAATACAAATTAGAAAATTTCCATTACATATGCAATCCTCTTTTTTCATTTCCCATTATATACTCAGCAGTTTTCTTGAAGAAACAGAGTTTTATTAAAGCTCATACAAATGCTCATTTCCTCAGTCTACGATCCAACACAAGGAAATACTGATAAGGTTATCTCTTTCTTTTATTTGACTTATTAATTTTGCTGAATATATTCAAAGACATGGTGTACCCTTTAGTGTAGACAATGCAAAACCCAACTTTAGAGGAGTAAAAAAAACATGCTTATTGTGCAGTGCTGTGATAGGTCGGCTTTTGAACTTGAGAACTGCTGGTGTTCACAGTTTCTTAATAGCAATTATTCATTATCTCCAAAAGATAGCTTCACGTGAATTGAAACAGCTCAAGAATCATAGTTTCTTGCACAAGTCCAATAAAATACTTCAACTCAAAGGAAAAAATTAAAATTTAGCTTAATGTGTTAGGACAATAGAAACTAACTGCTATGACAGGACGAGGGAAAATGATTTCAAAATTAAAAGAGTAGAGATTTGGACTGGATATAAGGAAGGAGTTTTCTACACTAAGGGCAGTGAGGCACTGCACAGGTTGCCCAGAGAGGCGGTGGTGCCCCATCCCTGCAGACAGCCAAGGTCAGGCTGGATGGGCTCTGAGCACTGATGGAGCTGTGGGTGTCTCTGTTCAGTGCAGGGGGTTGGACCAGATGACCTACCCTTCCAATCTCCAATGACTACGATTTCTATGATCTCATATCATTTTACATCAATACCCAATTCAATTGTGATTTTTTTCCTACTTGTTCAAAATGTTAATTGAAGAGTTTGTTCTGTAGCAATGTATTTGGTGTTATGCTGTATAGTAATAAAATCCACCACCCTGATCTGGAGCGTGGCAAACCTGCCCATGGCAGAGTGTTGGACCTGGATGATCCTTACAGTCACTTCCAAGCCGAGTAATCTGTGATTCTATGATTGACTCCAGGAAATAAATGCACAGAAAAAAATATCAGGGTCAAAAGTTTTTCAAACATTAAACTCAGTGAGCAAGAATAATTAAAATATTCAGCACACACCATTGTGCTACTGCACATAGACATGTTCAATACATTTGCCTAAGACCTGTAGATTTTCCAGTTCTTTTGTTTTACAGTCTCTGACTGGGCTGCTGGTACATCCAACATGTTCACTGTTGGGAGGACAATTCAATATATATCAATATATATCAAATCCAACTAAATGAAAACTCAAATGGGAAAAACAAAGGCATATTTGTTGAGTAAATCACAAATGTACAGTTGCTCAGTGAAGAGGTCAAAAGAATTTTCCTCACTAACATTGATCAACTATTCCCTTATAGAAACTTCTTATTCCCAAATGTCTATGTTTGGCCTGGCGGTCAGTCAAGAGGAATTCCCTTTGGGAATGAACAGTGCATAAAGACTTTTGCTTTGTATGGTTTACTCAAGTGTCTCTCGTTTGTTTTCTTTTGTTTAATTTTATGTAAATATATATGCACTTGTACACAAATAATATATATATATATACTTGCATTTTAGATATCATTTTCATACACATAAAAATATCTGTGAGCATGTTCATATTGATAATTCCAGACCAGACCTTTGTAAATACCAGTGTTGAGAGGCCTCACTGGAAATACTGGGGGACAAAAGAGCATAAAGTTTAAATAATTCTCTTGCTCTTTCAGAGGGTTCATCATTCCAGGTCAAGTTCCAGACTTACTGATTATGTAGCTGAAGGGAAGCTCACAGAGCTTCCCTAACACTTTCAGTAATTTGGGGTATTTTGGGGCAACTTGGTATCTCATACCATTTGTCAGATGGTGATAAGGCTATTGAATATAGCAGATAAAACCTCGTCAAAATGAGGTTCACATTTGCCACAGCTGTATGTTTGCATTACTTGTAATACACACTAAGGTAACAATTTGGCCTTCTGCGATCTGTAGTTATGTTCTTTTTTCAGGTGGTGTAACTGATTCTCATAAGGCCTTTGTATAGCAAGTTGGGTTTTATTGTTTAAACAAACAGCTTCGATCAGTTGAGCTCACACTGAGGGATCCCCTTTCAAAAGAGCTTTTCTGCTATCCCCTTGCTCAGTACTTTCTGCATCTTACTCAAAACACTCTGAGACTTGCTGATTTTGTGCTTTTGCCTTGGTGATGGAGATCATCCAGTGTAATTGAAACTTCCAAGAGGCAGTGAGAAGCGGTGTTGTTTCTGAAACTAAATGGATGGAAAATGGAAAAAAAAAAAAGAGAGAGAGAGAGAGAGAGAGAAAGAGAGACCTGCAGGATGCCTCTCCCAAAGAACCCTTGAGGAGAGATAGCTGGAAATGATCGTCCATTTAAAAAAAGATACAATGTTCTTTCGCATGCAAATTACCAAAGATCCAACTCCCGTAGTTCATATCCCAATAGGAGGAAATACAGCAGAGCTGACAGATGTCATCAGTTGACTTAAATGACTGCATAAAAATTCACAACGTAAGTCTTTTATCTCCAAACCCTGCATGCTTAAAAAAAAAAATTAAAAAAAAAAATATAAAAAAAATTGTGCCAGTGGTTATAGGCTGCTGCTTTGACTGCTAAGCCTTTGTAACCTGCAGTTCCATGGATAAACAGTTCCAAATTATGTGCCTTGTTAGACTTACTCAACAATATCAATAATTGTGATATAAAATGGGAGAGACATAGATTTTTAAAATAAAAATAGGAAACAACCAAAAAATGACTCTTGTGCATGCATGTTCCTTTATGATCCAACGTGCAACGTTTTTATAGGCTGTATGTCTGAGAGGAGGTATATATAATGATGTTTAATGTGTAGTTGAGAGAAAAATTATTACAGTTTTATGTATAGCGAAGCCATATAACAAAAGAGCGGTAGCTAGTGTTTGCCCTTATATGAGATGCAGCCATATAATAGAGAGCCTTAAAGCTAGGGTTTACTGTACTTTGGGAATTAATCACATAAACTATAAATTGGGTTCAACAGGCTGGCTGGGTAAATAGGCGCAGCTAATGAGGACACTATGAGATCTTATAAGAGCGCTGACTGCCCCAGGACAAAAGTGCCGAGCTGCACCTGATGGAAAACTAGAAGACATCAAAGCATAAAGGATTAGTGCTCTCACAGTGTTGAGAAATGGCCAGGGGGAGATTCACCAACTTATTACCCACATCCAAGCTAATCCTGTTATCTGCAAAATATGACTGTGTTCAGGAACTGCCACCACCGAAACTTGCAGGAGACTAATTCTGTGTTTACGTGGACAAAAGTGTGGGGAATTTTCATCTGGGCAAAGAATATAAGAGATGAGAATTTTTAAGGGTTTCCTTTGTATCAAATGCACGAAGAAGGGAAAATATAAGTTTAGGTCTTTAATGTTCGTCCGCATCCCATACAGGCATCCTACAGGAGAGAATTCTTTCTCTAAGAGAACGGGGCAGAAGTCACATAGAATTTATTCTCTCTTGTTTAGTTGGAATGTAGTTGCACTTTCCTAAAAGAAAAACAAAACACACTGAACGTAACTTTGAAGATAAGAGGGACTGATGGTCCCCTAGTACTCCTGCCCAGGAAACCTTTTGTGTCTGCCTGATGTTTTCTCCGCTCAACAGAAGGTGAAAAATATCCCAGGGTCCTTCCCAGCACACCACAAAATATAATTCATTACTCAGCCTAAGGTAAGTGAATAGGCTCACATTCTTTGAAAAAAGGTTTATAATTACCAATGCTAGAACTCAAATCTTTTTTTAAAAAACAAAAAAACAATTAGAAAAAAACAGCACCTATGGCAAATAAAAGACCTCATCTTTTTTATTCTGAATACACTGAAATATGCCCACATTGTACCTCTTGGAGCAGATCATTCCAAACACTAGGGACGATGTCTCCATATATTTAATCTAAACAATGAATTTCCTCCTGCCTTTCAGTCAGCCTTAAGTGCCAGGGATGGTTGCCTTCAGGGCAGAGTTTAGGCATAATTACCCAGGCAAGCCTGTGGCTAAATATTTATATGGCATTAAGGATCTTGGAGACAAGGATTTATCTAGCTATTTAAAGGAAATGATTGATTCTGTAGGTTTTAATTTTGGGGGATGTACGGATGTAGCAGTGCTAGCTGATAGGAAAGCATCATCATAAGGTGGCATTGTCTGTAAGCTTCCCTTGGCTTTCTAAGTATTCCTTCTTTTTGACAGCCCCATACCTGGGCCAGGAGAATACTGCAAGCAATGTTCTTCCATTAACAGTGGAAAATAAGCTTCCTTGTGATGAATCAAACTACTGTGACTTGCCTATCAGTTTTTTTTCCCAGTTTCCCCAGTTTATTCAATTCCAATAGATCCATGCAGTTTTTCAGTTTGCTAAAGTATGGTTTGCAGTTTATTGAACTTTCTCAGAAATTGGAAGATACATTATAGCCCCATCCTTAGCTGGGAGTTCACAGCAGAGCCTCTAACAAGGAACGAAAGAACAGTCAGCTGAGATAAAACCATATCTGAAAGGTAGCCAGAATAACAAACTAGAAAATGGGAGAATAACAAGGGACAGATTTACATCCATTAAAAAATAATGCAGTTATACAGAGCCCTGATAATTATATAAAGTTCTGTGATTTTCTGGTTATGGACTGAAAAATATTTCTTAGTTCTTACTGAAATCATAAAGAAGAAATTGCAGAAAATTAAATAGAGTACATTAAAATATGAAGAAAAACAAAACCTAATCCTTGCCTGGAACCTGTAGGTACTGGCATAGTAATCATAAAAATTATTTTCTTTCTTATTTTAGACTCCTACTGATCAAGCGGGAAGGAAAATGAATAATATTTACAAATGATTTGTCTTTTCCTTTTCATTTGACATTCAAACACAGAACAAAAGCCTTGGAAAATGTACCAACAGCTAGAGAAAAACACTACATTTGAAGCTGTGATTTATACAACTGCCCAATTTAAACTAAGATTGGTGAGCGTTAAGAAAAAGTTTGCTTTTTTTATATATTTCCTGATGTCAAATATTGGCTATGTTTTGCTCAAAGTTCCATTTGTGCCTATCATTTTCTTCTGATTTTTTCTTTCTTTTTTTTTTTTTTTTTTTTTTTTCCAGGAGTTTTCTTCTTTGCTTGCTACTCGTAGCAAGTTCAAGGAGAATAATCCTGGTATGACCTACCTACCTTTGGATGTTTCTGAATATATAGATTGCCTGTTGGGAAATCAGTTTGTGTTAAGAATTCAAACATTTGCATCTTAAACCTTAAATACTTCTAAAAAATCTTAATTCACATGACAGGGATCTCAGCATTGACTGAGATTCCCCCAAAATGAAGATTTATCGCAGCAACTCCCTGACGATCCCAGAGCTGATATGGATATCCTTGCTCTAGTAGGCACATTTTTGCTTTTACAAAGAGTTTTCCTAGCAGATAAAAAAGTAAAACTGCAAGGAAATAACTCCTCCACTTTAGACTAGATGTTAGGAAGAAATTCTTTGCTGTGAGGGTGGTGAGACACTGGAACAGGTTGCCCAGTGAGGCTGTGGATGCTCCCTCCCTGGAAGATTCAAGGCCAGGCTGGATGGGGCTGTGACCAACCTCATCTAGAGGGAGGTGTCCCTGCCTATAGCAGGGGGTTGAAATGGAATGATCTTAAGGGTCCCTTCCATCTCAAACCATTCTATGATTCTATGATTTTATGACTTCCTTCTCCTTGGTCCACACAAGAAAACACTGAAAAGTCTATATTCTTTAGATTGACCATTTATTGTGGGATTTGTTTGTTTTTTTGTTTACCTCTGTAGTTCAAGATGGACCCCTAAGATTGTAAATAGTAGAATGCTCATAGCTTTTGCTTCCTGGCTTTCCATGAAGTCATTCTGGAATAGGAAAAAAACTTAAGTCTGCAAAGTACCTTACTTCAGCTTACAAAGTGTTTTTCTTTTCTTTCCCAGAGCTATGGAAAATGTCAATATAACAAATTTCAAACGACCAAAAAATTCTTTTTTTGTAGCTCAAGAACTGTGATGCCTTTACTTTCTCTGTAATGGTGTTTAAACTTTTGAGAACAATCTTTGCCCAGAGAAGAAATAACCCATTTATCTTCAGTGTATGCATTTGAAGGATGAGTAATAAGGCATAACAGTACTTATCCCAATTAACTGTATATTTACAGATTGATAACTGCATTTGAGTCGATCTATGTAGTCCTCCGGATCTGTTAGCTTGTGACTTGTAATATCATAAATTACATAAATAAACATAAATTACATAAATAAACTTAAAGGGAGAACTTCTTAAAGATGTTTGAAGAGATAATAAATGAATTCCAATTTTTTGTCCGTTTCTTCTCTTTCTGAATGCACACACTTTATCTTTTGTTTTTATATCTCGTAATCATTTTTTCATACACAAAATAGGAATGTTTCCAGAGACTGGCTGATGAGGAGCTTTGACTCTTTATGTTTTTCTGATATTCCAGAAGGCTGAAATGGGGATAGAAATCAACACTTGGTTCTGATTCCCTGTTCGTTGCCTGGGAGATTCATGGGTTTCCTTTTATGATGAAAACATTTTAAAATGACTTATCCATTGTACAGAAAAAGTCCACTGCAAAAATGAACATTAACATTTAGAACCATAGAATATCCCAAGTTGAAAGGGACCCACAGGGATCCCCAGTTCTAACTCCTGGCTCCACACAGCACCACCCAAACCCAAACCTTGGCTGAGGGCAGTGTCCAAATTCTCCTTGAACTCCGCTCAATAAATGGGGGTATGTATTCACCCTTTTAGCCTCACAACATTGTCTTTAGCACTGCCGTGTGTGAATGATGAAAATCCTATGAGCTACAGGGTTGATATATATATAGCCATTACTACAGTAGGAATAAAAGGCAAAATGCCATCTTATTCTTTCCTACTTTATGCTTTGGTGAGAACAATGCTACCAAATGTTTTGGATTGCCTCCATGTTAGCACACCCCATTCACTGTTTACTCACACTGTTACAGGGCAATTGATACTAAAGCAAAAAGAAGCCTGGACATTTTGAGCTTGCTTGTAGAAACATAAAGTTAAAACAAAGACAAGCTCATCAAGCTAAGTAGTGTTTTCCAAGGTACATTCAAAATCCTAGGACAGAAAGAGGACCAGAAAAGGCCTGAGGTGAGCCATTTATTTTGAGTCATCAGTGTATTCAGGGCCTGCTTACAGCCGTGTTTGGCTGGAAAGTACTAATTAGGTTAGATATACTTGGCTAGAATACAAAAAGCTTAAAACATTAACTTTTTAACTAAGTGCATACATTTGGAATAGAATACATTCTGCTTTTAAGATTTAAGAGGGCTGCTCTGAAAGTAATGCCTCCTATTTTATGATGCTGGCCCACAGTGTCAGAGGTGGATGTTGGTGGTTTGGCAGTAGGGATCAACCTTTCCCTCCAATATCCCATTACACTTTGTTGCTGCGTGACAGACATCAGTAGAGGAGCAGTCTGACAGAATGGCATCTGACATGGAAGTGTGGATAAAGCAAAGGTGTGGAATTGAATTCCTCTATGCTGAAAAAAATATCACCTCTTGACGTTCATTGACTCTTGCTGAATGTTTAAGGAGCTCAAACAGTGGGTGTGAGCACTGCAAAGGGTGGGTGGTGAGGTTCAGCAGTGGTGACTGTTACAGTCACTGGTGCACAATCTACTGGTAAAGATTTTTATGGGCATGACATTCAGGCTCTTATTGATCGCTGGTGAACATGCATAGCTAATGGTGGTGACTGTGTTGAAAAAAAAATGTTTTGTAGCTGAGAATTTGCTCTGTCAAACAACACTGTTGTCCTCTTTTCATCTGTTGTAGTTTCCAAGGAAATAAATAGGAGGCATTACTTTCAGAGCAATCAACACATATCCTTGGTAAATAGCTTTCCACTGTAATGCTTTCATTTAATTTCTTAGAGACAAATTTTGGTCTTGCACATATGTACGCTACTTTTATACAGTGTTCAGAGAAGAGTATGGATTCCGAAATCGTACTAATCTCATTTAATCTCGTTTTTACACACAGGTTGCAGAAAAATGAACAGTCAAAATTTCTTTGGGAATAGTGTAAACTTGGAGAAACTCTACTCATATAGGTAAAAAATCCCACTGGTAATAACTGAGAGTAAATTTGGATCAAGAAAGTCTGAGAGTGATAACACATATTGGGAAACCAAAATTGATGAATATGTGAGATCAATCACTTTTGGTAGCACTGACAAGGTAAACAGACAGAACTTCTTTCCCTTTTAGATAAAATAATTTCTCCTAGCCTTGTCACTGATTTCAGTGGTTCAGATGAAATTTGATGGCAGGATGAAGAAATTCAAGCTTGTGACTTGAAGCTGCTTGATGAAGTGAGAAGGAACAATAAAGTCTGGTAAGATTTGCTTTGCTTTTGGTACCGTGCTCATTCAGTCCCACTGCCACTGACTGGTACAAGTTGGCAGATCAGTATAACTGTCTATTTTGTGAATCTTGAACCAATTTATGCGTCCACCTATATTTACCCCCATCCAATTGAACTGCCTTGTTTTGGGATGCAGTTGTCCACAGAGGTAGATCTATGCCCTCACATTATGTTTAGAGCTTAGGTAGGCCTCCTTGTCCCCCAGGGAACTCATTTCTGTGCATATTGAACAGAAGGCACTGAGAAGACTTGGCAAAGAGAAATTTGGTGTGGAACTCGGTCATCTTCAGCTCTACCTAAATTAGGCTGTAGTCCAAAAGCCTTTAAGCTGTAAACAGTGACAGAATTTGCTCATTTTTCAGAATTGACTAATCCTAAACAAGCTTAAATGCCTTCCTACTACACCAAACCTTTAAGGTTACTTCAGTTGCCCATACACATTTGGAAATGTCTACTATAGAGTTTATAATCTAGGTTTATGAAGGACAGCGTCTCTTACTCAAGATTTTTGGGTGTTACTTGAAAAACTGAGCATAGCTAGGGTGCAATCTATCAGATGGAATACAGCGTGAAAGTGATACTATGTCCCTTCTGAAGAAGAGGTTAGAAGTCATTGAGCATAGAGAAGTGTGAAGCATTCTGTGTTCCTATTTCTAAGACTATATTGCTTTAATGGTTCTTGAAGGTCCAAAGTAAAAGAGATGTTTGTTTGGGGGACTTTGGTCTGAATTGTTATCTCTTCCTGCCTCAGTACCAGCCTGAGTCTGCCTTCCTCTAACCTCTTTTACTGTATCTAGCCCAAACAATTTTGTACTTTTGTCTTCTCCCAGGCACAGAAATAAAAGGTTCTGCATAGCCTGATAATAAAAGTACTCACAGTCTGAAAGAAATGGGCTTAATCCAGCTGATGATGCTTAGGACCTTCAACTCCAGTGCCTCACTTTACCTTTACAGGAATGGGAGATAACAATGTTTTCATTCTGTAAGGGGATTTAGATAAACTGCATCCCAAAATACCCAAAATTTCATACTGATTCCTCACACTTTCGGCAGAAATGGGTCAGACTGGATTGCCCTGTAAATATCCCCTGTCAATAAAAAGGAATCATCACCACCAGGCAGACCAGATATCTCTTTTCAGAAGTGGTACAAAGATTTTAAGTGGTTATTTAAGACATGCTGAACCACCTCAGGCCAAATGTCTAAAATAGTGACAACGTTTAGACCTAAGCCAGGTGACTGTAAACCACCCTTTGGCATTCACAGGCTTGAGTTTCATAAAAGCAACAAGCAGAGAGTTTGTGCTGAAGTCCACTCCAGCTCTTCTTTAATCTGTTCCCCATTTCCCACTTTTAGAATGTGAGTATTGACATAGGGGTTGGGAGAGTGTATCTATTGAGGATAATGAAGCGCCCTTACAATGCAGACAGCGATGGTTATCGTCGAAGGACTTAGAAAAGGAGTGGCCTCATTAAATTGCTGAACAAACTTACTCCTGACAGAGCTGTGAGATCAAACCCTTAAGCCAAGATACTGCAGAAGTCTTGGCAAGCAAATCAGATATGTTGTGTCTCAGAAATGATCCTGCTCTGCGATGGGCAGGGCCTCTCCTACTCGCAGCGCAGAAAAGCCTCTGTTAATTAAAGCACGGATATTTGGGGCTTCTATGAATTCTGCTAGAGACACGCAGGTAGCAAGAAGATGCCTTTTTCCCTGTCCTGGCTCAGGGCAGTGCTTTCTTTACTGTCCTTTGTACATTAAGCTTCCCAAAGCAGTATGCATAGAGCTGTGTGCATCTAGGGACCATGAGACAACTCAGGCTGACAAAAAAGGGATTTAAACACAGCGAGAATATAGGCTCAGGAATGTTCCTGAGGAAATGTTGCCGTCTTACTCTTAAAACGATACGTAACCCTGAACTGTCACTGTTTGCATAGTGCTGTGTACATGCTTTTAATGAGTATTGAAGCCAGAAGGCTTTCCTATTATATTTGCATAGCTGGCATTACCTTTCCGTGGTTCTAGGTGAAGTGGTAGTACAATACCCACAATTCCTGCAGCTCCCCTACCCGCTGCAGCTTCAGCTATAGTAGCTGACAATGTAATACTCATTCAGCAGCTGATTATAATTAAAAATATCAGAATAATTAAAGTCCTCAGCTTGACAAGCAGAGCCATAACTTTGCCTTCAGACATTCCTCTCTAATTAGTTAATTAATCCTAATGCAAATTATAAGCAATAATTAGTCAGCCAAGCTTGACATAAAAGTCTGCTGACTTACAGCTGAAAGGCTTTTCTCGTTGTTGGTTTGTAGCTTCTTAAGGTGCTTTTTGTCCACTCAGTTTCTGTGTCTCCGGTCCTGTTAACTTGCTGCTGATATATAGATATGCAAATCAGCGTGCAGAGTGAAAAAACACAGCTATAAAAATGTTCACTACCATAGGCACTATTATATTTGCTTAATAAACTGGATTGTTGGGATATGTAGAGATTATAAATACAGATTATCACATATATATTCTAATATAATATAAAAGTATGCTTTTATACACATACATACACTTAAGAACTTTCATTGTCTGAAATTCAGCTGAATATTTCTGGCCGTACTTGGACTGAGCTGTTCTGGACAATGACATAAGGTAAAATCCAACGTGGTTCTAAGATGAAGCCAGACTCTGATCTCCCATATCATAAATTAAATCAAATTCTTTTGTACCAGGACAACTGCTATCAGATTCACGTTTTTCCATAGGTTTTTAACAGATCAAGACCCTGTTAAAGGGAGATAATTTGAATTATCAGCAGAAAAATCAAAACTGTGAATATTGCATTTCACATGGGAAGGCAGCTAATATCGGTGTGTTTCATCCCACAAAGCCACAGCGCTGCCGTACCACAGAAATACTCACAACTGACTTGGAATATTTGTGGCTATTTGTACATTTATTCTTTTAAAACACTTTGCCTGAAAATATTCCTATTTGTACTGAAAAAAAAAAAAAGTTACAGTGCTTAAAATATTGGAAAGCAATAGGGAAATTCTTGATAGAGAGAGTGGTGAGGTGCTGGAACAGGCTGTACAAAGAGGCTGTGGATGCCCCGTCCCTGGAGGTGTTCAAGGCCAGGTTGGATGAGGCCCTGGGCAGCCTGGTCTGGTATTAGATGTGGAGGTTGGTGGCCCTGCCTGCAGTGGGGGGGTTGGATCTTGATGATCTTTGAGGTCCCTTCCAACCTGAGCCATTCTATGATTTTATGATGATTCTATACCCTACTAGGTTTCATTTTAGCTTCTCATGGAGTTAAAAGGAAGTGGGGTCATAGGACTGTAAGACTCCTGCCCACATGTTTACCCAAACGCACATTTTTGGTGACAGCCTCATTCTGTCAAATATTACACCTGTGAAGAATGAAACCCAGAATCAAATGTTAGACCTACACTTTTCTGGGCAAATGCTGTTACATTACTTGTGCTACCAGGATAGTACTGAGAGCAGGAATAAAGAAGATGGAATTGGGATAAAAGCAGATTAATTTGGCTGAATTCCCTTGAATTTGTAACGTTTTGATGAAAGGTAGAGTTCTACATATCACTGGTTTAGCTTCAGCAAAACCATAGTCAAGACCCACTCTTGTATATTAATCCTTTTGCTTTTCATCTCACCGGACTTTAACTGTCTAAACTATGGAGATTAAGACTGCAAGAGATGTCCTCTAGAGTTAGAAAAGGGAAAGAGAGTCATACTGTAGCCTGGCCAGAATCACCCCTGGGGGTACCAATCCTTTTTCACTGTCTACAGAGGAAAGCTAAAGTGGTGATAGCCTTGAATTAAACCTCTCAGTTAAGTGCATAAAGTTGGGTGAGAAAAAATGAGCCTTGTTAAACAGCTTTAGTAATCCAAAATGTGTGACAATGTTATCTATTTATAGTATTCCCTTACTGTCTCTCTAGATGATTGGTAGAGGGAATGAAATAGAACGGGAACTACTATTCAGTAAAGCACACAGCTCTTTTCAAGCAATTGCATCTTGGAATTTACAGGCTCTGTATAATCCAGGAATGAACACGTAGAATTTTCAAGCACTTTGGAAAGAAGTGGAAGTCTGGAATGGCAAAGTTAGCTTATGACTGTATTGTATTCAGAAGGCAAATACTGGGGTACACAGCAAATCTCAGCAAGGTAAAATTTCAATATGTACAGGAAAGAATCATAGAATCATAGAATCAGAATGGTTTGGGTTGGAAGGGACCTTAAAGACCGTCCAGTTCCAGCCCCCTGCTATAGGCAGGGACACCTCCCTCTTGACCAGGTTGCTCACAGCCCCATCCAGACTGGCCTTGACTGCTTCCAGGGAGGGGGTATCCACAGCCTCACTGGGCAACCTGTTCCAGTGTCTCACCACCATCTCAGTGAAGGATTTCTTCGTAATATCTACTCTAAATCTACCCTCTTCCAGTTAAAAACTATTTCCCCTCGTCCTCTCACTACCTGCCCTCACAAAAAGTTCCTCCCCAGCTTTCCTGTAGGCCCCCTCAGGTACTGGAAGCATTTCTGTGAGATGAGAAACATGGGTAGATTTTTTTTTCAGCATGCCTGTGTATGAATGGGAGTTACTCTATCGTATCAAGGGGAGAATAGATTAAGCATTTTGGAATGCACAACCCAAGAGAGACAGTTAATCCTGTTTTTGACAATCACAAATGTAATACGTACAAATGAGAGGAAGCATTATGCATGCTTTTCCTCATTTTACATACAGCACAATATGTTATTTTCCAGCTAATTCACATCTTCATTAAGTAAAACTGCTTTAACTGATGCATACTGTAAATCAGGGGGAAAAATAAGATTTCATCAAGGATACACTAAGAATTTTTCATATATTTAAATTATTAAGCTGTAAACCTTCTAATAAAAACGTGATAAAGAAATGTAGCACTCAGGCTTAGTTTACTTGACGTCCACTGACCAAGTTATGGTGGCTATAGAGGTCAACAGCTCTCGCTGGTAAACCCAGCCAGTGTAAGTCTCAGCTCTTTTTGAGAAAATTAGCACATGAATAAGCCTCTCTTACACATATTAAGTCTGAATTCTAGTTGTGTGCTGCTTATCTCCCTCATCTTTCTATCCTTCATGCCTGTGCTGGGTGTTCATGCAACCCAAGCTTTCTTTCGTAGGAGAGCTGGTCTGTATCTATGCCCATGCCCAACAACATTCTTGCATGATAATACTCAAAACCAAGTCTAGCTCTCCTGGGAGGCCGTCATTTGGAAAGAATCAAATAAAACACCTCCATGTGACACATGGTAGTTGCTACTCCAGGCTTGCTCTAAACCTCTATGGGAAATGAGTCTGCACCTTGACCAAACCCAACATGCTGTAACCTCTCTCAGTAATGCTGACTCCAAGTCAGGATAGCTGCAGGTAACTCCAAGAAAAGGAAAGTGTGACACAGAATTTCTTCTCTTTGCTTAAGAGTGTCATTTTAACCATTTACCCTTTGTTTAACAAGCAAATTAAATCTGTCAAAGTAAATATGTTTCAATATTTAAAACAACTGCAGTTATTTCAGGTTAATTATTGTCAAGATTGGTACAAGATAGAGCAAGGTAGTTATTAAACATTAGCTAGAGAAATGTTTAACAGTAGGGTTCTCCAATAAAAAAGAAATACTGCTTTCTTTTTTTTTAATGACTAAATACTAAATACGTCCTCATAAGCCACTGACTAAACAATTACACTATTGTGCCATTGATACTGGAGCACTCTGAAAAACAAATTGCTTTCTCTAAGAGGGAACACAGCACATTTTTTTTTTTCTAAATCTAGCCGTAGAGACAAACAAAATTTGACCTGATTTGCAGTAGATACTGATAATGGAATGCATTGTGGTTATTTTTAATTTTTTTGTTAGTATCTCATCTGAGTCAATTGTCAGGTTTCCCTCTGTGGTGAGGTATTGCAATCACCCATCCTTTAACGATGCCCAACTTACTCCACTGACTGACAAGAAAGCTGAATGTCATCCTGATTTCCAGTGTTTCTGTAGTGGCTGTGCTATACCAGGGAAGAAAACAGCTGAAATCAAAGAACTGTTTCAAAGGTTATAGCAAAACAACATAAGAATATGTGCTCTAGATATCAACATCTTAAAAGTGAAGGGAGAGCAAAACTTGTCTCAAAAGAGTGACATCATTGACTGCATTTAGAATAACTAGATGATAAGGTTTTTGAGCTTAGGAACATGTTCTCCTGCATGTAGAAACCACTTCCTTCATTTCCAGTCCATAGAAGTTGACAGAAAAAACTTGTAATTCTAGAACAGAGTTTTGGATGTTAATGGAAAAGTGGCAATGCAAACAAACCATTTAATGTTCAATATTTATATTGCAATCATAGATATCTGTGATCTCTGTGACAGTTTCAAAGCATCAGATTTTAACTTGGAAAGGCTGAGTTAAACCAAAAGCCAAATTACAAATTTTTTTAGATTCTGATTTAATTATTCCAGTAAGAGATGAGACTAATGATTCACACTTTCATTAAGGTTCTAAATATTCCATATGTTGTGTTAAAACAACACTCTATTATCAAAAATAAAGACATGCTGCTAAAATCAAGTGTAGACTGAGAGTCATACTGCAAAATTCCAAGGTCTTTCAAAGCAAGCTCCAGCTTTCTTAAAGTAAAGGTATACATTACACATTCAGTAGTGATTTAAATCTCAAAGTATCATGCTTTCTATAATTTGGATAGGATTCCAAAGCTCTCTATTGTTCCATGGAGGTTTGCATGGTCTGATTATAACCAACAACCAAAACTGGGATATAACTGGTATTTGATCTAAGCTAATATCAGCACTTTTCAACCCTCGTTGAAATGGGGGCTGAAATGGAAAGAAAATGCTTGAACACTAGTTAGGTATTGGACTAAGGAGCTATCTCATAGCCCAGCCTGGAGATTTGCATTCCTATAAAAACCTACCTGAAACTGTTGCAAAAAGACCCATCATTATTTGATAACCTCAGTGACAGCTGAGGCAATGGGGATACACTACATTACTTTATCATTTTTCTCCTGTGGAGTACAGAACTCTAAATTCCAAGCACCTCAGTCATAGAAAAGATCTGATCACCAGAATCTACTTGTACAGAGAAGAAAATGCTATTCCTCAAGAGTTTATACTAGATACTGTTTCATTTTTGATTTTAGAAATCTTCAGATGAAACATTAATCTTGGAGGTCATTTCCCGGCCTCGCTTCATGATAAAAATTGAAACTATATTCATCTCAGCCAAATTAGCTACACCTTGAAAACGCCTACTCATCTCCACTGACTAAAACCCAAACCAAGGTCACTAACTCAGATATGAACGATTGCATTGTCAGCCTTTTTAAGCATTTAAACCTAAGTGAGATGAAACCATCCCAAAGACATCACTGGGATTAACCTAACCCAACTATGATCACCTAAAACATAGTCTAACAAAGTCCATTCATAGCCTCTTGATCTCATTCCACAGTCAGCACCTAGCAGATGTGAAATGCCTTCTAAGGATACAGTACTTCTCAGTTACTTGTCCAGCTAGCCTAGATCACTGATTTAAACTCATCTCCCTAATATTTGTAAATTAGATTATATAAATTCCACTCCAGAAATCAAAACCCAAGGTTTGTTTACTGGTATTATGTAGATACTGCACTAGTCTATGTGCTCTTCAAAAGTAGACTTACCTATTCCTTTTTTCTACTGTTACTTATTTCTGTTGGAAGAACCAGCCCAATAGTTTCTATGCTATGACTACAACGTTTGTAACTATGTCAGGAACCTTGGAACCAATCCAGTGTGAATATCTACTTTCTGTGTCTGACTGAAGATAGCAGTTTCTATTTTGAAACTGAAATTAGAGCCTCTACTCCATGTAGCCAGGCACCTATGCTACAATAATATATCTGCTAAAACACTTGTTTCTCCTGCTAGGAGAAATCTTGCACCCTTTCAGATGCTTAGTGAGATCTCGGAAAGAAAAAATGAAGTTGTAAAGTTTGTTTGAATGTGACTTAAAAAAAGAAAGAAAACAACAACAAAAAGACAACAACAACAAAGAAACAAACAAAATGGAACCATAGGGAACAACTTAAAAAGTACTTCAAAATAAGGCTATAGAAGTAAGATGAATGCATATAGAGAAATAGTTTTCACAGAATCACAGAATCACAGCATTGCAGGGCTTGGAAGGAACCTCAAAAGGTCATCAAGTCCAACCCCTGCTACAGCAGGTACCCTACAATAGGTCACACAGGTTGGCGTCCAGACAGGTCTGGAATATCTCCATAAAAGGAGATGCCACCACCTCTCTGAGCAGCCTGTGCCAGTGCTCCGTCACCCTTAACGTAAAGAAGTTCTTCTTCATGTCACCACAGAACTTCCCATGTTCAAACTTAAGGCCATTACTCCTTGTCCTGTTGCTACACAGCACCAAGAAGAGCCTGGCCTCATCCATTTGCCTCCCACCTCCCTTTAGATATTTATGAACACTGTTCAGATCCCCTCTCAGTCTTCTTTTCCTCAAGCTGAACAGACCCAGGTTATTCAGCCTTTCGTTTTAGTAACTCTGAAGGACTATAGTTAAACACAGAATAAAGTTTTATTTAATTATAAGCTTTCAAAAAATAGAAACTCAGCATCTCACATTAAAAAAAAAAAAAACTCTGAAATTGAGTATTCTGAGTTTACCAGGACATTCCATTCTTTTCTTGCATCTTTTGGGCAGATTAGGATGAACTGAAATAAGAATGTTTCCATAGCACATTTTATGCTCAACAACTCAGCATTTTCAGAAGGCAAAAATGTTTGCACTGGACACTTTCCAGACAGCTTTCTCTTGAATTTTTCAAGATGATTCTTTCATTCCTTAGACTACTGGACAGAAATCCTCAGCACTGTGTCATGATCCAGACTGCACAAGAGCCACCCTCCAATTCCAAACAACGTAACTTCAGTGCATTTCCTAATCTAGCGTTATGGCTGTGCTCATGCAGTGTATACCTGTGGCTTTTTTGCAATGAGTTTGGTTGCTCCCATCAAGTCAGAAAAGCCCCAGAGCAGTTTTGGAAGCTGTGAGCATTGCAGTATACCTGCTTTTTCAGCCTTGCTTGCTGACATAAGTCCACCGCACAGGTGGGAGCGTGAGACTAAGGAGCGTGGAATGCCATGAGCTTCCCTGATGTGTCGTAATTAAACACCTGTGCTGAATAGCTCTTTGCCGAGCCACTGTGAAAATGCGTGCAGTGCTCAACAGTCCTGAACATTTTCCATCTCTCACTTGGGCAGGTGGTCTTGCGTTTGAACTTAGGTCTGCTATTAAAATAACACCAAACAAAGAGACGTGATTTCAAGACCTCTTCAAGGACTTTATTTTGGTGGGAGTTGTTTTGGTGTTTTTGTTGTTGTTGTTCGATTGATTTTCCTGCTGTTATTTTTAATGTTAAGTGGTATTCCTGAACTTACTAATTTAACATTCCCAGAGTGACTTTATATTCTGCATAAGTCATGCTTACAGTTGGTAAAACTATACAGATGGTGATATGGATTAAGAGCCTAGAACAGTTGTACACCACAAAATGAGCTCATGTTAGCAAAGGGAAATTACTTAAATAAATGTGTCTGTGGGAAAAGAGACTAATCATAGAATTTCCTGTACTCTTAGAGCCTGTCTCTAGAGTCTTTTCATAAACATGGAGTTCTTCAGGACCTCATAACTCTCTACTGGGAACAAAGGTTACATTTATACCAACAAACAAATCAAAGCCAGAACATGTTGTCAAACTCCATTCCCCTATTATCCAGAATATGTAATTGCTCACATGCTTCCTACGTGGTTTTGGCTTACACTGGCTCTCCTAGACTATGTCTCTGCACAGCCCAGGGTACTGATGTGCTATGAGCTGCTCCCAACAGGCAGTTTGGACACTGCTATCCTGTCTGTAGGGAAAGAGAATTTAGACATGCGTCTACAAGCTAGGCTGCTCCCTTTAGCTGTCAAGCAAGACTGACCTCCAACTGATCCATGACCTGTTTTATGTAGTCATATGCACATAACCAAAGTTTCAAAAACAAACCTCCTGGCAAAATAGTGGTAATGAGCTTGGACCCGGTTCATTCTGCTGAGGTGTATCTCGTACAGCCAGGTGGCCAAGAACTGACTCATGAGGGCTGAAGGCAGCGGTAAGTCTGGTAATGCAGCATAGAGAGGGACTGTGAGCACCAGTCTGCCACAACATGAGATATAGGTCAGGAGAGGCTCCTCTATCTTTAATGGTAAAGACAAAGAGAAAGCCTGGGGACCACCATTTTATTTTTCATGCGAGTTCCACTTCTTATGCTACTGACCAAACCTGCATCCCAGCCAAGTGCTTCGTTCTTGAAGTCATATAGACCTTGGTAATGGACGAAGTAACAGACATCTTTGTGTTACTAGCTCTTAAAATTCCCTCGGCTTTCCCCATGCTGAGCCTAGAATCCTGTGTTTAATGACATCGGAACCGATTTAATCTCATCCTAAACATCCTCCATCCTAAACAACCTTCCAGTACCTGAAGGGGGACTGCAGGAAAGCTGGGGAGGGACTTTTTATAAGGGCATATAGCAATAAAATCAGGGGAAATAGCTATGAACTGGAAGAGGGTCGACTTAGACTAGATGTTAGGAAGAAATTCTTTACTGTGAGGGTGGTGAGACACTGGAACAGGTTGCCCAGTGAGGCTGTGGATTCTTCCTCCCTGGAAGCATTCCAGGCCAGGCTGGATGGTGCTGTGAGCAACCTGGTCTAGAGGGAGGTGTCCCTGCCTATAGCAGGGGGTTGGAACAGGATGATCTTAAAGGTCCCTTACAACCCAAACCATTCTATGATTCTATGAACTCTTCCAGAGAAGTCTTCAGGTTTTTTTTCAGAAAAGGGCAATTTTGGTTGAAAGCAATGAGGAATAGGAGCATCTGTGAGGTATCTTATTAGCTTTGAGATTATTCTCCGTTCAGTCACAGGAAATATTCATTTTACTGAAGAAGCAGCAGTTGCCATTTTTTGATGCTATGGTGTGTGTAATATCAATCTCATGTTTATTTATGCATGTAAAGATTTTATTATTTACATTTAAATATTTATACATTTCTGCATAAACAGCCAAAAAAGTTCATATCTGCCCTTTAGGAAATAAGCAATTTCATTTTACTAGGTAGATTTTTTTTCTATATAAATAATTGACACATTGATTTCTCCCTCTGTCTTTATGCTATTTATATTATTTCTTAAATGCAAGAGGTTATAGAACTAACAGACTGACTAGTCTGTTTTTATTGCCTATCAAATCCAAATAGACTAATATATCACATGCAGTATCTGGAAAAGTGAGTGGTGATAAAACTCTAAGGAAAAATAAGAATGAATTCGTTAGAATTCAGGTAGGAAAGCTGATGCTAATTACCTTCCTACATTGAAAAAGTGTTTTTTATTTCTTGGAAATTATACTTTTTTTTTTTTTCCTCACATTAGCTGTACTGTGAAGCTATTTAGGGATAAGTATAATTGTTATGCTCCAAAAACAATATGGTGCTATCCTCAAAATTACTTTGTAAAAATTAAGGAGATTGCACGAAACTTAATAAATTGTGATGATTAATTAAGAGGCTGCAATAGGGAGAGTTTGTCCTTTGTCAGGTAATACAGGACGCCTTTATATGCTTCTGAGGGTGAGGCACCCTCTTCATCCTCACCTCCCTCCTTCAGTAATTATTCTCGACCAGTTAACACTGGCATTAAAATCTTGTCCTCATGACTGCTACTGAAAAAAAAATCAACTCATTTCTGTCATAACAAAGAGGGGAATGAAATCAGTATCCCCTGACACTGAAAAAAAAATAGAAATAAATGGGAGAAGCTGATGCAAAATTTGTGTAAAATAAGAGAACAGGTAAAATTCCTCATATACTATTACCATAATACAGCAATTCACTGACAAGTAGAGTTGGCACATATATAAATTTTCACAACACAATCTCAGTATCTCAGTAAAGGAGAAACTAAATTGGTCATTAAGAGTTCAATTTTGACAGCCTACCAAATGCCATCATAAATGTGTGAGACATTCTTAGCTGTAAAAGCCTTATACAG
Organism: Pavo muticus; assembly: GCA_016647715.1. NCBI lineage: Eukaryota > Metazoa > Chordata > Aves > Galliformes > Phasianidae > Pavo > Pavo muticus. Next base: position 2,810,622 of record JACDJE010000306.1, read on the forward strand.
GACTAAGGTCAAAGAAATAGAAAGAAAATTGCTTGTCTCCATCAATTGCAGTCCAACTAGGCAAAGAGTTGAAAAGAAAGCATAGTGGCCAAGTGGCTTATCAAAGATGTCACGTAACTTGCAAGAAAAAGTAGTGTCCAGGCTCTGGGCTCTAGAACATAGTTATTACCATATCCATCCTAGCCCATTAACCAGCTGTTAAATTAAACACAGAATTCTTTCTTCTTTTAGATAGCATTCATATTTTACCCCCTTTTGGCTGCTCCTCATACATTTTCCTTTTGTGTATTATTCCCATGTGGAAGCAAATGATGAGATCTGTTCTTGCTTCCAAGCTAGAAACACAGTCCTTAAAATCACACCCAACACACCACATAATTTACTTCATACATTTCCCTTACAGATGTTCAGGAATCAGTGCCTAGGGGTAGGATTCCATTGTTTCTCCTGGTTCTACTAAAATCATTTCACACAATTTCAGTTTGCCATTTTAATTTTTAAGGTTTCCTTCTAAATTCCTTACAGGTTACAGGTTTGTGGATGAATAATCTTCCTTTGCTTAATTTGAAAACCAGGAGATTATGAAGAGTTTCAAAAACTGCTCCAACTTGAATGCTTCCAGCTTTGCAACCTGCTTAAGTAACCCAAGGGAAAAAAAAAAAGGAAAAGAAAGGAAAAAGGCATAACTAATGGTTTAAAATCGTGTCTCAGAAAGAAACTACAGTGAAATAGCTTTATTAAGAGTGAAAGTCAAGCATGAGAACAGGGTCACTTTTGCCAAAATGTTGATGTTTCTATTGTATTTTTTCTAATCTCTGTTGTCCCTGACATACACACACATGCACACACACCCATTAATTTTGAAATTCATGATACATGTTTTGAAATTCAAAACGAATTATCTCTATTGTTATTGAGATCTATCTCACTTAATTTAGTTCTCTAAAAGGTAGATACCTACAACAAAAGTAACCATTCCAGACTCTCTTTATAGACCATGGGGAGCAAGAAGAATTTTCAGAGAGTAGTTCATCACCTCCTTGAGTCTAAAAGAGAAGAAAAGAATATGGCTTTGAAGGTATACATTTTTCTCCACTCACTATCAGGAAGTTACTATGTCACCCAGTCCTGGACTCAGATGTTATCCTTCAGACTTCCGATGGCAGATGAGATAAACCTCCTTTTCTATGACTTGCACACATTGCAAGCGTTGCACAAGATCAATTCATCCTGAATATAGCAGAAGCCAGTTTTTTGAAGATTATAGTTAGTTAGCAGGAGGTTTTTGCATTTTTATGTTTGAGAACAGAAGATTCACAGAACTTCTAATATTTAATTTTCAGGCCATTCCTATTCTTTCAAACTCTAGTACTGCATTCAAAAATACGAACTAATCAGACTGTAAATTTCTACATAAATCTCTGAAAACTCTTGATGCATAGCTATTGACTGACATCATCATCAGTAGGTTTCTTTCTGTTATAATAAACTTCATCTGCAAAAATACGCATTTTAGTAGAAGGTGGGAGATCGTGTAGATTTAAGTCTGAAGCCAAAAATATAGTATACACTGAAGGCTTGGAAATATCCAGATTAGCTGTAGACACATTATTCTAGGAATGTCTTTTAACCCCACTGAGTGCACTAAATGTTTTAAAAAAAATAAACCGTACATCCTCACCTTCAATTTACTGCATGCAACAGATGTCAACATTCATAAAGCAGTTAGCCCCAAGGAAATGTCCTTAAGAGTAGGTTCACTTGCAAGAGCAGGGAGACTGATGTTGTAAGTGGCTTGCATGAATACCGTGGGACCTGTGTCTAAAGAGAAGGAAGAAACGTTCATTAGTCAAAAAATAGCTTGGCTTCTATTTTGTCTTTTTCATCTCTTACCACTGCTCTGCTGCTGCTTTTGGTCTATATAATCAGCTAATAAGATTTCCACTTCTTCAGGCAAGGAGGCAAGTTGTGCTTGAAGAAAAGTTGTGCCTAGATTCATTCCAATGCGTTCATCTACTATTAAGAAGTGTTTCACAGAGCAGTGCGTTTAAACAAATATTAAATTCACACAATTGTTAATCAGTGTGCCATCTGGAAACATTTGAAAGTTTAGACTCTTAATTGCCTGAATCTCATAAATGTTCAAAATTGTTGCATACTACAGGCTATGCTGCGTTTAGGAATTTTTTACTGTATAAATACGTGTAATTAAAACCTGAGATAGGAACACTTTCCAGCAGCTGTTGTGAGAGCTGTAAGCATCTTCCCTATTAATCTTCAGGGATTTGAAATATGTGTTGCTGAGCACCAGGGTCAACGACATGCCATTACATTTGAATCCCACCATTTGACAAAGCATTGCATTCTGTTTCTAAATTCTTTCATGTGACTGACAGCTACATCCATTTCTTCCTGAGGCCACTCTTTAAATTCCTTTGTACTTGTAGAAGCAAGTTTGCTGGCTCAAGAATTTTGTCTTAACTCTGCCTCTAAGACTTGTCAACGGCAAATTAGGACAAGAAATTCTAATTTATGTTTCAAAGGCACCTATGGTAGTAAGAGAAACTATTTTTATTTATATTTTTTTTCCCCAAAAGTGTCAAATCAAAGACTCTGCAATTATTATATATTTTCAGTCCATGTCATATTATACTGACTTCGGGGGCAAGTGGTAGGTGGGGTTAACGTGAGTAAAGTCAGTGAAATGCACAAAAGATTTCTGTTCATGGCAAGTGTTCCTTATAGTATTAACTATCTCAGTAAGAAAACAGAAATATTTAGGCTACCAGCTGCTCTAGTTCAGGATCTTTGAACAGAGAGATAGAAGAAACTTCTGGGGTAAGACAACATTTTCATGTCCTAAGATCAGTGGACATCTCTTGTCATACACTGAGACAATTAAAGACTATTGAAGTCTTGACCAAGGTAATTAGAAGAATTTCAATGATGGTGCAGATATGTTTAACAGTCAGATATTAATAGGTTATTCTAATAGCACTGCTCCCTTTTCTCAGGAAATTCTCCATATCCATTGCCAGCTCTCACTGTGAGTCACAGATGCTCCCTATTGGCTCAGCACCAGTCAGCATTGATTTTGTCTGTACAGTAGCTTTCAAACTATGGCTATCAACCACCAGCACCTTTTACATCCAGCCAAACAGCTAGCAACATACACAATACGTTCTCCTTCATTTTTTTTCCAGATGGTAAAATATATTTCATTAAAGTGTGTGTGCTTTTTTCTCTCTGATATTATTTTAAAGTAGTTAATAACTGTGATTTTTACCATAGGACAAGCAGTTGTGAAGAGGAAGGAGTGCTTCATACGGACTTGATGCACTGGGGGTACTTGGAATGGGTGATGATGAGGCTGACAGCTGATAGGAACAATTCTTCTCTGCAAACAATGACTGGAAACTGCTTTGTTTGATTGTTGTTCTTGTTTTAATAAGATTTTCGGAGGATTCCAGAAACTTACCATAGAATATCCTTGCCCAGAAACCCATTTCTAACTATGTCTCCATCAGGACAAATGAAAACTATATCTGGGAACAGAAACCCTCTTGGACAGGTACATCACTGCTGTTATGTGAGAAAGGTAGAATTTCTCCTACCACTTTTAGATAAGAACCAGCCTGTTGTGAATCAGTCTTATTTCTTTGTCTTGAGTTTGTATCCAAGTAGTAAACCATAAACTGAAACAAATAAAATTCATCTTACTGCTTACATTCCATCTCCAGAAGGTGGTCTTCTCTAGTATTTTTCAATGTTAGATACTTTGAATAAAAAGCCCTCTGCTCAATGAGTACATGGAGAACAGGGCTGGACGCAGCAGCTGTGGACATGAAGATCAGCTTCTGATACTGCCCCTTCATCCTGACAGCCTTCCTCTTAATCTCTTTTCTGCCCTCTTGCAGGTGTGAGGGATGGAGGAATGACCTCTTTGTAAGAAGGCAGTGGTTTTCCCAAATTACTATCTTACATAAAAACGTAAACTGAGAGCTTCAGCATTTCCTCTTCATTATCACAATCACTTGTGAAAAAGAGGAGGCCTGAAGGGCTGTTTTTCTCTCTCTCTTTTATTTTATTTTTTCCTGAGCCTATCTGCTCTTTAAGGAGCGCATGTTTTCTTGAGAAGAGAAAATTTAAATATGGGAGGGCATCTGTAGATAGTTCTTATCCAGACATTACAGAAAACATGCAAAGAGAGGAAAAATTGAGCTTTAAATCAGTATTTTTGTGACATAGCTGACAGAGCAAAATGCAAGTAGGGCTTCCATACCTTTGGGTTATGAATTGAGAGACACGGGGCCTGAGCTATTAGTGTTCAAGAGAAAGAAAACTGCTGCTTTAGCACAAATGGAAAATTCCCACCAGTTGACTCATGCAGTCTTTTGTGAATGCAGAACCAGATCCACAAATACAGGATGAAGAATCACATCTATTGAAATAGCAGAGAGAGCCTTGTTGTCCTCTAAATGTAGATATACTGCAGTTAAATTGGAAGGGCTCTAGAATTCAAGATTACCAGGTTTCTGTTTCAAGACACCAACTCAATATCTGTTTTTGTTTTGCTTAATATCAAGGAGTCGATTCTGTCATTTCTTTCTGGAGTTTGGAAATATTAATGTCAAGGGCTGACCTATTATCCAGTGTAATTGCTTTCTACTGTTCTAACATTTTTAATAAAGGATGATTTCACCTTCCTTACCTTGGTTTCAAGCTCAGAAATATCTGCATCTACATTTATTCTATATGTGATGGGAAAACTGAAACCAGGTAAGTAATAGTTTTGGGTTTCTAGCTGGATCCCCTCCTGCCCAAAAAGGGACAAGCTCTGATTCAAGCTTGTGAATGCCTGCACTACATTATTCAGAGATTCCCTTTCTTCCTCCTTGCAGTCTATACCCAGTCTGTCAAATTTTGGCTGAAATTGGCCAACAGATGTTTTGCAAGGCTACTGCTCCTCTCCAGTTCCACCACATTCCTCCCACTATGTGCTTGACTGATATATAGGACAGGAATCCAACACTATGTTATGCGGAAAAGATATCAAGGCAAGGCTGTCAAAAGCCCTCTTCATTCCTTCTAATAAATCCACCTCCGGATGTCAATATCTACATACCTGAGAAGAGAGCTGAATTTGATTAAGAATCATAGAATCATAGAATGGCCTGGATTGAAAAGGACCACAGTGATCATCTAGTTTCAAACCCCCTGCCATGTGCAGGGCCACCAACCACCAGACCAGGCTGCCCAGAGCCACATCCAGCCTGGGCAGAGCAAATCTAGCCTTAAGGCGCAGAGCAAATCTTAAGAGGCTCAGTCCTGCCAGAAAGGGTGTACATACATAGGGGTACAAAGCCAATGGTCAGAGAAGAAATACAGGTAGAAAGGGCAAAATAAATCTCTGTGAAGCTGGAGAAGAGCTTTAGGTTTCTTATGTTAAACTGTCCAGAAACTCACAGACTCATGTTGGTACTGAAGCACGCCACCTCCAAGATAGCTTCAGTCTTCCCTCTCGTGAAGTCCTGCTCAACAAACTAAGAATTTCCTGCTGCTCTTTCTTTTAAGCTCTGCAAGATTTTTTGCTGCTCACAATGTAATTCTAGTGCTACAGACTATTCGGGGTAGATTATGCTACTCTAGTGTTACAAATTACTTGGATTGGATTATTTAATTGGATCATTTTGGAATAAGCTATCATGGTGACTAAAATATCAGAACAAGATGCTTCTGCATTGCAAAGTGATAGCTCTCTGGTTCTAATTTGACTCAGGGATAAAGTGGTTCCAAATTTTGCAAAACAAAGGCTTTACTGTTAAGATATCCCATTCACGGCAAAAATAAGTAGCTTATGAGACATCCTAAAAGAGAACTTCAGGCCTCTAGAGCCTTTGGGATTCTTGACACAGACGTTAACAGGAGCCACCACATCCACCACTCTCAGTAGGAAAACTGTGGAATCATATTCACCCAATTTTGTAAGATGGCGCAGACATTTGTAACAAATTATTTAGGTGCAATTGATCTCATCTTGGATCAGGTAATGTAACAGAGGATCTTTCAAAGTCTTTCAAAGGACAGCTTTCTATGCTTTCCAGGAGTGGTGGTTTACTATGTTTCTCCTCCAAGGGGAGTAGTGATGCTGCAGCGCACAAAAGCTACTTACATGCATGGATAATAGAAAGATCAAAAGATGGGGGCACTGAGATGGATGTGGTATAAAAACAGATTTAATAGTCTTGTTTGGATTTGACAGGATTGACATTGGTAAGCCTGATCTTCATTATTTACTTTGTTTCTTGCTGCTTCTCCCCGCATCTTTCTTTTGAAGCAAAATAAATATCAAAATTACCAATCCCTTTTCCTGAACCTTTCTCACATACAGCCTACTGGATCTAGGGATCGGAACAACCTAAGAACAAGAAAGGTTTTTTTCTCTTTAACAAACAGGCTGAAGAAAGGGTTAAAGGTCTTTTCTGCACCTGGATTACTTTTTTCAACGTTAGCAGAAATGAGCAGTCACTCGGCAGCCTTTGATCTTTCCATGCTGTGTCACAGCTTGTGCAGGAAAGTATTTCGTGTGAAGTTTGGGAGAGTCGGCCATCTGAGTATGAAATGTGAGGAGTGCCATGATAAAGGGCATTAAGGAAAAACACACTCTGAGACCTTGTTTCATCAGACAGGACTGACAGCAACATTTTACTTTTATACGAAGCACCACTAGACCATCTCACAGTTTTTGGGAGTCCTTATTGCAAGGTCTGTCTTGCAAGACCTTTCCTACGTATGGACATAGAGGTGGAATCACCCTTCACAGTGTCACCCAGACTGCTTACTGTAGATCTGATTCTCGTTTTTCCTGTCAGAGTCTAGGTCCTGATTTATCCTGTATGACTTAAGGTATGTGAGGTGCTGTAGGACCATTACCAAGTGAATGAAGAAAGAAGTATCTCAGGAGAATCAGCTAAGATGTGTCATTTTGTGAATGTGTGTGCCTTCTCCTCTGTGTTGACTACATCAACACAGATGCTTCACATAACTATATGTAAGTTGGATGGGATGAATGCAGGCCTGTTGACCCAAACTACAGAAAGAAAATGACAAGGTCAACAGCACAGGGGAAGCTCATGGGTAGCAGGGTCCAACAACTCTGTCTCCTGGTTCTCCCTTTCCCACAAAGACATGTTGAGCCTGATTTCATGTGCAAGGCTATCTCACACACTATGGCAGTGTGCGTCTTGTGAAAAAAAGTAGAGAAATAAAATAAAGAAGCACAAGGGTAAAAGATTCAGTATGTAAAATATTAGCTGTAAATGTTCTTTCCATAAAGGTTCTTAGAAATGTGTAGTAGGTTCCTTGGCCTCAATTATATATTTGAGAAATGATTCCTATTTGCATAGTTTGTGTTTGCCCATAAAGGTAACCTGTCTGAGAACGCTTCCTTTTTTTTGCTACTAAGAGAACAGGGAAACTGCCAAGAAAGACCATGTAATATTGGAATCCAAACAGCTGTGAAGGGAAGGTGCACAGACGGACTGTATGCCTCTTGAGGCCCCTCCTACTGATGGTTCTATGTGGTGCTTCAGGAAGAACCAACAGTGAGTTTGAAGCGGGGTAAAACCAGGGGTTTCTGCGGTGTCTAGTAGCAACTCATCTCAGGTGGAATATTGTAAGGCCATGGAGTGATTAGTCTCACTGTTCTAACAGCTTCTTGTTTCCTAGTAGGAATTTCATACTTTTTAGACCTCCAGACCTCTTTCAGTTTTGGCTGAAAGTGGAAAATTTCTCATGGCAATGGAGAAAAAGGGCAATGGGAAATGAAAACATATCTGCAGGCAGAGAAACAACACATGTTCTTTTGTTGCCTTTTCTTTCCTTTAAGAAATTACTCCGAGAATCATTTAGAAAATAATTGGCTCCAATTTCCAGTCTTCAAAGAGAAATAATCAAATATCATTGCAGTAAGCCACGCCAAAATGTTGGCCTATGGTATGCAACATTACATGCAAGTGGTATGTACAGGCATGTAAGAAACACATGCAAACACTCATGTATCTGTACCAGTACACATGCTCTCTAGGAGGCAATTTCAGTGCATTCTTTCAGTGCATCTTACAAAGTAAGAAGCCACTTCAGGATTCACCACATTAACTCTATTCCTATTTTCAGTTCAATTTCCATAAATCACTTAACTTGAATAATAATTTCAGAGTAGTTCTGTTTGCTCTTGTACGCAATGTAGCTGACCTGATTTTCTTTTAAGACAAGAAAATAAGTAAGTATAAATAAGACTATTGCACACAGTTTGCTAAGACATGGAGAAAGCAAACACTATCCATGGATTTTTGTAAGATACGAGAAATCATAGAATCATAGAAGTACTGGAAGAGAACTCTAAGGTCATCTAGTTCAACCCTCAAAAAAAGAGAATATATCACCACAATGTTTTTCTTTAAGGCTTTCTTTTTCAGATTATCTTTGATAACGTAGAAGAGACAAAACCCTGATAGAGGAAGACACTGCAGAGGAATTTGAACACAATATCTATATCTCCATTGCCATCTTTACCTGCATAGAAACTATAGGAGGTGAAGCTGAACAGGGCTGCACGAGGTCCTCTATTTTACTGCTTAATCACAGCAAGATCAACCATATCTGTGCCCTTGTGGCAGCTGCTAACCTACCCTGTTCTCAAAAACTTCCAGGGATGGTTATTCCAACACATATTTCTCAAGCAAATTCCTCCAGTGCTTCGCTTTCCTTCCTCTTTCTCCTAATATTTAGATATTAGGAATATGACACATGGATATTTTCAAGGAAAGTAAGAAACAAGGCAGATTACTGTGTATGTTAATCAGGTTTACTTTCTGCAGTGCTTGCTCTGAAAACACATAGATCATGGCTACTTTTACACACAGAATGGTCAGCACTGAAGAAGCAAAAATGAATCCTCACACATGGACCAAAGATGGTGTTTTTAATATAAAAATAGCCCAGCCTTTAACTTTCATATATACTGAATTCTTCCTGGGCTAGAAACAAGTGCAAAAAACATATGGGGGGAAAAAAAAGTGGAATATTCTTTTTCTTGCCTTGCAGGACTGAATGATATTTGATTGTAAAGATTTTGGCATGTTTAGGAGTGTTTCTGGAGTCAATTTTGCATTTCACTTAAATGAAGGGATCCCTGACAGCCATTCTTTTTTTCCTTTCAGAGATCATGTGGTTAACAAATATAGAAATTTTCGGTATCCATTTTTTGGCATAATCTGTATGGAGCTGTGATCTGGGTGGAGCACAGACATGGGCAATGGTTTAATTAGCTGTGTCTGATTGGTCTTCTGTCGCAGTATCAGAAGTTTCTGCAGCATTGTTTTGGTTCTGGTGGACTCAGACTCCTCATCTTCTCTCTTGGCCTCACCTAAATGAAATAAATCAGCAACTTACTAATTGCTTTTCTCTGGAGCTGAATGCTCTGATTCTTGCTGAAGCAGCATTAATTTTAACATCAGTAGTACTTTGCCAAAGAATAATGAATGTACCTGGTTCTAGCTCCCAAACTCCCGTAAGAGAAATCAGATACAAGGATGAAATCAAAGGGTCTCCCAGGTTTTTTCTCCATCCATTGATCTTCTTTGCATTTTCAAGGAGACAAATTACAGTAGCTTAAATAAAGGGTATCTTGACAACCATTTATTTTTGCTTTCCCTTCAGAGCTTTCACAGTTAATAAACACTTAACATTTTCAAAATTAATTGCAGTGGAATTTTCTGCACTATTTAGAGAGCCTTGAAAAAGGGAGTTGTCAAACAGACCCAATATGTCTCAAACTCGACAACCATATGACTTAGCCTTGTGTTTTAGCCATACGGATGAGGAAGGCAACTGTGATTACTCCTCATGAAAGGGGGGAGAAGTGAGACAAGATTGCTAATGTCAGCCTGGGTTGTCAAGTGTAACCAAGACTGTAGAATTGCTGAGCTGTGTACCCAAGAGTGTGTCAAGGCTGGATAAATTCCATAAAATAGGGCAGTCTGTCACGTGGTGCTTTGAGCCAGCTGAAGAGTATGTGTGCCTACAACAGATGTGCCCTGTTAAAGATAGTACCCAAAAATGGTCAGGTGCCAGCATAACAAGTTTGTGAGCAGATCCTCCCAGCAGGAGCCAATTTCAGTGAAACAAGCTGGCAAGGCAGCCTACTTGTCATGGATGCAAATGCCAGATCTGGCATCTGCAGGTCTGTGGCACAGAGCAGGGGGAAAGAAGCAAGTTTCCACCACCAACTGGTGCCAGATCTTCAAAGAAGAAATTTCTCAGATGTTTGGTCTGTAGAAAATGTTGACATGATTATATACCTCTCATTAAAAAAAAAAAAAAAAAAATAAAATTCTAAAATAAAAAGAAGGAGAAGCAACAACAAGAACAACAAAATCAAAAGCAGTAACTACTCTGTAGTCTGGTGCCATCCATAGCAGATAAAAAACATGTTAGTGCCCTGGCTCCTCTGAAGTCGTATTCTTATCGTGGCATCTCTGTATGCAAATATGAGAATATTCACAGCTTAGAAAATCCAGGAAAATGCACTGCTGTTAAAATGTGAGAGCCCGCATAGGGCAGTTTTTTTGCAGCTTTTTTGCTCATTAAAGATAACTAGAGCTTGTCTAAATGAACACACAAACCCACTGCTGCAGAGGTCGTTTCTCTTTATGTTTCTAATGCAGGAGCCCACAGAATTGCTGTAAGTCCAGTGGTTTCCCAGAAGACAGAAAACAACGTGCAAATTTACATTGAGAATTTCCTTATTTATTGAATGCAGGTGTCATTGGGAAGAGAAGACACACTGGCACATGCTTCAGCACTCAAGGAAGCTGGTTAAAGAGGAACTTTCAGTCATCTCCCTCTAAGGTTTTAAAATATGTGTAACAGTGAAATGTTTCCATTTACAACTTCTGTTCCATGCGATCTACCAGGACGAGTAGAGAAAACCTGCACCTTGCACCCAGATGGAGAACCTCCCTGAAGACTCAGGGGGTGACTGATGGTTACCATCACTGAGGAGATGTTCTGTGGGGTTCAGAGTCACACCAGAGACAGATGGCTTGCAGTTTCACTTAGCCTTTTATTGACGGTAGGTGCGAACAGCCTGTAGAACAGGCTTGCCAGTATTACAGAAGCAATGCCAAACCAGCTGTTCTTTGCATTGCTTGGAACCAGGAATCTCCCTTTTTCTTGATTCCAGAAAAATGATCGGTGGCTTAATTTCCAGGAGAATATATCGTTCTGTTTATTTTCAAGGCAACAAATTCTAATACCTTTTTTTAGTGTCAACAGGTAGAAGCAGCCAATGGTCATTGAGATGATTTCTCAGGACTCTGACCAACAGCAGTGAGTTGGATCTCCTACAAGAGAATTCCAGTCATGTTTTTTCCAGTATCCCCCTGCATTTTGGAATTATGTTAGTGAATAAAAACCACCAATATGATAAAAAACAGGGTATTAAAATAGAGCAAATGAATTTGAAACTCAGATGAGAGAAAGACAGGAAAAAGAGAAAGGGGAGATAACTTCCCTGAGTTGTACTGACTGAGTTGTTCTCTGATTGAACAGCTTTGAGTGTCAGCTGAAAAACTGAACAGAGGAGAGCCATACAGAAAGATAGACACTGAAACTGGGCTGGGACACAATTTGATTAAAAGGTTTAGATGTAATGAAAAGCCTTATTCTGTGATTTACCATAACTACCTCTCTCCAGTTATATAGATACATATCTTGTTTGGCAATTGTGTTGGGAGATATTGAAGGATATTGATGTACCAGCGAGCTGGTGCCATACTGTCTTATAAATCTATTTGTTCTTAAGAAGAATTTTGTAGGCTTATGTTCATTGTTCTGGTATGATAGTCTGTTGTTTTTCAGCCCTGAATATCACTGATCCATTTGAAAATATTATCAGGTAATCACTGTCATGAAACTCTACTGCAAAAATTCGTTGCTATAAAAGTGTAGGAGCATATATTTGAGAACATGTTTTCTTCCCATCCAGCTCTACTGCTGAAAATCATTGCCATGTTTATATCATAACAGTCTTCTGGCTAGAGCATCCGAATCACTGAACCGGGGACGTGGAACAACCAAGAAGCTTGGAATGCATTCCAACCCACTGAGCACAAAATAATGAGGTTTCAGAAAAAAACTGCACTAAATTTAGGCTGGGAAATCTGAAGAACCAGAGGAGGGATTCTCTAGGTTCCCACTGAACTGAATAGAAGTTGAAGGTCCACTGAAGTGCAGTGGGAGGTTTTTATACTGCCTAACTGAAATATTCATCTTCCCAAATACAAGCATCTAGACGAACCCTGATATGCAATTTATTGCAACTAAAAATGAGGTTATCAATCTGGTTAAACCATTTCCTAGATACGCTCATTTCTACTCACTGCTTATTCTCAATTTTTTAATTATGAATATGAATATGGAGATTTACGATATAGACTTTAAGCTCATATAAACTGAATCCATCAAGATAAATACAAAGGATTAAAGTTAGATTAGTTTGAGGTGCCAAAATGAAAATGCTGTTCTCTTTGGTTCCATGTATAATCAGTGAAGAGAAAGTTCTTCCATTGATGACTCAAAGCTCCTACATTTCAGTTTTGAATCTTCCTTTCAAGTTTTATCTGTCAATTAGAGAAGGCTACTGAAGCTAAACTCCCACAACAGATTTACTTCGGGCATTGTGAATTCATAGAATCATAGAATCACTAAATGGCTTGGGTTGGAAGGGACCTCAAGGATCATCAAGTTCCAACCCCCTGCCGCAGGCAGGGTTGCCAACCAAGTACTAGATCAGATTGCCCAAGCCCCCATCCAACTTGGCCTTGAACACTTCCAGGGACGGGGCATCCACAAACTCTCTGGGCAATCTGTTCTAGCACCTCACCAACCTCTCAGTGAAAAAATTCCCCCAGTACCTAATCTAAATCTTCCCTCCTTTTGTTTAAATCTTTTCCTCTTTGTCCTATCACTATCTACCCATGTAAAAGTTGATTTCCCTCCCTTTAATTATTGGAAGGCTTATCTGAGTAAAAGACTGTTCAGTGCTGAAAGATCATGGACAGATCCAACATTTTGCATTTCTACAATACGTAAACCTTCCTCAGGAAATTTCTGATTCACTGAAAAATCTAATACCTGAAGGGAGATTTAAATTGAACTCTATCAGATAACACCGTTTTCTGTAAAATCCCAAAGTTCTAAAGCTGATAGAAAAAAAAAGTACATTCATCCATTTTTTTCAATCTGAAAGACAAAAATAACAGAGAAAACTCAAGAGTTTACGTGGCTTTTTTGTTGTTGTGTGGGGTTTTTTGTTTTGTTTTGTCGGTATTGGACTCTGGTTTGTTATCTGTCAGGGGTTGTATTTGAGGTCCGGTGTTTGACAGGAAGATCTGAAAAGCACCAGAAGTCATCATCTTCTGCTCACCAGTGCCTGATGGCATGCAATCCATTTTTCATGACTGACTTTCTCAACACATTATTTTCTGGTGAAACATGAGGTCCCTCATGAAATGATCAAGCAACTCCATTTCTTTTTTAACTTTCCTAGGTTTTGAGAAAAGCTTGAAAACTTGACCTAACATCACACTGCAGGATTCATTTTAAAAATTCTCCAGTTCTCAAACCAGTTATGCTGACCCAAAATCTGAAGTCATTGTTTGAAGTGTTGAGTCTTACATTTATTGTCATTGCCATCACAAACTAGACCACCTTAACGCCATGATGACTGCGCTAAGCCTTCAGGAAAGAAAATAGGATGACATTTTTCTCTCCTAACTTCATGAATTACATTCAGATTCATGTCTCTGTCTTTGGTTCTGTTAGCCGAGTATGTATGTCTGGGACCGTTTGTGACTATCTAAGGTATCCAAGAAGTCTTCTGTCAGACATGACACAGGGCTTAAATCTGGAGGCCAGGCAGGATAGCTGAGGGCTTTTCAAATGTCATCATACACTTACACTTTGACCACTCTTTAAAACAACAGTCAATACAATCAAGTAAGAAGATAACTAGAAAGGTATTTAGATGCCTATGTTTAGCTAGCTAAGTAACTCACTAGGCTCTACAAAGGGTTTCGCCTTTCTTCTGACACTTGAGTGTTTATTGCTGTCAAAATGTCCTACTGTATCCAAGACACAAAGCTGTCAGGTGAGACACATGATCAGCATACATTTGTAGAGAAAGCCTGAGGTCAACTTGTGTACATTGCACTACATGACAACATGTAGGCAACTGAATTTGTCCCGAGCTGCCAACAAAGTAAAAACAGAGTCTGTTAAGATAGAGCTGATTCGATCTGATTTAGGTTGTACTTTAGGATGGGTGAAACCAAACACTGAAATATCAATTCCTTTCCCCTGACTGCAAAGGGGATCTGGATGATTCAGGTGGGTACAGCTACACAGGAGAGACCTAAAGTCAGATGTGAAGACTCACATATTTAAGATTGAATCTAACAGCACAAGAAAAATAAACAAGGAATTCTTCATAGAAGCAAGACAGGCTGTGAAATTAGAACAGATCAAAGCACAACTGTCTGATCTCTCCTCAAACTACTGGTGTGCGCATTTCACATTAAATATAGCTTTTTTTTTTTTTCTTCCCAAATTCTGTAATGCTTAAATTGTACCTTTTACTGCTTAGTGTCCAGGAAAGGGAAAATAACAGGAAAATCCAAAGCCAGGTGGAATATGAACAGGAAGTGCCTCCCCAGAGGGCGAATGGGCAAAGGCAGGAGCTGGGCTGCCTTGCAGGCAGGCGCCCTGTCTGCCTGGATCTGCCAGACAAGATGCCAGCCCCCCTCCCTGCCCAGGTCCTCTGCCAACCCATGGTGTGACTTTGTCCCCCCGGGACAAACCCACAGTGCAGGGAGGCAGCTCCCTTCTCTCAGCCATGCCTCGAAGAAGAAGAGGTCTGCAGGCCTCTTGCAGAAATCGAGATCCTCTCCCATGACCATTTGGCTCTTGGCCTCTGTTGCATCTGTCGCCTGCAGTGCCAGCTAGTGACAAATGACAGTGTTGTGTCACCTGTCCTACTAGCACTAAGAATAGAGCAGCTCCATTTCTCTGTTTCTACTAAATCCCCATGAGCGTATGACATAACCAGAGGAAACCCATCCTTTCTGCACTGTACTGCCAAAGAGTTGCTCTACTGCTCAGTTTGTAGGACCAGCACGTGCTCACAGCCCAGCCCAGCTGATGCAACAGCAGCACCAAGGCTGCCTGACACACTGAGATATTCAGCATTGCAGAAGGGGGCGGCAATTCATACTTTTGTGTGCACATCCTTACACATACACAAGCACAAATAACTCCCACCGTGGTCACTGTGCTCATCCCATTGTATCTCTTTCAGGTTGGATATTAGGAAAAATTTCTTCTTAGAAGGAGCGGTGATGCGCTGGCACGGGCTGCCCAAGGAGCTGGTGGGGTCACTGTCCCTGGAAGGGTTTAAGAACTGTGGAGATGTGGCACTGTCAGTGGACGTAGTGGGGTGGGTTAGGGTGATCTTAGAGGTCTTTTCCAACCCTAATGATTCTGTGATTTGTTTTCAACACTTTCCTGTCTGTCCCCAGAGCAGGAATGGCTTCTCTCTCTCTTAGAAATACTTGACACATAAACTGATGCCAAAATAACTAAGAAGTGGTTTTAAAGCTTCTTCGGGAGTGGGAATCACTGTGCAGAAAGCTGGTGTAGAATGAAGGCAAATGACTCAATTTTTGTCATGACCTTCACTACACTTACAATGAAGGTTGTCGGCCTGCACTAAGATCGGTGACTTGGAGACTCAGGTTCCATTTGGTGGTTGTGTCTACATCAGAATGTCTTTGTTCTATGTAGTCTAGAGGAAGGAGACTAAAGAGAGCCCATCCTGACTCCAGAAGCATCTTTTAGGGATGTACTCATGTGCTGAAAATTCTTTGCAATTCTCCTGTTGGGAAAGGGGCTCTGTCTACTGTTATTTCAGTTGCAGTGATAAAACCATATTGACAAGTCTTATTAGAAAAGACACATCCCATGTTGATAACAAACTTCTTTACTTGATACAGATTGAACAACTCCCTCTTCCCAAAGGACTAGCTATATCAGCTAAAGGATTTTTTTTATTCTGCTATCTATTTTAATTCTTTGTCCACAAGTTTTTTTCCTGCTACCTCTCTTTAGCTGTGTACTAAACAACATAATTACACTGGCAAATTTTCTTCAGGTAGAGAAAATTTCTGTTGGTTTAAATATACAACTTTAGATTTTTGTCATCAGACTAATTTATGATGCAATTATGTTTTATTGGCCATTAAAACTAACAGACTGAAAAATTTAATAAAAATAGTAAAAACGAATGCCAAATTTATATTTCTGTTACAAAACTAAGAAGGTTAAAATTTTCAGTTTGTTGTAAATAGAATCTTGTAAAAATCTCTGTAATAATGTTGTGTCAGCTTCAAATGAATAACCCTTTTAGATGATTGATTTAATTACATAGAATGTAAGTATTTTTTTTTCCAGTACATTTCTACAAAGATTCCCTTCCAACCCAAGCTATTCTATGGTACACCCTGGGGAGGTCCAGTATTGAATGTGGGCCTAGGTGATATCACAGCAGAAGTGACTTTGAAATGCTGTTATATTTCTTTTCATTTCAGAAGTGTTCAGAAGTGTTGTTTCAATGACTTTATTACAAAGCTCGTATTTAACTTTAATAAGGCTGTTGTGATAGTCTCTTTGCTGTATCTCTTGATAATAAAGTAAATTATTTCCCTATTCATTATTTTCAGCCTTCTGATTTTGTTCAATTTCTGCCAGAAACTGGAAAAAAAATGTCCTTTTTTCTTTTGTATTCAAGTTAGATTTTTTAGTCTAAATGAAAAGCAAAACTTCAGAGTGAAGTTTTCTCTTTCTTGTTATTCAGTTGTGCACTCTATCAAACTTCTATCAGTTTTATCATTATTTTGAGGTTGGACTTGATGATCTTGAAGGTCTTTTCCAATCTGAGCCATTCTATGATTCTACTATTCTATGATCATCTGTTGCAATATAAGTTAACACAGGAAGTCTGGAACTGAGGAAAGTAACGATTTTATACTCACATACCACAAACCTTTTGCTATATTCTAAACACACAAATTGTTCCTAACTTTGGAAATGATCACATGACATTTTCCAAGTTATAGTGTAGAATCATCTCTCTGCATATCTGTGGAAAATTATCATTGGGAATATGTCCCTTGGTATTTCTGGAAACCAAGTTGTGAGCCTGTACTGTGTGTTTACGGAGTTTTTTTTATGATCAGCAAGGGAAAAGAAACTGATTTATGCCTATTCTGTTCCATTCCACATGCACAAGCATAAGTGCCCATCCATCCTTGAACACAAACATTAAAGGAGCATTAGAAAAGGCACTGAAGTGAAGCACTCTGAAGTTAAGAAATGCCAGACTTTGCCACCTGTGCGTATACAGCCACCTACTTTTGTCACACATTTTCTCATGCAAGCTTTAATTCCCTGATTGCCTTTTTATTTCTTTCAGAGATTCCCCACTTTAGGAATGGATCCTGCTCATTTACTTGATTATTAATTAATCTTTTATTTTACTGAAATTATTCAAAATGGAGAATAAAGTCTGTCCTGTACTTAAAAACTAAAGAAAGTCATTTATATCTACATATCTGTATCAAGTCTGAGGACATATAGATATGTGATTGTTTCCGTTCAGCTTCAGTCTCTCTAGTGAAATTTATATCCAGATGAAATATCTGACAATGTCTGTGCACTATTTTTAGGTTCATTTTGCTACTTAAAGCATTACATAGGCACTTTCATTCCACCACAAGAGAAGAGCATTCTTCCAGCAGATGGGATGCTACCATGATAACTTTATTTTTCTGTATATTTGGTTTTCTCAGTGGTGATATGTCACCATAGGTCTTCTAGAAGACATATTTCTCCTTTTGAGCTGATTCCCTCCTCGGGCAGGGTTCGGGTTAATAAAGAATATCTTGCAATAACTTAGCCATCTAGAGAACAGTTGTTAAACTCTGGCTGTATCAACCAGTTTGGAGAAGCTGAGACCAGAAAGTATGAATCTTCTATCCTGGCTAAGGCTCCTACCCAATAAACCACATTCCTCCAGGCCTGCTTTCTTTGTGGCTCTGTAAGCGGTTGTCCATGGCAGAAAGGGTAGAGTTTCCTACTATCCATGTTGAATGGATTAGATGTACCTGGTTAAAGCACACTGCAGGATATGGGAAGAGTTGGTTCAAATATTTCTCAGGCTAAAACTGCCCTGCAGCTCCAGTTGCTGAGCTTCCCAGGACAAGGCAGTAACCACGGGACCATTATGCAAAAGATGGGTGTTGGCAGCATCTCTTCTGGCAGATGTGGAACGCACAGCTCCCAGTATCCATGCCCACAGGTTTGACTTCAAGATTTACACCCAAAATAAAGTTTCTTGCTTCAGAAACCTATTTCTCAGAACCTTCCAAAACCGAGGCACTGAGAATGTTTCAGACCAACCACTTCCCTCAGCCTTTGCAATGAGCTGGCTCGGCTGTTTTACCACTAAGTGGGCACCTGCTTAAGGCACTCCACTTTTCCCAAGCTTTTTGAAGTGAAGCAGAATTAACTGCAGTCATGTGGGGAATTGTAGGCACCTCAATCTGTGAGATTACTTCTGGAGGGAATGATTTCAATGTACTGTGGTGCTGAACACATCAGCATGAAATCACTGTTAGGATTTGGCATACACAGCCTATTCAAGGCTTTCTGGATTCTAAGACCCTCATTACAAGACGCAAATTTATGAACACACATCTGATAGCACCAAAGTCTTCTTTGTTCTCTGTGAAGGAGTTATTATTTGTCCTAAGACATAGTTGGAGTGGTCTTGAGAGAAAACTGTGTAAAGCAGAAATTCACGCAAGGAGCAGAATAGTCCAGGTGGGGTTCCTCAGCACCCACCACCACCTTTACTTACTGTGATCTTGCATTGAGACTGGAAGTGAGAACAGTAGAGACATGACTGGTATTGGTCCATCAGTGCAGAAGAAATTATAATTCTCTAAAAATTGAGACAGCAGTACATTGCTCAGTGGTGAAATGTATTTCCCTATGTATACACAGAAATGCTCACAACTACCTACATATATGGCACAACTTTACCACCAGAGATGATCCTTCACGCAGAATATAACTGAGTAGTGAATGCATACATATATGTGTATGCATATGCATATATACATGCACATATATATATAACATACATATGTGGGGTGCTTTCAATCCTAAAGCCTACAGGGATTGACTGCAGAAATTCTTGGATGCAAAAATCATGGACAGTCATTAAATACAGCCCCGTTCAGTCCAGAGACAAGTTCATTGGAGGCTGGGAGAATATCTTGTGTTTACTGTGTTTGAAACCCAATGTTACGCTTTTCTTGAGATATTCACCTCTAGTCATAGTCAGGGATGACCAGATGGGATTTAACTGTATATGTCCAATCTTAGATCCTTATACTTAACTGGGCTCCAAAGCTTTAGCAAACTGAAATGCATTAAAAGTACAAAACCAACAGCAGAAAATATCATGTCTTCCCTTTCTTCAGTCATGCTGCTGTGCCAAAATAAATAACACTGAGACTATCGAAATCCTTCCAGACACTGACATTTATTCTTGCCCAAGAAAAATTTCAGATCTAACAACAACTCCTTCAGATTCCCAAAACTTAACTCACTGCCCAGGAATAGGAAAATAGCACAAGTTTGTGACAGAACGTTTTTTTAGCTTCCGTGCTCCAAAATGCAGAAATATGCATCATCTGGCAAGAGTATCTTCAGCAGGAAAGGGTTTTTAAAACAGTTTAATTAATAGTCTCAGCATCTGTAAAGTTTTGAAAAAAAATATTGTAAATATATTCCAGTTCATTACTTTGACATTTGAAAAAAATAAATGCAAAGAACTGAAAGTGAAGTTATAATGATGATTGCCAGACTATAAAGAGGCTGTTTTTCAAACCTGTTAGCATCAGCCACCTGCAGTCTGGGCTATCTTCAACTACACTGAACAGTGCTGTGTGGTACTGGACAGACAATTAAAAGATGACTGTAGACAACTAATTGACGTATTTCTCATGAACGTTTATGGGAAAGAAAGAGTTCAAAAGATCTTCAATTCTATGCTCTGAGCCTTCATTTTCATAGCAGAAACAGGGCTTCATCTGAAAGCGCTGCTATCTCCTGTCATCCAACAAGGAGTTTGAGAAGAAAGGCAAGGCTAAGCAAGGGAGATCCCTCACAAGTTTTTAGTGTCAAAAAGTAAAGAAAGGTGAAGAAAGGACTGTGACATAAGAAGGATCAACATTTCCTTTTGTGCAGTCAATGGAAAAATTCATGCTTCTCGCCTTGATCCAAAAGATGATGTAGTATGACAGGTCTGATTAATAGATTCGTATCAAAGGCCCAGAATGTGCCTAATTCATCCAGAGTAAGAATAGATTATAGTTCTAAAAGCAGACAGATAACCAAAGGGATTTGTGATGGCCTTGCTTGTCTTCAAGGTAATATGTAATGAGATAGTGAGCGTTTTATTGTCATTTTATGGTTTAAATCTGACCCAGGATACAAAGGCTGAACTTTGTTTTCACCAAACATTGTCGGAAGACCTAGACTACATAAAATGACTTGTTAGACTCAGCTCCTAGCAAGCAAATGGCAAATCACACAGCTGGTGTGGGCTGGCATCCTGATGACAGTCTTCATACAGTGAACACAGAAGATGAATGAACAGTTTGTGTGTGGACATTTTCACTCTATGGACAAACCCTCCAGGTCAGGACTGGAAGGCAAGTTCACACATTTCATTTTTTTCTGCCCTTTTCTGCTCACGTGTCACACATAATCCCAGCTCTGCTTAACAAGAAAGCGGACGACTCCCCCCCTCTAAATGGGAGCATGTTGTGTCAGCAGGGAAAGTTAGGAAAGGGTAAAAAATGGAACTGTGTCATAAGAAGGATTTGTATTTTCTTTTTGTGCAGTCAGTGGAAAAGTTCCCGCGTCTATTCTTTATCCGAAAGACAAAGTAGTAAACTACAATAGCTGGAAAGCAATGTAAGAGCCAGAGGCATGTGAAACTCAGCTATTTTCAACAGCAAAATCCTGTGCAAACACAGTATTCATTTTCCTTCCTCCTAAAATTCTCTGGTAGTTATCAGCTTCTAATTTCCCGGTAAAATTTAAAGAACGAAAGCACTAGTTGGTTGTGTGATGGAACAAGGATTTCTGCATATTTTAAGTGTGAAACTTCACTGCTGATTTCTGCTGAAGGGTCTGGAAACCTTTGTAACAGGTTGAATGAGGTCAGCCATGTAAACCTGAGAGTGCCTTACAGCACTCTCCCCCCAGTATTTCTGCTGCAGTTAAATCATTGTACTCCAATAGGCAATTTGGGTGCAGCCTCTTCCATTTTAGAGGGTAAGAGAATTTGGGTATGGATGTCTGGATCATGCCAAGCTGCCTAAGATCCAGGGAAAGGGCTCTAGCCCTGTTTCACCTTCCAGTGTTTGAGTCATGGGAATCTGAGGACACATCCACACTGACACAGTGAGGCCTGAGCAGAACTGAGCACGAAAATATTATTACTTCAGCTGCATTATTTCCTGGACTTGGCCAAGATGTTCAGCACACTGTGGTATTCCCTCTACCCACTTCATGTGAGCTCATTCGGGATCTCTAATGGCAGCACTTCACTTCCCATGGACTAAGTCTACAAGTGGGTTTCATCTCACATACCATATGCCACCACGAGCTGATAGTGTAGAATAAAACTGCCTACATTCTGCCATTGCTTTAATACCTTTGGAAGTCTGGCTGGCTCCAAATGAATGTTTCAGGTCTCTCTCACCCCTACTACTGGCAGTATTGCTCATTAATCACATTTGAGGACAAATGCATATCTTTTTTTGCAGCTCTCAGTTAATGACACCATGTCATGGAGCGTCTGCATCAGAGCTTGCTGCAGGACAAGTCAAGAAGTGTGAACCAGGCAACAGGGATAGGACAACCCTTTGCTTTAGTGATTTAAACTCTTGGGGTTACTGTGGAAGCACACCCCAAGTTCTTCATCCAGCATCTCCTAAAGCAGATGGAGACAGACTCCTCTAAAGAATGTGTGCCTCCCTCAATCTCTATTACCAACCTAAGGCTCCTATTTCTCTCCACTCTGCATAGAAGAATCAGTAACAATTTTATAGTATATCTCTAACTTGAAGATAGCTGGACCTAAATTACCTTCCTGAGATTGCATAGTGACTTCAGGGAAGAGCCACCAGACTCCTAATCCTATGCCTTCCAGTAACAAAGGATAGGGTTCCAGGACTCACTGGGAAACCAATTTATTCATAATTGTTTCCCAGATTTTTATGGTCTTTTAATTTAATTTTTTTTTCAAGAGGATTGAGGGTGGTGATATGGAAGCAAGGGAAAATTCCTCCTTTTTTTTTTATTCCTTCTGTCTGTTTTCTAGGTTTACAATTGCTTACTACAGTGTGTCAACTGCCTGAAGACAATCCCTCAACTGCCTTATGCAAAGTTGTAATTCTCTGCGGGGAATCGGGACAAAACAGATGAGTTCTCAAGAACCTGTGGGGAAGGAAAGTCTACCTGAGCCTAATTCTGCTGAATATCAGAGCTTTAACTGTTATTTTTGGAACAGGTACTGCCCATAGATGTGTCCTTTGATGTCCCACATGCCAGAGATTCCAGAGGCTACAGCACACCTATTCTGAACAGGACATATAATAGCACGGAAGTAATCACTGTTTCAACCAACCAACCTGAATTTAGCCCAAGATTCCTATACAGTTTGGCTGTTTTTTTNACCAGCAATATAATGCTGTTTTTCATGCAGATATAATCAAAAAAGGGTTGATTCAAACTCAACGTCCTGAAATATGTGACATAAACAGATGCAGGTTATTGCTTGACTATTTAGAGGGATGATCTTTAGATCTCTGAGTTCACTCGTGGGTGTTGGTTATTCCACTGATTTAATGGATACAAGTTTTTTCATCTTTTGTGGGAGGTATGTTTAATTTGATCTCTGTAGATCTTCCTTTCATTTACTCCCTTTTGCTGAAAGTTCACGTTAACGTAGTTTTGCATTTTAATCTGCATTTTACCACCACTCAGCTTCGGATCAACTTATGTTATTTGAATTACCGTCATTATTATCAGCAGCAGTAATAGTGGCAGTAGTAAAACTTCTCTGAAACAAATTATATGAGTTAGATTTTGTTGGAATTATTAAGCTCCTAGGAGAAATCAAGAAAGAAGGAAAGGCACAGAAATAGATATGAAAAAGACATTTGCCCCTTAACTAGGGAAAATATCAATATGAAAATATTCTGTCTCTCACCCTGTTTGCTTTTGTACTCAGTGATTTAACAGAAGATCAGTCTTCTTTTTTTTTTAGATAATGTAATACTGTACATTTTAGAAATATATGTGATAGAATTAAAAATAAGTGCACCAAATATTAAAATTCTTGTACTGTAGAAACGTCTGTAAATAGAATGATTTTTCCTGGGCTATTTAGAATCTTTAAAGATTGTATCTGAGGATATGAATCCCTACAGAGCCACGACTAAAACCTTTTAGCTTTATCACTCCGTTTTCATGACAAATGTCCATGACTTAAGGAGTAACAAGTTCCAAAAGTGTTTCAGGTGGCTTCGGCAGGAGATCCTGACAACTTTAGATTGAGTGTTAATAAATGACAAGAGGGTAAAATTAAAAATGAGGAAGCGGCCTGAGCATGTATGTATTTGTGCATTAAAAATGATGAGAACTAGTTAAAAGTTAAGCATAATTTCCCATGGAACACAACATTTGCATTTCTGGGAGTACTAAGGGGATGGGAATCAGGAATTTCTCTGAGTTCCACTGTGAGATATTCCCTCTCCTCTTTAGTCCCCAAGTTGAAAGAGGGATGGGACTTCGAATCAGCACACGTTCAGCTTGGCTGAAATGGCATAAAAACCCATTTATATTGTTGGAACTATTTAGATAAAATTCAGCTTTTATTTTTTTTCCCCATCATTAAAGACTAAAATCTATATTTAATTTTAATGATCCAGCTCATGAAAATGACTCACAGAAGCACTTAATCGTGTGCCTGATTTTCATTTAAGTCTGTGATTAAATTCCATAGAAATTAGTAAAATTTAAGCATGCCTTTAGGAATTAAGTATGAGCTTAAATGTGCCCTTCCTTAGGTATGTTCTGTATGATTTTTCGATGGGCTTTGATGGTTTGGGATCTGAATGGCAGACACTGTTATCTCACTTGGCAATTTAATCATGAACCATGACAAAAACAAAACAAAAAACAACTGCAGACTTACACAACCAGGAGAGTTGTTTTATTCAAGTGTGTTTTATTCAAATGTGGAATGATGCATGCAAATTATTGGCGTTTGGACATAATACATATGCTTTATTAATCTACTTATTTAAACTTTTCCATGCAAAACTACTTAGCTGTACACTCCCCCATGTAAGCTTGATCTATTTGGACTAACACAGCTTCAGCAACTGTAGGCCAACTACATCTCTGGGGTAAATGCATTGCCTGGAGGGATCTATTTGATTCATAATGGCAATAGCTGAATTATAGTGAGTGCTGGAGTATTATTTATGTTATACCTGAAAGTTCATTGAAATTATTTAGATCCATATCCCTCAAAGGATATAAGTGCAACACGGGTTAGATTTTTGAGGCCAAGTCCAGGTAAGCAATTCAGAGTCTCTGCCTTAAAACATAGGTCCCTAAACTTCCAGCAACCACTTTCTTTGGGCGCTCAGAGCCTGTACAGGAAAGCTGCTCTGTAAACTGTATATTTTAAACTGGGCTTAGTGTCAAAGAATAGGAAAATATTGGATTTATATGCCCTGTGCTGTGGGCTGGCAAAACATCTCACCAATTAGAGTGGTTCATCAGGAAATGGAAAGCCTCGTTTGTAGTGCTGACTTTGTAAAAAGGAGCTTAAACTCATTTTTCACATTTCATAGACGTGTGCTGTTATCTATTTTCCCTCTTAAGCACTCATTCCATACACTGTGTGCACAGAAAATAACAGGGAAGTCAGAAAGAGGGGACGGGGAAAAGAAAATAGTAAGAAATCAGAGATTTCCCATGCTGTTTATTATTACCTATGCTAATATGTAGAAAAGAATGCAAAGCCTCTAGGGACTAAGAGCAAATAAATAAATAAATGAATGAATGAATGAAATAGAATCACAGAATCATAGCACGGCTTGGGTTGGAAGGGACCTCAAGGATCTTCAGGTTCCCATCCCCTGCCACAGGCAGGGCTGCCAGCCACTAGGTCAAGTACCAGATCAGATTGCCCAAGGCCCCATCCAACCTGATCTTAAACAACTCCAAGGATGGGGCATTCACAACCTTTCCGGGCAACTCTTTCCAGCATCTCACCACTCTCTCAGTAAAGAACTTCACAATTGAGGAGTTCAGCCTATACGGAAAAATTTCACTTTCCACTCAGGTAAATACAACAGTTATGATCCAGGAGAAAACAGTGACCGTATGAACTAGCAACCATTGGAAAATTCTGTGAAAACTGAGATTTAATGATAAAACAGGCTCAGCTAAAAGAAAAATGATGATGANAAAAAAAAATTAAAGGGATGGCAATTTGAACAGCTTAATGTTTCTTCAAAGGCTGAGTGATGGAAAGCGGCACTGAAGTAAATTGACAACTCGGAATTAACTGGGTGCTGGCACGGCTCAGGTAAAGGTTTGATGGTAACATGAGCTTTCCAAAGTGTTTCCAAACTGAAGAATTATGAAAAGGTAAATTATGTTTTGTATTCATGACTGAAAGCATTTTATTTTAAAGCCAGCCCTGCCGATGCTGTCAAGGTGGAGATTTGAGCTTTATGTACAGTGCCTCTAGCCCTGCGATGTGAGTGAGGCAACATGACAGCTTGTAATAAGTAATTTTTATACAGTTGCATTTATCACTCAAGTAGGCTTGGCAATATTAAACACAGACCTTAAAATGCTGCAGAAGAGGAAAGACAGGGGCTGGAGGCCATATATATTGTGTGTGTGTGCGCCTGTGTGCGTGTGTGAGTGTTTGTAACTTTTTTTTTCTTTCTCCAGGCCCGTTCCTGTTAATGTGGCACTTTTTAAGATATGCACAGAAATGCTTCCGAAATGTTAATACATCACTAAAAGGTTACAAATGAAATGACCCCATTTAGCCCAAAGGATGTTATTTTAGGCTTTAATGAATTAGACATTGCTACCATTTTCAGGCAAAAATCAATTGCCTCAATTAACGAATTTGCACAAGTCCGAATATTTACAAAATAAAGGCCTAGAAAGCACAATGTTTCTATTTCCCATTCTTTACCTTGTTTCTTCATTAACAATCTGGTTTCAATGAACATGTGAAGGATAAGTTCTTTCCCCGAGTTTGTGATGGCCAAAGTGTTGACAACTTTCTTATTCTTTAAAGGCCGATCTTTTCTATTTTAGTGAGTTTTCTTTCTTGGTGATGAATAATTGCTAAAAGGAGAGGATGTCCATTCCCTCTCATGGAAAAAGTAGAATTGTACTTTTCCTTTTTATAGAAGAAAATTTTATGAAAAGGCACCGTATGGGATTTAAATGAGAAAAAAATTTGTTCTATTCACAGGATTTATGGGAACTCCAATTGGAGTCTGAATCAAAAGGAACCAAAAATCTCCAAGCCAAATGGCAGGCTCTTAACTTTCTGAAGCACAGCCCTGCCATATGGTTTGATTTCCACCTCTGCTGTTGGTAGTTACAAAGCCACGTGGATACCAGTTTACTCAGTAATAGAACACTGATGACAGATTGAAAGCAACATAAAATTGGGAAGAAAAAAAAAGGCCTTTGTTGTTATTCACATAACTAAGACGAGAAAAATTATACAGTGCCACTGAGAGGTATGGCCAACTCAAGCAACGTGGCTACTTCAGGCCTTTGGATGTATGAGGAGATGAGGGCTGTGTAGCTGAGTGTCTGTAAGACAGCTAAAAGAGTAGCTGCTTGTTCTCTCTGTTCCATTTGCATTTGATTCACTGCTTCTCTCCATCAGTGATGTTAAATTTAATCCATCTGACCATCTAACCCACACCAATGTGAAGAGGACATTCCAGGACTGTTGATTATTGGCATTTTCCAGCAAGGTAATGGAGGTTTGACTTCTTAACCTTTGCTGGTAAATGAGTCTCCAACAATCACTAAGAGTCTTCAGATAGCAGATGGGGTCGAATATTGAAGGGTGGCTGTTACCTTTGCATCGGTCTGGATTCATGAGCTTCACCTGAGTATAGAAAGAGAAAACAAAAGCAGTCTAAAAATGGAAGCAGTCAACACCTGTTACAGATTTTACAAATCCGTCCACAAATGAGGAAAAAAGTAAAATTCCCTAGGTCTTCCATAAAATAAGTCTCCATATTCAATTTAATTCTGAGTTTCAAGGTTAATTTTGTATCATACTGTGATATTAACAAGACGCTGGAAAAGAAGCTTTTTGATGGTTTTCAGAAAAAGTGTGATTAACGTAGGCCTATTGCCACATTGTGCTGTTTTATTCACTTGAATGCAAATACCAGAATTATTGAATTTGAGTAAAAACAACATTTTCTGGTCCATGTTGTAAGCATGAGGATGAGCAAAAGAAGCCAGTTGTGGCTACATGTTAAGAAATATCTTCTGGTAAAGACCGGAGACGTTGAAGTCTTCATTATTTCAGATTTTTTTTTAATAGATTAAACAAATGTCTACCAGAGATCACTGTGGCAAATTCAATTATTTTTTCAACAACAGTATACTACCTGAGTTGGCAGTATATGGTCAATGGAGCTGGACTTTCCGTAGAGGAGAAAGGTAAGGGAAAAGCAAAATTAAACATGAAGCTGCCATTTTTCATTTGTGTATTATTGTCTTCTAATAGTCTTGTAAGTCCAATAGTTATTAACTGAAATGACATATTGTCTCTTCTATTTCTGAAATTTTGATCAATGTACTTTTCTCCTGAATTGGCTAAAAAATTAGAGTGTCCTAGGTTCATTTTTCAGCAAATGCCTGTTGACATTGTTGCTTTAGGGTAATATTTGGTCTAGAGTGTATAAGAGAAAACAACATAGCCTTGAGTATCTTTTCAGCCTGATTTCTAGGTCCCACAAAGGCTGATGTCATGAAAGTGTCTGGAATCCAAAGAATTCTAAAAAGAAAAACCAGAAAATAATGCTGGTACTCAAGGTATTGCTCCACAACACCAAATGCCTCAGATAATTTGTCATAAAAATCCATTCCTGTCTTAGAATTATCATGTCTCAAAGGAAATACAAAAACAAAATGGGCTGCCCTGCTTTGATTCCATGAGTTATATCCACAATATCACCTTTGTAGAATTATTTGAAGTATTCTTATTGTTTCTGTGTAGCAGTACTGCACTTGTCCAACACCTCAGAATACTTTAGGTACCAATATATTAAATACATTAGTATTGCTTAAATAGTCTATGAGTGTATGCAGTTTGTATTTCAGATGAATTTGCGGACTTTTACTTGTAGAGTGTATAAAGATGGATGATGATGTCTGTCTAAATATTGAACTCAGTTCTTCAAATTAACAGCCCTCGCTATTGAATTAAATTCATTATGAAAAATAAGTTCTGATAATCAGTCAGGTGCAGAAAAATTTGTTAGATACCTACCCTTATAGAATGGGAATGTTGTTAATCTAACCATATTGTAGATCTCAGTAGTGAAAATGCATACAAAACAGGGAACAAAAATGGCACAATTAGAGTAGTTTACCTGATTAAAATTTAAAGGTTAGTTGTATTGAACCCAGGTACTGTATTTTTCTCCCATTTAAGAGGGGTACAAAGAAAGTTATATCTTATGTAGGCTGCAGTATAGATCTTACTTTCTGAACAATTAATTTAACCCAATCTTCTTCTTAGCTTTGCTAAATTGCATGAAGATGGGTATTTTA
Source organism: Pavo muticus (assembly GCA_016647715.1). Classification (NCBI taxonomy): domain Eukaryota; kingdom Metazoa; phylum Chordata; class Aves; order Galliformes; family Phasianidae; genus Pavo; species Pavo muticus. The sequence goes on from JACDJE010000306.1 coordinate 2,839,734, forward strand.
CTGAGGCAGTCATGGCAAAAGATATCCTGAGGGTACACAACAGGATGAGAGCCCAAGGAACACCAGGTGGATTTACTACTTGTTCTTTTGCAGTAACCTGAAGACAGTCCTTTTTGTTCATACTCACAGAAACGTATTTATTTCTAGCATTTCCTTTGAGCAAAACTTTCCCAGAAGATAGAATCTTCCAGTATTTGACATATGATATGGGTCAATCTATACTGAATATGACAAAATCAAACTGATCTCTCAAAACTAATTTTTTTTAGTAAGGTATCAAAGATTAAATGAGTCAGATGCCTTCAAAACCTTTGCTTTAAAATATGCTGTTGTGATATGCAAACAGACAAAAGTTTATCCTGTAGTTAAAAACTTGGGATCAGTACTCAGCAAAGCATGGAAACCTGCTGATCTCTTGACAAGGGTAATTTAATGAAGGTGTTGTGTAGTTTTAAGTCTTGCTGCTGTCTGAGCTTCCACTGTAGTCAACAGAAATTGAAGCTCAAATCAACGGTCCGAGTTCAGGCATCTCTAGTACCATTTTTTAGATTCTCTGTAGTACTTAAGACGCTCATAACACTCAGCCAGGAGCTACTGGAGATCTGAGCCATTCTGAAGAAGAATACCCTTGGGCATTTCAAATGGCACTAGCTCCTCATGTTTAGGATAGTGTATGAGATCCCACTCGTTACAGATTTTGGAGTCTGAAGCACTCTCTAACTTGGCTTTAAGTAGAAACCCGCATTTTTTCAACCGAATAGCTTTAGATGCCCTGGGGAATGTAAAACATCTTCACTGGGGTGGTAGATAGGACACCGCTATGTGCCATCCCTCTGTGCCTGCAGTCAGTGACCTGGTGTAACATACCTGGGCATCCCAAAAGGTACCAGATACTTCTGTCTAGACAACATACTCACTGAGCGGGCTTCACCTGCCTAAACTTGTCTAAATCTAGTGTAATTTTAGGCGTTTTGGAGTACCATGCCTTTCCACAGAGATGTGCATGTCTCTCATCAATCCTGATTTGTAGCTATTCGTCTGATCCAGATGAATGCAATAGCATTTCTCAGATGGTATTGGACACTTTGGTAACAGAGTCACGGTCTTAGGTGCAGCTATCAATAGGAATTAAACCATCTACTGGCTTTGGCTGGTAGATCCCAAAAGCACAGTACATCAGTGCCAGTCTCTATGAATGGGGTGGGGAAATAAATGAGTGGGGAAAAATATGGTGAAAACTGAATCACAGAATCATGAAGGTTGGAAAAGACCTCTAAGACCATCTAGTCCAATGGTGAAGAGAGATTCTATTATCATAGAAATAGATGTATAATGACCAAGAATAAGAGAATAAATAAAAGGTTCTTTTATACCGGAACATTTTTCTGGACTTGGGAAATGCTCTCTGTAAGCCACGTCTGCAGCTCACATTTTCACGGGTGTAAGCAGTATTACTGGGAGAACAAAGGATGTTCCTGGATATTCTCATCGCATTACATTGGCCTTCCAAGAATAATATGCCTGAGAATAAAACAGTAATTATAAAACCACAAATGAAATCAAAGCAACGCTGCTGAAAGCCTTAAGCACGACAGGTTTACAAGGCATGTAAATATAGCAGCTTGGAGAAAGATGTAAACTATTACACTGCACCCTTTTGAGCCTCACACTTCAGGAGCCAGTGGAAATGTGTTGGACTGAAAATTTGGATAGATCAACACTGGAACTCCGGTATGAAATGTTGTTCCTTTTCTTGTAAAGCTGTGTGAACACATGCAAGCTCAAATTAAGGAGAACAGATAACCAACTGCACGCTAGAGATGAGCAGGCTGCTTAAAGCTACCACATAATCGGTGAAGCTTTAAAAAAGGAAGAAAACAGCTCGAGGCCTTTTTTCCTTCTCCCTCCAAAATGTGACATCATTGTATATGACACAACACCTTGGAAGGAACCATATGGGGAAATGCAGACATGTTGCTAACTAAATGTGAGCTCTTTTGCAATGAAAAAATCTCATTGCTGGCCAAACCCTGGATGGTCTCATGAAAAGCACAGCTTGTACAGTGGAACTGACAGTTCTACTTCAAGGACATTTCTAGTGTTTAATGCTCTTTTTATATGGTATCTAGAAAAGCACACCAGCAATATAATGCTGTTTTTCATGCAGATATAATCAAAAAAGGGTTGATTCAAACTCAACGTCCTGAAATATGTGACATAAACAGATGCAGGTTATTGCTTGACTATTTAGAGGGATGATCTTTAGATCTCTGAGTTCACTCGTGGGTGTTGGTTATTCCACTGATTTAATGGATACACGTTTTTTCATCTTTTGTGGGAGGTATGTTTAATTTGATCTCTGTAGATCTTCCTTTCATTTACTCCCTTTTGCTGAAAGTTCACGTTAACGTAGTTTTGCATTTTAATCTGCATTTTACCACCACTCAGCTTCGGATCAACTTATGTTATTTGAATTACCGTCATTATTATCAGCAGCAGTAATAGTGGCAGTAGTAAAACTTCTCTGAAACAAATTATATGAGTTAGATTTTGTTGGAATTATTAAGCTCCTAGGAGAAATCAAGAAAGAAGGAAAGGCACAGAAATAGATATGAAAAAGACATTTGCCCCTTAACTAGGGAAAATATCAATATGAAAATATTCTGTCTCTCACCCTGTTTGCTTTTGTACTCAGTGATTTAACAGAAGATCAGTCTTCTTTTTTTTTTAGATAATGTAATACTGTACATTTTAGAAATATATGTGATAGAATTAAAAATAAGTGCACCAAATATTAAAATTCTTGTACTGTAGAAACGTCTGTAAATAGAATGATTTTTCCTGGGCTATTTAGAATCTTTAAAGATTGTATCTGAGGATATGAATCCCTACAGAGCCACGACTAAAACCTTTTAGCTTTATCACTCCGTTTTCATGACAAATGTCCATGACTTAAGGAGTAACAAGTTCCAAAAGTGTTTCAGGTGGCTTCGGCAGGAGATCCTGACAACTTTAGATTGAGTGTTAATAAATGACAAAAGGGTAAAATTAAAAATGAGGAGGCGGCCTGAGCATGTATGTATTTGTGCATTAAAAATGATGAGAACTAGTTAAAAGTTAAGGATAATTTCCCATGGAACACAACATTTGCATTTCTGGGAGTACTAAGGGGATGGGAATCAGGAATTTCTCTGAGTTCCACTGTGAGATATTCCCTCTCCTCTTTAGTCCCCAAGTTGAAAGAGGGATGGGACTTCGAATCAGCACACGTTCAGCTTGGCTGAAATGGCATAAAAACCCATTTATATTGTTGGAACTATTTAGATAAAATTCAGCTTTTATTTTTTTTCCCCATCATTAAAGACTAAAATCTATATTTAATTTTAATGATCCAGCTCATGAAAATGACTCACAGAAGCACTTAATCGTGTGCCTGATTTTCATTTAAGTCTGTGATTAAATTCCATAGAAATTAGTAAAATTTAAGCATGCCTTTAGGAATTAAGTATGAGCTTAAATATGCCCTTCCTTAGGTATGTTCTGTATGATTTTTCGATGGGCTTTGATGGTTTGGGATCTGAATGGCAGACACTGTTATCTCACTTGGCAATTTAATCATGAACCGTGACAAAAACAAAACAAAAAACAACTGCAGACTTACACAACCAGGAGAGTAAGTGTGTTTTATTCAAATGTGGAATGATGCACGCAAATTATTGGCGTTTGGACATAATAAATATGCTTTATTAATCTACTTATTAAAACTTTTCCATGCAAAGCTACTTAGCTGTACACTCCCCCATGTAAGCTTGATCTATTTGGACTAACACAGCTTCAGCAACTGTAGGCCAACTACATCTCTGGGGTAAATGCATTGCCTGGAGGGATCTATTTGATTCATAATGGCAATAGCTGAATTATAGTGAGTGCTGGAGTATTATTTATGTTATACCTGAAAGTTCATTGAAATTATTTAGATCCATATCCCTCAAAGGATATAAGTGCAACACGGGTTAGATTTTTGAGGCCAAGTCCAGGTAAGCAATTCAGAGTCTCTGCCTTAAAACATAGGTCCCTAAACTTCCAGCAACCACTTTCTTTGGGCGCTCAGAGCCTGTACAGGAAAGCTGCTCTGTAAACTGTATATTTTAAACTGGGCTTAGTGTCAAAGAATAGGAAAATATTGGATTTATATGCCCTGTGCTGTGGGCTGGCAAAACATCTCACCAGTTAGAGTGGTTCATCAGGAAATGGAAAGCCTCGTTTGTAGTGCTGACTTTGTAAAAAGGAGCTTAAACTCATTTTTCACATTTCATAGACGTGTGCTGTTATCTATTTTCCCTCTTAAGCACTCATTCCATACACTGTGTGCACAGAAAATAACAGGGAAGTCAGAAAGAGGGGACGGGGAAAAGAAAATAGTAAGAAATCAGAGATTTCCCATGCTGTTTATTATTACCTGTGCTAATATGTAGAAAAGAATGCAAAGCCTCTAGGGACTAAGAGCAAATAAATAAATAAATAAATAAATGAAATAGAATCACAGAATCATAGCACGGCTTGGGTTGGAAGGGACCTCAAGGATCTTTAGGTTCCCATCCCCTGCCACAGGCAGGGCTGCCAGCCACTAGGTCAAGTACCAGATCAGATTGCCCAAGGCCCCATCCAACCTGATCTTAAACAACTCCAAGGATGGGGCATTCACAACCTTTCCGGGCAACTCTTTCCAGCATCTCACCACTCTCTCAGTAAAGAACTTCACAATTGAGGAGTTCAGCCTATACGGAAAAATTTCACTTTCCACTCAGGTAAATACAACAGTTATGATCCAGGAGAAAACAGTGACCGTATGAACTAGCAACCATTGGAAAATTCTGTGAAAACTGAGATTTAATGATAAAACAGGCTCAGCTAAAAGAAAAATGATGATGAAAATGATAAAAAAAAATCAAAATGATACTTTCAAAAAAAAAAATCTGAAGTGAAATCACACCTTTTGTTTGAATTCTATCTTATTTTATGTTTACTTTCTTCTACAGTTATTAAAATTTATGTCACAATTAAATGCACACACCTTAAAATGAAATTGGAAATTATGTTTTAGAATTCCATGATTAGTATTCTTCCTTCCCTGCTGTGTCTCCCATGGACATGTAAATGTTTCTAGAAGCAGTATTTTGTGATCTTAACCCTGAGGCTTCCTGAGGTGATAAAATACAAATTTCTCCAATTTCCATTGGTCTACCCAGCTGCAAGACAAAATCTGATAGACAAATCTATCCGCTATTAGGATCATCATTACCATTACAACGTAATGTTAGACGTTCAGGCAGAAATTGGGATTGCACTGGGCTTAATGGCTGACAGTCATTACCAGTAAGAGTTTAGAAATGAAAAGACAAGAGAAGTTAAAATGAAACTTGGAGATAAGGAGCATTGACATTATTCACGTATAATTACTTCATTTTGAACGTGTCAGACACAGTACATTTGCAACGAATATAGCAGAAAATGTCCAGACTCTATTGTCAGGTGATGGGTCTTCAAAGAAGAATTTCCAAAACAAAAGTTGAAACTGAGATTTGTATGTCTATACTCCTACATTTCATAGAAGCACAGGGCTGAAAAGGATCCTGCTTGCAGATCAGCAGCTCTGGTCACTTGTTCTGGCAGTGTATCACATCGTCTCACACCTTTCAAAAGCAGATCATGCACTTGAATATAGGATTTTCTGCCTCTTTTACTCTTATGGAAGGGAAGATGCTCTAGAATTTTGTTCCAATGCTAAATAGAAAACTACCTCTCATTCTCAGTCTAAGTATATTAAGGCAGCTAATAATTAAGCACACGATTTTTCACACTTTAAGTCAAAAAAGACAGTTCAAAGGCTGCTTTAAGAGAAAAAAATTATAATATTTAGAGACTGACATAAGAATCTGAGGCCTCGGGGATGTATTTTCAAACAGCTAAATGCATACCTCTTCTGAATGATCTGGGACATGTTACAAGATGTAGAAAAGTGGCATGTACTGTGGGGACTTACTAACTTGTACCTGCAGTAACACAGGAATTTCTGCATTGCTCTCTATTGTAAAATGCAGAAGTGGTCTTGCATATTTCCAGATGTGCTAAGTACAGATACAAACAGCCACGTGCTGATACTGCACACATTCAACCCAAAAGTGAGGAGGACAGAATCAATGTAAAAGACGTTTAAGTATCATTAAGTGTGACTGTGCCTTTGTTAATACACCCTGGTTGCGTGCAAGTATTGCTACAAGTCTGCTGGATGGGGAAGAGGGTGAGCTCTTTATTCTGAATTTCTGTAGAATGTCATCAGTATGATCCACTTGCATAGCAAAAAACTAATATTATTATTATTGTTACAGTATTAATATGAAATGTTATCTCAAAACCTAACTTGGGATCTCAACTAATTTATGTTAATGAGAAAATGTTCAAGTGGCTTTTGAAAATCCCCATACTTTTGCCTTTTCTTCCACCTTTTTTTTCCATGCAAACAGAATAGCAGAACATGTTACACGAACTAATCCCAACTGCTTGTATTTTAGAGGGTTAACTTTACCTTCTTTTTTCTTCCTTGCTTTTACCCTGGGCTGGCTAAAAAGAGCACCCAGGTTCAATGAGTGACAAATCATTACCGACCATACAGTGTAATTAAAAAGCACAGCCATTGATCAGCTATAAGCTAAACCTGAGACAAAAAAAGTGAGAGACCCAGAATAGCTGGCAAAACTTCTCATTGAATCTGTCTGAAATGGAAGATGTTCTCCCTGGAGGCATGGAGCGTGGCCCATTGTGCATTTCCATTAGAGATACATACTGACTCAGAGCATGCCATTGATGTTGGCCTATTTATGAAAGGCTGTTGAAAGAGGTTTCAGAGTTAATTGAAAAGAGCTGTTTCTGAAGTAAAGTAACTTCAAACAACACAGCTCTGAAATGTGTTTTAATGGACTGGAAATCAGTGAATTTTCCATATAGCACATGAAATAAAAATTGATGGCATGAACAGAAAGCTGCATTGCCATTTGGTGATATTTCTATTATTATTATTATCATTACTACTATTATACTATAGTAGCTCTGTGAAGAATTGATAACACAGCACCCCTAATGACAAACTAGAGGATCATCCTTTTGGATCTGTCCAAATTTTCATTGCATGCCTTTACTTCTCACACTTTTAATACAGTCTGCTTGAAGAAACTCTGTCAGATATTTTGTAAATAAAAATAACAGCCCTTCCACTTCTCAGGTGGACATATGCTCCAAGGTCCTCTGTTACCAAGGTATGTAGTGCTTAAAATGTGTTTACTCTTAATGGTATTTCCATTTTAAAATTAAAGCATATGTGTTTATTCAAGCATGTGTTTAGTCTCTGCCCTGAGCTGAGGACTTGCACATAAGTTTATATTTAAGTTCATGCTGAAATAAAAGACTTTTCAGTAAAGCATGCACCTGAATTTCATAAATAGTAGCCAAGCATATGCTTAAATCTTTGCTTGTGATTAAATACATTTTTCATCTGAAAATAGCACACCTTTTTGGAGTTCTTGAGTTATTTTTCAAAGCTTGGCAAAGTTCAATAGAAATAGCAACAACGGAGCTGAATGTATTGCCTTTCATTTCAATTCTTTTGCTGGAATGCAGAGTTAGCAAGAAAGAAGGTAAGTCACTGCCTCAGATGAAGTGAATTGAGATGACTGCATGGCATTTCGGAGGAAAGGAGCAAGATCAGATTGTGAGATCCTTCCTCAGGGTGATTAGTACCTAACACCTTGAGAAAGCTCATAAACCCCCGTGAATTGCAAGGGAAAGGTGAGAGTAAAGTAACCCAGCTGACAGTAGAACATAAAAAATAAATAAACAAGTTCTGACATAGAGCTTGAATGATGAGATGATGAGTATTTACACTTCCATTCTACTCTCAATGTTCTAACTAATCTATAGAATCACAGAATTGTGATCCACAGGCTGTGGATGCCCCGTCCCTGGTGGTGTTCAAGGCCAGGTTGGATGGGGCCCTGGGCAGCCTGGTCTAGTATTAAATGTGAAGGTTGGTGGCCCTGCCTGTGGTGGAGGAGTTGGAGCTTCATGATCCTTGAGGTCCCTTCCAACCTGGGCCATTCTGTCTCTGTCTGTGAGAATCATAGAATGGCTTGGGCTGGAAGGGACCTCGAGGATCAAGCTCCAACCCCCCTGCCACATGCAGGGCCAACAACCTCCACATTTAATATTAGACCAGTTCTGTTGAAATCCTCCAGTGTTCCATTAAAAGTGATGACCTCAGAGACACTAATCTCAAAACTCATTTGAAGTAAACAAGAGCTGTTGTCCTCAATGAATGGAATACAAGCATAGAAATGAATACTAATGCAATGGGATAGTAACAGTAATATCAGTAGTACAGTGGGATACTAATGATAGTAACACAAACCCTACCAAACCACAGCCTTGCACAGGCTTCGTTCATCATTTTACCTTCTGATAGTTCCAACTTTATCAAAGGTTCACCTCCCAAAGTTTATACATTCCCTAAAAAATACTGTGTTGATTTTTTTCTTTCAAATTATTTTTAAATTTCAGGTCCGCTGGGTAAAAATAAACAGACAATAATTCTATGATTCTGTGATCAAACTATGATTCTACGATTCTACGAGACAAATAAATATGTAACAACATGACCTCTAAATACAACTTTGAAATACTCCTATGGTTCAAAAACACAGAACAAGGGGGGGGAGGGAAAAAAAAAGAAGAAAAAATATAACAGAAAATTTCTTCCATTTCTTCCACTGTAAATAAATACAAATCTCACTTTTTAGGGCTGTCATGACATTTTGGCATCTGCACTGATTTTTGAACGTTTGTGGCTGATGATCATGGTTTAACATGTTTATCTTGTCTTTGAAGTCACTGTGGCTAGTTACATACCTAGATGAAGAATGTGCTACTTATTCTACAGACGAGAGCACAAGCCACTAAGAAAGGAATGTGATGAATGCTATGGTTGGATATGAATTTAAGAACAACATAACTCCTTATTTAGGTATATAGCATAAAAAATATCACTGAATTTTCTGAAGCATTAAATATTCAACAGAAAGATACAATTTTTCTGACGCTCCAACAGCTGTATGGGAGAGAATTAGGTGTTGAAACTCAGGTCACTAACAGCTCATGTGCAGAGGAGATGTGTTCCTAATTCAGAAAAAGGAAAAGGGGCATTCTGGAAAAGAATGGAAAGAAAGGACACTGGAACAGGCTGCCCAGTGAGGCTGTGGATGCCCCCACCCTGGAAGCACTCAAGGCCAGGCTGGCTGTGAGCAACCTGGTCTAGAGAGAAGTGTCCCCGCCTATAGCAGGGGGTTGGAACTAGATGATCTTAAAGGTCCCAAACCAACCCAAATCATTGCATGATTCTATGATTTTCTGTGTTCAAGATATACACCTTAAAATTAACATTAAATCTCACTAGGAGAGCAGGGTTCAAGCCTGAGATCTTCTCTGCATATGCTAGAAAAGGGACATTTTGGGTTTCAATCCATATCCATCTAAACAGGGGGACATGAACCTGCACTTCTTCAAGAGCAGTATTCAAATTACCTGATAAAAAGATGGCATTTCTTCATGGCCTTTCAGTCAAAGCCAACAATTAAACATCCAGGAATTCATATCCATTAGGTCCAGAATGTGATGAAGAAAAAGGCTTAACTTTAACATTTGGGGGTGGAACGCTGGTTACTGTATTCCAGCTCTTAGTCCTGGAACATTTAGGATGGGCCAAAACCAAAACATGCCAAACATACAGTTCTAGATTATCTAATTATCAACTGGAAGCACGTTTTTCTCTCTATTGACTATAAAAGTTGACAAGAATAACAACTTCAGATGTCATGTTTAATGTAGACTCCCAGCATTTGATTCATTTGCCCTTATAATGGGTGCCACTTCAGATGGTCCCAGCATCCTGCCTGCTCCCCAGCAGGATATAAAATGCTCCCATCTATACATTAGGCTTAATCATCCTCCAGTTCTTCTACAGTTTATTTTCTGTTTTATGTATATTTCCATATTCCTACAACAGAAGCATGTAAATACTTGATGATAGAATAAAATCCTTGGGATGTTCTCCCAAACAACACTCCAGGGCAATGACAATCTCAAGGTTAGAAACCTAGATGCACAGTTTTATAAAGTTCTCAACAAGGTTTGGCAGCATTGTTCAGGAGGTAAATGGGAGCAATCAGAAATGAACTATACTTTCTCAGAGTTTAACTTTGGGAAAAAAATCAGACAATGTCACCTAGTCATTTAAATGAATCAGAAATTAATTCCCTAGGGTCAGCTGAGATCGAAACATAAACCTGACTATAATCAGCATAACAACGTTAGCTGAAATTATGCCTCTGAATGATAGCACCTAATAGAAGTGTAGGGCAAAGTTTCCCTAAAGAGATATTAGAAAAATGTATACTGCCTTTTCTATAGCCCTTGATATTGGGCAAGACTGTTTGCATATTTCAAAGTGAACTCTAAGACCATCTGATTTTCATACAAGTACCAGTCTATAACCTTCAGAGTTCATTACCTTTCTTGACTACACCAAAAATATCAACAAAACAACTACTTGAAAAATAGAAAGACTGAATCTAGTCTACACCATTTTTCCTTTTGAAGGAAGTGCGAGATTTTGTGCCTGCCATCAGTCTTGGTGGGCTTATTAAAAGGCAGCAGAGAGAACTTTGGTGTTTTCTCATAATGTTGGTACAAATATCTGGCTTTTCTGTGTTTTCTTGGAACCTCTGCCTGTGGTCAGACAAAGAGCACATGGGAGAGACTCATGCTTTGCTGACCCATTGGGATGTCAGCAGCATACCTGAGGGCATTTGATCCCTACATTTAGTAAACATAATCAAGGAATTGAATAGTGATGAAGATGCATAATATGCAAGTGGAATCCTGTCTTTTCTTATATTTCTTAGAAATATGAAGGAAGATATGGCTGTACATATACCTAATTCACTATAATAATTTTGTTAAATTAATTTGATTTGATGGTTGAGCTAATTGCATTCCAGGAGTCGGGAAAATTCTCGTTGGTGATTCATGTAAGTTATTTCCTTTTTACCACATCTTCATATTTAAACAACAATTTTTACATTATATCTTAAATACGATTTCAGACACAGGTTAAAGACATGTACACAGTATCTGAACATTTTATGTTAGGGCATTAACTCACCATTTTTTTTAACATCATATCATGCTCTGTCTGATTTCTGCAAAATGGAAGGGACATATGCAAAGCAAAAATTTCTGTTGGGAGAAATAAAGCTAAAGCTTTGTTTACACATTGCTCAGGAGGACTTCTGTTACTATGCCACTGCTAAAATGCACGCCTCCAAAAAGCTCAGGGGTCTGCCATGCAAATAGACCGCTGAGTATCTGCAGTGCATCATTCTGACTCAGCAGCTCTGCAGAGCCCTCCTTCCTTTGAGACACAACAAGACTATAAGGAGTTCTGGTTGACTTTCCTCTGCCATTTCTGAAGTATTTTAAATGTTTCACTCGAGATCAAGCATCCTCTGATGGTGTCTTCTGCTGACAAATGATACAGGTAAGTTGATTAGTCTAGAGTAGGCTGCTGTGCAGTACTCTAGTCATGTATTTTAAGGTAGGTGTTTCACCAGTTCACATGTATTGAATGCTAAATTATGGTGAAATCCTATAATTTCACATTTTTACAAAAGCAAGTTTTATTCTCCAGAAAATAAGGCAAGCAACCTGATCCCATCAGTCGAAAAGATAACCTCTAGAAACCCCTTCCAACCAAAATTATTTTGTGATTATACATGATAAATGAGTTAGTTTAACCCTGAATATCACCCCTTTGACACAGCTGCTTTGTGTGCAGCTTCACCGAGTGAGAAAGTTGGCTAAATTAAATAATGACAGAATGTTAAACGTAGCTTTCTTCCTTGCAAGCCGACTGTTACAAACATCCCCTAATTACTCTTTTTTCTTACCTGTGGCATGAAGATTCATAAAGAACAGAATTCAGACACATTTAACTACAGCTTGGCTCCTCTCTCAATTTGTATTTTTTTTTTACACTTTAAGGCTGATAACTCTCTTTATGGAAAGCTTCTATATATAACTAAGGAGAAAAGAGCAATTAAGGAGAGATGGAAGGTTCTCATCTAGTGTAAATTAGTCTAATTCCACTTATCTTGCCAGAAATCACTTCTTTTCTTCTTCGTGTAGTTTAATCTATTTCTAGAACTAATGTAAAATCAAAGTGTATTTAAGATGCTTGAGAGCTCGGGTACATCTCATTTGCAGTTCAGAGACAGAATTATTAGAAGAAATGAAGCTAGCAAGGTACTATAGAAAATAAGGTCTATATTTTCATCTAAGGTAATATTCAAATGTACAGTAAGTTTTCAGGGAATGAAAAATATATATATTCACACAAAATTTCCATGTCTGCCTATTCCGAGAAAAGGTTTCACATGAGCATTTCTGAGACATACAGACAAGAGAATGTACAACTCAAAATCCAATTATACAGGAAACTCAAGTTCACATTGGATTTCTCAGCTTCAATGCTCACAGTGACAAGGTCAAACAATAATGTGCAGTCTTTGACCTGCATGATGAATGAGAATTTCAAATGAAAACTAAATTGGGTGTCTTTGAAAGTGTAACTCAAATCTGCTTAAATTTATACATAACTCCTTCAAAAAAGAATGTTACTGTGGCCAGGGCACAAGAGATTGTCATGCAGCTTATGACTTTGCAACAGGCAGTCTGCACGAGCTTCAAGAAGTCACTTCTCTGCATGGGTAACTTTCTGACCTTTCATGGGTGTCCCAAAGCCAAACTGATACTCTGATTCCCAGTCCCGAGAGATATTGAGCCTGTAAGCACTTCATGCTGCATTTAGAACATAAGAATTTCAGTTCAGGAAATCCTGAATTTTTGATTCAGCCACTCACCTCCAAAATTTAATAAGAGTACAGGAAAAGAAGGAGAGGTCATGCCTAGCATATTCGTATCATGTCACATTTATCCGCTTATTAAAATACAACTTAGAATCAGGATGATAATTTCTCACACTTTTCTTTCCAAGAGTTTCAGAATCTGCTTTTCCCAAGTGTTTAGCAACTTTCCTTATCAATATACACTGAGGGTAGCTCGCTTCATTCTTGGGCCAACATAGACCAATAGTTCATGCGCCATCACGGCATCACAACTCACTTCTCCATGATAAGTGTGTGATAATTGGAGTTTGATTCACTTCCCAACCTTCAGTTACTATTATCTGAGACATCCTCAGGTATGTGAAATATTTATGGTGGGCTGACAGATAAATTCGTCAGAGACTCATGTTGGTCTGATCTGGAGACAGTTTACCATCATAGAATCGTAGAATGGTTTGGGTTGGAAGGGACCTCAAGGCATTGCGGAAGTATCAACTTTTTATGTGGGTAAGTGAATGAAGCACCTGGAGGCTGACCAAATGAATTTCCATCTGGAATCAAGGGACTTTATTGACTGTGAGGATTACTCTACCCAGATTTTACCATAAGGCATCAACTGAGATGCTCTGAGGAATCTGTGATACGTCAGACATAACACTATCCTATTATGGAGAAACCTTTGTGAAGGTATGGAGGTATAAGGACCAAACGACTGAAGCTTTTCAGCACCTGTGATGACACTGGAAGCCGTTGACCACGTTGAGACCTTACACATCTAGAGTACATCTAGACTCCTGTAAGATAAAGAGATGCAGACAGTGCATGAAAAATTATTTTTACGAAGCTGAAAGTGAACTGAATGTTCTGGATGCCTAAGCATGGCCTATCCTGCTGCAGCTGAGACAACACGGCAGACTGTTTCAGGCACGTGTTTCTTTGTTCTAAAAGAATGTGACAATCTTGAAGGACATTTTCAAGAACAAGAGGACTTTCATTACAAACTAAAAATGCTAGTAGGCAGGAGATGTGTTTTCTGGAGGAGGTAACTGGCACATTTGTTATATTTCCTGACAATCTGACCTTAAATTGAAAAGGACTTGAATTCATATTTAGGAAAAGCTATTGCAAAAAAATAAGAGTCAACCTTACATCTTGTTGAGAATAATAATAGCATCTAGCTCCCATGGAATACTTTCTGACGTTTCATCTGAAAAGTTTTTACTGAAATGGCCTTTATAAAAGTAGAGCTTAAGCAAGTTCAGGAAAAGGGGAGATAAGGAAACATGAGATGCCCAAGGATATTCAGAAAATAAGTAGCAGAGCCAGGATTAGAAATGGAGTCCCAGGCTGGAGTTGTCTGAGAATGTTACTAAATCTGCTGAAAATAATTATGTACGTCTGAACAGTTTTATTTCAGACATGAGTTTAAATTAACACACAGACAGGTACTTTGGTACCAGTTGGCCTTACTGAGGACTACAGGCTTGACTGAAAAGGGAAACTCCTTAAAAATAAGAGGAGTTCATAGAGAACTACATACTCTACTCAACTTCTTCTGGTAATGTCTACATGGAACCATGAGAAGAAACTCAAGAGATGATGACTGTGGGAGGAATCTCTGTGACTGTTATTCATGCAATGATATGACCACAGTGCTGGGCCCAGTGCTGCATTACCATTACCATTATCATTGCCAATGCATTATCCTTACTGATTTTTTTTCAGTTTATTTTTCTGCATAGTAATCAATCACAACTATTATTCCCTTTCACGCACATCCCATGTACATCTTGGAAAGCTAAATCAACATAATCCATGCTTCAAGTGAAATAACATAGTCCATATCAATTCTGATATGGACTGAGAGTGGTTTATCAAAACGATGCACATTTCTGTATAGTCAGTTCCACGGCCTCTAAAGAGCTGGGTTTTTCAGGTGTACCCATGAGCTTCCATGTATTCCAACTTCATTATCTTCTCAAGACTGTTTAATTAGAACAATATCCACCACCAGATAAGCAACTGGACTAAGATCAGAGCAGGAGTGTTTAATTCTCTCATCACTGTTAGGCCACTGGTGCTTGCTGATCTCTTCAGATCCACAGCTGTGCTGGATCTCTGCAAAAAGGGAAGCCTGTAGTGAACAGGTTGCCCAAGGAGGCTGTGGATGCCCCATCTCTGGAGGCATTCAAGGCCAGGCTGGATGTGGCTTTGGGCAGCCTGGTCTGGTGGTTGGCGACCCTGCACATAGCAGGGGGGTTGAAACTAGATGATCATTGTGGTTCTTTTCAACCCGGGCCATTCTATGATTCTATTTCTAACACTTCTAGAATTTATTTTCTCAAACATTCGAAGGAGAGAAATGTAATGCCAAAGTGAAGTCATTCCAATTTCTAATTCATCTCTATACTTCGTAGAGCTGGACCTCAGAACACAGTGTCTGCCTATCAAATACCACTCTTCCATATTTCCCTCAGTGTAATCAATTTCAACCTCTGCTGTGCTGGTTGTTGTAACAGTAGTCACTTTTTGTCATTTTCTATAAAGTGCAAATGCTACAGGCCATTCAGACACTGTCTGCTCTACACACATGGTGAACCCACCTTTAAAAATGTTCCTCATAAATCTTTTCTGTCACCTCTGTTTTGCTAACATTAAATTGAAAAGAGGGGGAAGGGGAGGAAAAAGATCCTCTAAAAAGCTATTCTGGGTTTTGCTTTAAAACAATTTATATTTTTTCACTTTATTTTATTTTTAACCATAAGCTATCTCTTTTTTTTTGTTTTTTTTTTACATTGCAAACCCAAGTTATTATTTCCTGGAGGTTTACACTGGAAACCTCAGACTGTCAGTTCATTTAATGTCACTATTTATGCTTCATGCTAGTTTTAAGGCTCAGCAAGAATTGACAATGCAGTCCTTTCACAGCATCAGCTGACTGCGTTTTCTTTGCCAGCAAGATTTCAAATCAAGGATTTAATAAAGTAACAGCTCTTCCAGTTAGCAGGGAAATGCTCTTTAAATTCCACCTCTTAAAGAACATCAAACAAACTTCAGCTATGTAGCAAAAATTAGAGCTAACCCAAAAACACCGCTTATTTGCATGCACTGAATCACCAGAGTTTAACTGTAAGAGAAGGAAAAGATGAAGAAAAGTAATTTTGCTTAAAGTAAGCGTGAGTGTGAGTGTGTATATGCCTAGAAACAGGCTACACATACAGAGAGAAAGAGAGGATGGGAGATTAGAGATGATGCAGACAGGTTACGTTGCTCATTGCTGAAGGTGTGAGGTAGGGGAAAAGCATGAAACCTGCATGCTGAGTTAGCTGGGAAAGGATGTTGCGCTCTCTTATATGGGTGGTGTTGACTTCAGACCTTTCACTGCTGGGTTAACACTGGATTGCACAGAGCTGCAAGCCTTTCCGCCTTTATCCACTCATTGACTGACCTATCTGCCGTCCCAGTTTCCCACATTGCACTTCAGAGTCTGGCCCAGCGTTCACACGCCTGGAGGGGAGGAAATGTAAAAATCCTCCACCTGTGAAGCCTAAAGGGACCTTTAAAGTATTCAATGAAAAACATCTCGAGCGTGTGCCTTTCTTTCCCTGCAGGGACGTGCAGTTGCAGCTCCTCTAAGAAATGTGAGTGAAAAAGGAGGACAAGTGATGGAGAAGAGCAGAAATTCTCCCTGCTAAATTACCTCAGCCATCCTTCTACACTGTTGGTGTGATGTCAACATTCATAACAAAACGGTACAGATGTACACACCTCAACCTGTTGCAATCAGATCACGCAGGTGCCCAAGGCTGTGATATAAAACACACCATACTGGGGGCACCTGAGGAAGGGGTTTTTATAGGATATGTTTATTTGTACCCTTGTTTCAGGATCCATGCTGTAGCCAGCGGTGGTTCTGAATTCTTGACACTAAAAGATCCTGGAAGGGAGAGTATTGCTGAGATGTGCTCCAGGTCTTACATCCCTGAGCCCTTATTATCTCTTGTGGAAGAACAGTTAATGTTGACTCATGCATTGACTCTCTGCACTCAGCCAGCTAGTTTAATCTGAAGAAGCACAGTGTGAACTCCATTCAACAAGAAATTTTTACTCTTCACACCACCATCTCTCAGACTCATAGACTCATAGAATAGCTGAGGTTGGCAGAGACCTCTGGAGACCATCTAGGCCAACGCTCCTGCCCACTCCCCTCTGTTTCTAGTCCATCTTGCAACTTATCCAAGCTGTACTCACACAACTTTGCTTAGAAGAAATACATTTCTTGGAAGCAAACACCTTAATTGATACTACTTAACTGAACCTACAGGCCTATCCACATAACAATGCTCACAAAATTAATCTGAATTAGCTATTTTAAGTGGATTAATTAAAATAATTTAAACTCCTAGGTGGATACCTTTATCCAAAATTAAAGAGGCTTAATTCAATTTAGCTGAATTAACTTTCAAAGTAAATTAAGCCAAATTGAATTATGGCCATTCCAGTCCACAGAGGGTTTTAAATTCATATGTTGAGGGCTCCAGTCACGTTAATTAAGCAAACATCTATAATGAGTCGTCTCCACCTCCCAGTTTTTTATTACCATCTCCTTACCACAGGTTACTAGGCCTGATGTCAGAATCAGCAGAATAGAAGTTATGACTGTGCTTACCTACCAAAGTTCACAGTCAGGTTTCTTTGAAAGCTTGCTTCACTAGCAACTTATCTAATACATCAGAATGCAATTAGAAGAAGTGGCTGAGACTGCTGGACCAATGTTCTACCAGCTATGCCAAAAGGGTGATTCTATCTGACAGAGAAGTGGGGTGAAGAAACAGTGGTGGCATCTTAAATCATCCCTGTCCTTCTCCAAATTAATCTATGGGAACTTCTAAGCATCTCAGAACAAACCTTCAGAGCTTTCATGTAGTAGAATAGTGAGATGAAGCAACAGAACTATTTTACTATCACTGACATCAATATTTTATTCTTTCTTTTCATAAGTTTTCCTATCTTTAGTGATGCTTCTTTTTAATGTCCAAACAGTAGTAGCCTCAATCAAATCAATGCCCATTAAGAACAGAGATAAAATGTAAGCAAAGTAAACACCGATTAACTGATTTGTTTTGCATAATCTATAAAACAAATTCAAAATTGAGTCTTTTTACTTTAATGATCAAGAAGTACCCTTATCTGTCTTATTCATTCCTTTCAGATTATCTCCCTTTGTCATGTGTGGATCTTTTGTCTTTACATGCATGATTCAGAGAACCTATTTCCAGATTCAAAACGATCCACTTCCATTTATCTGCAGAAAGAGCAGTTTATCAGTCTTCTCAGGTATCTTCACCAAAGATGGAAGGAATGTGAGCAGCTAGCACTATAACCAACACAGGTCTGGAATGTATAGGACTTGTAGGAGATGGGAGAAAGACACCCAGCTGTCTTGTGTAGTAAATTTATACCTAATTAATGGTCATCTTTTTTCAATTTTAATGACCTGGTTCAGATTTTGCCTTTTATGGACCAGTTTACATATAATTTTGAATGTTTCCTTTACTGAAAAACAGATTTTGGTAAGCTGAAGGTCTATTTATGGTTCTGGGGATATCAGAGGGATTCTCCTGTGTCCCAGCTTGTTACTATTGTCAGTCATCCTGACACTGAGCTCCACTGAAAGAAGCCTGGTTCCATCCTTTCTGTAACCTCCCTTCAGGTATTATAGACAATGATAAGATCCACCCTGAGCCTTCTCTTCTCAAGACTAGGCTCAGTCTGGGGAGTGTGCTAACATTTAAACACTTTGAACAATGATGGGTCAGTTCTTGATCCTGAATGGAGTCAATGGAGAAGCTACTAAAATCAACAGAACTGTTGTTGGAAAAATACCGTTGGTAATGGAAGTACAGAAGTTTATTATCAGGATGGAATTAATGCTATTTTGCTTTTTCTGACAGAAAGTAATTCCTACACCAGTGGATCCAGATGAGTACTTCCAGAAAGTTGTTTGCCCCATCCTAAAATAACTGTCCATGATAGCTAGATGACACCCACTTCCCTTCTTTAGAAGACATCTAAACAAGTAACTTGTGCTAGACCTTTAACTTAACCTTGGTTAACACCACATATAAACCTATCAGAAGAAAATGACTTGATTTGAAAGTTCAATTTTTGTGTGAATAAAGCTACAGCAAACTGGAAGAATCTTCAGATCCCCACAGCAAACAATATAGGATCTGTACTTCGTAATGAACCACAGATTTCCTTAGTCCTGTAAAACCCAGGAAGGATACCACTTTTCTTTTGGCCCCATCTGCATTAGCAAACCACTTACACATCCACATCTGAAGAGCACACTTTGAACAAGATTTGGCTAGCACGCAAAACATAATCTGGAAATGTCACCAACAAAAGTATAATTCAAATATTACGTGATTTCAAGTCAGTAAACATTGTGTTGTGTCATTTCTATTTCTTGTCTGAATAATATATGGATGTAACTAACAGATCCCAAAGGGCAGATTTTGCCAAGAGATCTTTTCAAAATTCACCAGCCCCAAGTATTAGACCACTGTGTGTTGAAAGTCACTTTTGCTGTTTGTCCCAATAAATATTCAAAGATTTAGTTCCTTATGAAAGGAAAAGTAAATAAATAAATAAATTGCACTTAGGCTGAAATTGTCTTTGGTGTTTGGAATATTTTGAATGGAGAAAGGAAGGAATCACTTCTTTATAAACATTCATCCAAAAGCATGGGAATTAAAGGCAAAAGCAAAACCCAGTTAGGCAGAAGCATAATTGAGTTCCCGGTCATGTTCTTGCAAGTTTTTGTTTCCTTCAATAGAAGTAAGACATTACACAATATGTAGTTCTGGGGGAAGAACTGAACAGTCTCTTTCTTCCAGGCAGTAAATTGAAACGGTTTTCTCCCTATCTCTGAACTGAGTTTCATTGCACCATAGTTGACTTAAGGAGTGATCCAAAACCCATTTATGTCTTCAGGAGAAAGATTTGCATCTCCTAACTTTAGACAGGTAAAAGTTAGACACCTAATCTAAGGTAGTCACCCTAGGCTCCTGTCAGAGTCAATGGAGGGAAGCCTTCTGAAACAGATTCATTCTAATTATTTTAGATACATAAATCACCTTAAGAGGAGCTTGTTGCACTTTCCAGACTATAAATGGAGCCATAGGTGACAGATTCAGGTTCAAGCAAGTTAGCTTGCAGACATTTAACTTAGGAAACATGCATTTCATGCTGGGAAGCTTATTTTTTACTTCTTGGAGCTGTAGACCTGATCTTATAGAACTCCAATTAACTCTTATCATTCTTTGCAAAGCACTTCAAATGAGGAAAGTCAGTCCTAGTCTTCATATTGGAATGTTCTGCTGTCAAAATCGTGTCTGTTTATAAGTAAAATAGATATTCTATGTCCAAGAACTAAGCTCGATTTCCAGAATATCTGTTTCTGTCTTTGTCTGCCATCACTTTGTTCTTTTCATTCTCTCACCCTCCTGCACAGGATCTCCTTTCTCCTACCTCTGTGTGTTTAGGCAAGCTGTTTCATGTGCTGATCGGCCAGCAAGCTGCTTTCTCCTCGGTACCAGCAAAGTAGGGATTTCAACCTTCTTTCCCATGGTGAAGGCACAGTTGATTATCTTTCATTTTCCCAGCCGTCAGTTTCCACAAAACCTGTCAGAACATCTTTTCTTTGAGACAACTATCAAGTCAAATGTGGTTGAAATTTTCCAATGTGGTTAAAAATTATTTGAAGAAGGAAGAAGAGGAGGCAGATATTGATAGACAAGACATGCTCTTTGAAAATTAGACTAAAAATGGTCTAGTGTTAGAAATCTGATAATTGTTCTAATATAATCACAGTCACAGAGGCAGGAAAGACATTTATTTTGGTACAGTTTCTCTCTTTGCACACCTGGTCTAAGCTGCCCCAACAAAAACACAACATTGGAAAGCACTTATTTTTCTGGGTGTCCTTTTCTAGCCCAGATGTTCCGGTTTCCTCTTCAACCCTATTCTGTGGACAGTTAACTTAGCATATTTACTTTTTACCCACTGGCCTTTTTTCTTATGTTTTTCCCCCCTGGGAATGCCTTAGTTTGTTATGCCCTGAAACGCAAAGCATTAACAGCCTTTTAGTGAGTGCCAACACATGGTGGAGGTAGCTACCTCTCTGTTTTCCATAAACGGGGTGTTAATAGGCTCTAGAGGGGTCCCTCAGTAAAGAAATGGAGGAGTTCAAGCATTTATTGACTAGCTTGTATCTTGTAGAAATATTCAAAGTGGAACACAGGAGATGTGGAGGAAAGCCACACAAACGAGAAGCTACTAATGAAGTGTTTTTACTGTTGGAGTTTGATGTGTGAGCTTGTAAAAGCTGATTAACTATTATTGTGTTTTCATCTAACTGGTTTGATAATTTGTTGGTTAAATGGCTCAGTTGAGCAACCAGTGAGTGTCCTTGGAAACATGCTGGTACAAGAGTTAGAGCCTCAGATTCTCGCAGTGGAGGTAAGTTTATGTTGTGGATCCATGATACGCTTCTCTTTTAACAGGTGAGAGCATGAAGAGGTAGAAAAGTGGTATTTTGTTCTTACAGGGATCTCGTTCAGCTTATTCCAGCCAGTATAAATAAAATTCTCTTTAGAATTTTTTTCATAATAATTTTCATTAACAATCGCATTCTTTTTTTTCTTCTTTCTTTCGGTCTTGATTTCTTCTTTCTTTCTGTCTCTTTTTCTTTCCCTCTTTGTCTCTCTATCTTTTTCTTCCACCTTCATTAATGGGATCTGTTTAGAAGAAAATATTCTGGACTTCACAGAATCACAGAATTACAGAATCTTAGGTATTGGAATGGACCTCTGGAGATCATCTAGTCCACCTCCTGCTAAAGCAAGTTCCCTAAAGCAGATTTTAAAGGGAAGTGTGCATGTGAGTTTTGAATATATCTAGAGAGAGAGACTCCACAACCTCTCTGGGGAGTTTGCTCCAGTGCTATCATCCTCACAGCAAAGAAGATTTTCTTATGGAACTGTGTTCCAGTTTGTGCCTATTGCCTCTTGTTCTGACACTAGGCACCACTGAAGAGTCTAGCCCCATGCACTTGACTCCCATCCATTAGATATTAATAAGCATTGATAAGATCCCATCAGACTTGATTTCTCCAGACTGAACAGCCCCAGGGTTCTCAACCTTTCCTCATACTGGAGATGCTCCAGGCCGCTCATCATCCCTGTGGCCCCCCACTGCACTCTCTCCAGCAGTTCCCTGTCTGTCTTGAACTGAGGAACCCAGAACTGGACACACTGCTCCTCACTAGAGCTGAGCAGAGGGAGATCACCTCTCTCACCCTGCCGACCACAGTCTGCAAAGCACCCCAGGATACCATTGGCTTTCTTGGCCCCCAGGGCACACTGCTGGCTCATGGCCAATCTGTTGGCCACCAGGAAACCCAGGTCCTCCTCTGCAGAGCTGCTCTCCAGCAGATCAATCCCAAACCTGTTCTGATGCATGAGGTTATTCCTCTGATATGTAGGACCCTGCACTTGCTCTTGTTGAAACTCCCCACCCAATTCTCAGCCTGCCCAGGTCTCACTGAATGGCATCACGGCCTTCTGGAGTGTCAGCCACTCTTCCCAGCTTCATATCATCAGCAAACTTGCTGAGGGTGCACTCTAGCCTTCATCCAGACCACTGATGAAGTTGTTGAACAAGACTGGAATGGCTTAATTAACAATTAACTCAAAAATGTTAATAGTCATGTCAGAGCAGCAACGATATAATTGAGGAGACTTGAAAAAACAAGTTAGAAAAACTGTAAATCTCAATTTCCAAAGAAAATTACTGAATTCTGCAGTAGAGAATGGACAGGAGAAAGAGATAGGGAAGCTTACAATTATTCTTCTTTTGTGATCCATTTTTCTAAAAAAAAAATCAATCTGTACTCATGGAATACAGTCATACTTCTGAATTTAAAAATAGCTTTTTTAAGATTTTAAAACCTGTTGGCTAATGTAAGAACTGGGAATTTTATGGTGTAACAGTAAATGTACTTCTCTGCACAAACAGGTCACTGTGAATCCTACAGATTTAAATCTGATGATGGTTGCGACTGTGAGTAAAAACATTTAGTATGTTTAAAGTACTGGTGAATAGGAAGTCTGTGTTTAGGACATCCCAGTAAGGACTTAGTGGATGGGTAGGATGTAATAAACTCGTACCTAACAAATTGAACACAGCAGACTTTCAGAAGTGGAGCTGACACAGAAAATAAGATGTTTGAGAAGTCGAAGAATCATAGAATCTTTTGAGTTGGAAGGGACCTTTAAAGTTCATCTAGTTTAACTCCCCTGCAATGAACAGGGATGACTACTGCTCAGTTTGGTTGGTCAAAGTACGTATCTTCAAGGCTGAAGATTCCACATCCTATTTGGGCACAAGTTGTAATGTATGATAAATGTCATTGTGGTTTAATTTTTTATATCTACAATTATTATTGCCCTTATTGTATCTTTTGCCTTTTTTCTTTTCTTTGTGCATCTCAGATGAAAGTCTGGCTCCCTCATCTCTGCAAACTCCCATTAGATAGCCGAAGACAGCAATTCAGTCCCCTCCTTGCATAAAATGTGGTTTGTTCTCCAACTGCTTTAAAGACCTCTGCTGGACAAACTCCAGTTTGACAATATAGGACTTCCCGTAAGCCATACTGAGGGTAGTAATCACTTCATTCAATCTGCTGCTCCACTTTTGCTAATGCAGCCCAGTACAAGGTTGGCCATCATTACTACAGCAGTGCACTGATGATTCATCTTCACCTTGTTGTCCACCAAGACCTCAGCATCTCTTTCTAAAGGACTGCTACCTCACCCTTAAATTCCCAGCCTGTGAAATTTCATTAATTTTCCCTGTCCCACATGCAGAATTTGTTTGTTAAATTTCATGAAGTCCTTGGAGGCTTGTTCCTCAGTCTTAACTCTCAGTAACCCTGCTCTCTAGCATCCATATCCGTACTGAAGAATCACGTTCACTTTTAGTGTACAAGAATAGGAAAATATGTCTATACATGTCAAGAATGTCAGGAACTCAGAGGAGAAGAAAAAAAAGAAAAAGAAAAAGAAGAAAAAAAAAGGGGAAATCATATATTTTAAGGACCAGGAAAAATGTATCAGATTGTGAGAAAACTGAGACAATAGAGAAAGACATAGCAAGATTGGCTGTAATTCAAAGACAGACAAATTGATATCAAAAAGTAGTCACAAATTTTAAGCACTGAAATAAGCTACCAGTATGACTGAAGGGGTCTCCAGATTTTGATATTTTCAGATTAAGTCCAAATGTCTCTCAATGTAAACTGCTTCAGCCGAACACAAATTACTGGTCCTGAAACAAGAAGTAGATGAGATGTAATGGACTGTAGCATACAGGATAAGAAAGTGAATTATCTAATGGACTCTCTCAGGTTAAAGCTTTTGAATTTATGAATAATGTCTGGGACAAATTTGTTGCTGAAATGATACAGATGTCTGTAATGATCCCTGCTCGTTCTATTGTGTAGCTGCTTTTCTTGCCAATTGTAACCACATAATGTTTCCAGAAAAATAGTCAGTGAGGCACATATCATTCCAGGAATTTTGTGATCCAGCAGGGCTGATAATATATAAATTGCATTAAATTCAATAATATAGGTGTGTATACATGCAGAGTAGATAAATAGGTATCACAGTTGCATCTTGCAGCTATTCTTGTTTTCTCTGTACATATATAGCATTTTAAATTTCTGCAGTAAAACAAAATAAAACTAAACAAAGATTTAAAATTTAAAATAATAAATAAACTCTGTCTCAAAGACTGGGCGAGGCTGCTCTCATGGCATCATTCAGTCCAATTTAGGGCCACCATTTCCCATTTCGCATCCTCCTACCATGCATCCCTATGAAGAGCCTGGCCTGCTAGGATCAACCCCCTCGGCAGAGCTGTTCCCCAGCTGCTCAGAACACAGCCAGCACATAAAAAAACTAGGATTTTCCCTTCTAGAATGTAATAAGAATCCTGTGGGACTGCTCCCCTGCTTTATCTAGAGCTGTGTGTACAGCAGACATGCCCTTCCTCTGCACTCCTGAGTTGCCTATACACTTGATGATGTCTCTTCAGGTGATGATGGTGACTTTTCAGGTCATAGATAGAGAAAGACCCCTGAGCTAAAAGCTTCCACATTGAGCATGGGGGCATTGAGCAACCTGGTCTAGTGGGAGGCATCCCTGCCTATAGCAGAGGGGTTGGAACTTGATGATAAGTCCCTTCTAACCCAAACCATTCTATGATTCTATGATTCGATGAGCCATTAAGCACCAAATTTTGAGCTTGATCTAGCCAGTTTCTCAGTTGTCTAACACTCCGCCCATTATACGTGCCAGAACCATAGAGCAACCTATAGGAAATTTTCACATCAAATACAATATTTAGTGCTTTTCTGGGAAAGTAATAGTAAAGAAAAGAAAAACAGTTAATTCTTAAAGTTCTTGGACTAATTTCACCTTTCCCCTTCATGATGCAAATGCTGTAAGACATATCTACATGAAAAGTCGCTCCTATTGCAAACAAAATTGATGTTTATAGTCCAAATGCATTGCTCTGACATTTGTGCACCAAAATCCCATCCTAGCACAAGCATTTCACCCCAAATGGCCACAGAGCCTTCAGGATGGGACTGTGGAATCATTGCTGCCATATTACTGTGCTCCACAAGAGAAATTGAGTGCCCAAAATAGAGAGAAGAGCTGGCCACTCGGAACATTTTTCTGAGGATCTTAAGCTCTGTTGTAAATATAATGAAACACATAAAATCTTCAACAATTCTATCTTTTGCAGTAATTTAATAGAGAAGGAAAAAAAAAAAAGAAAAGAAATAAACTTCCTGAAACACGCATCAGACAATCAAGAGTGAGAAGGAGAGAGAGAAAAAAGCTGGCTCCATGCAGGGCCTTTTTGCTTACAGCTATGAGACAGTACTGCACTTTCTCCTAATAACCTTGACCCGCTTTTCCTGGCTCAGCAGTAGCATCTGTGTCACATCGGTTTAGCATCTGTTTATCAATCTAACTGCACAAACCTGATTCCTGCTCCTATTCTCTTTAGTGCTCGCAATATTAAAATAACTGAATTAAACCATCAGAATTCAGGAAGACTGAAAGATGTGGGAAGTAAGGAAGAAAAAAAAAACAGGGAAGAAGGAAAACATGTAGGAGCTCCATTTATTCTCAACAGATTTAAAAATTTATAAGGAATAATCACTAAAATCAGTAGTGCAGAATGCAGCCTTTCAAAACAGAGAAATTAGGAATTATTTGGGACATTTGGGTGGATCTCAGGAAAAGGCAATGTGATAAAGTGAGGTAGTAACTTACAGTCTGCCTCAGTCCTAAGAACCCATGCCTCCAGGAAAAAAAAAAGAACAAAATACCAGTGAATAGGATTTGGTACCAATTTTGAATAAGGAGGTTGGATGCTTTTGGGAATGCCCCAGGCTAGTCCCTGTGGGGTTCACTTTTCCCCCTTTACTACCATTGTTGTGCTCTTTCCAGGGCAGTCCTGAGTTTGAGGCACTGTTTCATGTTGAATGCTGGCCTGAAAAGATGCAAATTACATCCATGTGCCTCAGCCATTCAGAAGCCCCATGTTGCCAGATAGTTTCTGCTGCTTGGAAGGGTGTCATTTATGCCCAAAGTAGTAACTCAATACAAAACATCTCCTGACCCCAGAGCTGTTTCAGAGGAAAAGAGACCTACCAGCTCAGAATCTACCAATTGCGTGAAGCAGACGCAGCAGGCGGATACTGAGGTGTTGGATATTCTGATGTTATTATTTATCAGTTGTTATTTCCATGCTCAGATCCGAATTCAATCAGAGCCCCACCATGTTGTGCACATACAGCATAGCATTTAGCCTCTAATCCCTCTAATTAACAGAAGCTAAGGCAATGGGAAAAGGAGGATAAAAAGAAGTGGAGAAAAATTACCTATAAAAACACCATATTTATCCTTTCTTCAAAACACATTGATGGAGACTTTGGACTATATGCACAATGATTGGCAAGTCAAGCTGCTTCACCAGATTTTGTTCCTACATCCATTATGCCGTGACTGTAAGTAAAGAGGGAAAATAGATGGAAAGAAGGGACTCATTGCAGTTATACAAAGTGCCAGCTATCAAAACCATATGACTAGATCTCAGTGTGAGGTAAGTACATGATTTACAGGCTAATTCACTGCTCAGGCCACCTCCAGTGAACTTAGATTAGTCAAGAGATGAGTTTGAAAGAGAAAACATATGTAAACAATTGCTGAACCTCCAAAGAAGGTTTCTTCCAAGGGAAAGCAAAGGATAAATGATTTGGACTGTAGGTCTGTGAAGAAGTGGAGAGATAATGCCAAATTATCCAATTTATTCCAAACCAGTTCTTAATGCAGCAGCGCAAATGCTCTGGCTATGATATGAACTTGAAATCCAAACCATTTTTTGCCTTTTTATTTTTAACAGCTTTTCGCTCTCTCCATGTTACCTCATTTTTTTGCCTGAGAGCAATGCCAGAAACTCGTATGGAAACTCATCCGATGTCACTGAGGTTGCAAGGTTTCACCTGTTTTTCACACAGGAAAGCTTTACTGCCCCGAGGTTACTCAGAATCTTCCTCTAGCTGATTTTTTCAAAGGCTGGGGCTGCTTTGCATCGCTAGTTGTCCAAACTTCACTTCAGGATCCCCTGTGCCTCAAGCTGAAGGCAGAAAGTGCAGGAGATGAACAACAGGTTGGTTTTGGGATCTGTTTTTTACGGTAGCTTGGACTCTGTCACTATATGGTTTTATATATATACATATATCTCTATTTTTATATATTATATTTATATTTACATCTGTAAAATTGGATGTAGTTTTAAGAACATGATAGCTACTCCCAAGATTAGAGCCAATTATTATCCTAAAGGCTCTTTGAATCAGACAAGAAGTAGTTAGATTGGCAAGGGTAAAATCAACAAGAATATACGAAAAAGGAAAACTTGATATAAATAGAACTTTATTCCACTGTAAGCACACTCAAAGAGTTTGGATAAAGTGTGTAAAAATATATTTAAAAAAATCATTAAAAAAAAAATCACATATACAAGGAGGAATGTAGGTAGGGTGCCAATATCATTCACTAAGTAGCAGCACTGCAATATAGCTGAAATTTAGGACAGTCATGAATATTTTATTAAAGTCTGTGGTTATAATCAGTTTAGGAGAGAAAGAATGAAAAAGAAAAGGTATTATGGGTATGTGACTGCGATTTGCTATACTGATGACTTTAACTGATAGGTGCACAAGGAGATGAGGTTCATACAGTGGTCCCATGTCTGATTTGCTCATTGGTCTCTGTGCCTACCAACAGCTTACAGAATTCTTAGCTAGATTTAATCTATTTTAACAAAGAGACAGCAAGAGGAGAAACTGAGAAAGCTTGTATCCCTGTGGCTGTAAAGCCTGCCACAGAAAATATCCCCAGATCATGCCAAATTCAATGGATACTGATTGAACAGCCAAGCAAGCTGAAGACAAGAATCAGCCATTGGGACAGAGCTGGGATTTCTATGCGGGAGGATGATGTCCTGAGGAGAAAGCAGAGATGTCACAATTGCCAGAGATGAGTCTTAAATACATAAACATACAGGGCATGAATTTCATTGGTTCTGTTCAATTTAGAACAGTTTGTTTTCATATTACTAAAACTTCAGAATCTCAGGATCTCAACTGGCTATTGATCATGTAAATGTGCCATGTCTGCATATGTATATCTGCTGTGTTATAAAGTCTGTGTGAGGTATTTCAGAAGGCAGGAGACGTCACAGATCACTGAATCAACAGTCTGAGTTACTCCCTAAGCAACTTTCCATAATGAAAAAAAACAGAAGCAAATATCTTTTTAATGGGGGACTACAATTTGGGAGACATATGCAGCCAGCAGTAATTTTCTCTTCGAATTTAAGAAAAATATAAAGATGGATTAATTATGGGCTGGCAGTTGGTGGTAGCCTAGGGACCAACTGTTATCAGATTGCACTCCATACAGACAGAGGACAGGACAAACCAATAATAAATATTTACGACTCTCTAAAATAACTCATTTCTTAAAACTGGGAAATTAGGGTGAGTCTTAATGGGCAGGAAAATAACATGATCAGGAAAATGAGAATGGAAATTTGGAATTTCTTAAGAGAAATTCAGGAAGCTATGAGCTCAACTTTGGATAGAAGCAAAACTTTGTTCAAAGGCAAAGGAAACACACTAATTAGAAATAAGAATGCAACATGTGACAACGGGAAAGAAAGAGACCTTAACACACATGGCAAAATAAATTAAACATTATAAAGTGTAGAAAATTGATAAGGGAAGCTAAGGACTTCAAAGAAAATCCCATGGTTAGTAGGATTAATGACAATGAACTTAATTTTTTGGAATAATTAGGAACAAACTAAATCCTACAAATAGCACAAGACATTTCGTAATGGAAACCTGAAAACTGTTTAAACCATACAGTGTAAGGTCAGGTCTCCAAATGCTTCTGTTTATCTAATAGGGCTTGAACAATTTGCATTCCCAAAGAATTTATATGCTGAGGAGTGTTCTATTTCCTGTAATTTTAAAAGTCATTATTAAATTAGTCTTATGGCAACTTTTCTAGTATTTTTTGTAGGGTCAACTTCAAAGTAATCAGACTGCTCCTTCTTGTGAGCTCATTTATCTCTGTTTTAAGTATACTGATATGGCACCATCATACTTTCCTTCTCTAGAATTTCTTTGTTATGCCAATATTACCAAAATTAGCATCAGGGATTGACTGAGTGATATTATGGTGATATTCTGGAACAGGTATCCTAAGGAAGTTGTGGATGCCCCATCCCTGGAGGCATTCAAGGCCAGGCTGGATGTGGCTCTGGGCAGCCTGGTCTGGTGGTTGGCGACCCTGCACATAGCAGGGGGGTTGCAAATAGATGATCGTTATGGTTCTTTTCAACCCAGGCCATTCTATGAATCTATGAGGTTAAAAGACCATTTGATAAACTGTGTAGGTAACTTAATAAATTAAACAAATTCTAGCACCGACACCTATACATACAAAAAAAGCCCCCTCAGAACTTTAAGTAAATTCCATTACAAGAAAACAAGAACAGAATGGAATGGAAAATAGGCAATGAATTTTTGAAAGGTGGGCTTCATAGTGGAACAAACACTGAATAAAAGTTCTTTTGGGTGAATTTCACCAGGATAAAATCCTGCTTTTTGGTGATTTCACAGTCTGAAAACCAATATGAAATCAATGTTGCTAAAATATACTAAAATCTCCAAAATGGGTAGCATAGCACACGATGATAGAAGTAATGCCACAAGTCACAGTTACCTGAATATCAAGATCAAGTGAGTTCAAAAAAGAGTATGACTTAATGCCGTCATCAGAAAGCACAAACAAGTAATGACATTCTGCCTACAGAGTGGTGTCTATATCTTGGGAAGCAGAGATCTAGAGTGAAAAGCACCTAACAAGATAAAGGACAAAATGCTTTGGCAAAATGTTTAGGCAAACAGAAGTTATTGGGTATCATGCAGTGAGAAAGGATTGAATGTTATTATCTGTGAAATACCAAAGCCTGGTCTGGGTGATCTAATGGTCCCTTCTAGCCTAAATTGTGAAGGAGACCGATTTCATCTGAATAGATTTGTGTATTCCCTGCTAGACCATCTAGGATGCTTAGACTTTGGACTTTAGATACTCTTTAGCTTAGTCCAATACAATTTTAAGTGAATTTTGAACTTTCCCATCAGTACCTACATTCTTCATATGAATGACAGTCAAAAGATGCTTTCAAGGACTTGCAAAGGAAGATGGGATTTTTGGCTCAGTAGCCATTTGGCATCTCTTGACATTCTCATCATAGAGTCACAACCACGCACACACACTAAAGAAAAGAAAAAAAAGAAGACCAGTAGTGAAAATAGAGAGGTACAGATCACTGGTTTTGTATTGTTTTTAGAATTAGCATCACCATATTTTGCCTTGGCTAATACAATAAATGCAAGTAGTAAAAAATGAACTTCCAAGGACAGCTTCAGTGTTCAGAACTCTGTCTTTTCCACTCTACTTTGCATCAGGTCCAATAAAAGTGTTGGGTATTTTTGTTTACTCGTGTTTGTATGTTTGGTTTTGTTCTGACCCCATGTCTGAATAGATGCAAATTCCTTCCTGTCACCAATGACCTGATCTACTCATGACATAAATTAAAATAAGCCCAAGGCTAGTTTATTTTACACCATTATGTTTATACAACAAGGAACGTGTTCTGATGGCAGAGATAGTGTGGTTTGTAAGAATGCCTCAGATAGGGTTGTTTTACTTATGTTAACACCAGACTGGTTTATACAGGAACTACTGAGCTTGCTCTTCACCATCTGGAGATTTACACATGCAAAAGAAATTCTCAAGGGGACAGTTAAGCTGGTTTTCCAACTGCAAAACAGCCTGAGCAAGGACCAACATCTGGCCGAACTGTCCTGTCAGGGACCTATGTTCACTGAGCATATTAAACATGGCACACCATTATTCTTAGTTTATTTTCTTCAGCTACTTGAGATCATAAGGGGGGAAAGCAGCAGATAGAGGATGAACAAAGATAGAAATAAAGGAGTAAAAAATGCAAGAATTTTCAGAAAATTTAATGCCGCCACCTTCCTTACAAACATACATTAATGTTGTTTTCTAAAAGGCCTATGGCTTTGTCCTAGAGTGATTTTTTAATGCTTGTGATGAGGTGATGAGCACTCTCAATAACAAACGACAGCATACCACAAATACTGTGAATTGCTCTTCAATTTTTCATGTCTGGGATTGTCTTCAGTTCTTGACAGAACTGAGCAAGATCTGTTCATCTTTTCCTATACTTCCACACATTCTCATCCACTAGAAAGAACATTTCATCTTGAACAGATTTTGGAGAACTAACCAGCCCTAGTCTTTCATTACTTTCTATTCACAAGCAGCACAGACTACAGAATGCCATCATTTTTAAATGTTTGTTCGTCATGCCTCTGTATGATCCATAGCAGATACACTTTTGTCTTGCCCATAGCCCACAGTGCTTGCAGAATGATGCCTGGTGCACCCAACTTGGACACCTCGTGCTTTATTCAGCAGCAAGATATTCCTCAGCCCCAAAGCTGAATCCAAGATTCAGTTTATTCGTTGACTGCTGTCTCTCACCTATTGACTCCTTCCCAGCCCTTCAACGTCCTCCACCATTTTCCTCCATACCTTTGGCATAGGGCAGTCAGCATCTCATTTCTCACCCAGGAACATGCTGCACCACCTTTTTCCTTATCCTTCCACCTGACTCCCTTAAATCTGTCTCCTTTCAGCTTATTTTTATGACGTAATACCCCAAAAGTGGATAAGTCTGATTATCACCTTTCTTCATTTTGCACCTTGAGGTTTGATTTCGACAGTTTTACCAGCCTTCCAACACTGAAAATGTCCTAAATGTTTATATTATCCAGTTCTATCAGCATCTTCTCCTATCTCTTCTCTGCATGATTGAATAACCTTGTGCATTTTATATAATTATTGCTGGGTTTTGTTATTTTGAATATTCTCTAATATTGCTAACATGAGTAACATTGACAAAAATGGCTTTGTTTCCTTTTTGTCTTTAACAACCCCATACTTGGGAAATACCCAGGCTCTTCCATTTCCTCTGATGGGGTATTTATTCCTCTGAGACAGTGGTCAGCTCGGAGAATATTTATGTGGTAATAAAAAACTTTAACAGAGGATTGTTTGGATCTAATAGTCTCAGGTATTTCAACACATCTCTGCTTGTCATGTGTCATGCTGAATTACGCTGTGGCTGCATGTGACAGCAGCCCATAATGTGACCCGTGTAATATAGTTTGAAATGTAATGCGACGGGAGGGGGGCTTAAAGGGAAAGATCCCTCGTTCATTCTGGATAAAAGCTGTGGATTCAGAAAGAAAGCAACTTCAAACTGTCAAGGAACTGAAAAAGATTAAATGACAGATGAGCAGCAAGCCTAGCAAGAATTCTGCAGTAGTAGATTAAATGATACCTGTAACATGTAGCATTAATATTAATAACTTCCATTAATATTTTTCAGTTTTACAGCGCAGATCATTTTTTGTCTAAGTCATCAAATCACAGCTACATGTTAATTTGTCAATCCAGGCTTGGCAAATTATAAATGATTGACAATTAAATAGAAACACAGAAAGGTAAATAAACTTTCACGGAGGATAAATGGATGGCTGGAATATAGGAACAGAGCCACAGGGGGAAACCAAATGTCCTGATTTTCAGCACTGAGCTTTAAATCCTTTTGGTGATACTGCCTTCCCCCTCTCATGCACTCATACCAATATTTCCCACTTCTGGCTGCAGAGAAGCCTTGCTTCTTTACAGGCTGTGCCTGGTAGGAAGGGAGAAAGAAGGAGAGATTTCCATTTGAGGTAAAGGAATGAAAAAGTCCTTCTGTTCTTACAGATGATCTGATCCTCTGGGGAAATGATGCTATTCACTCAGTTGGGGGTGGGAGGGAAGAAAAAGAAAAAATAATCTGTTTTTTGCTGGCAGAAATGGTGAAAATTCACCCTTCAGCAATTTGGTGAAAACTGATCATTCTGGACACTTCTCAGCCCGGTTAGCACAGCAAAAGGCTGTGCCATGCGACCTGGCAGATGCAAAGAGAGAGAGAGAGAAAATGAAATAGCACTTTAAAACTGTGTACCAGGCTGTCCGGCTCATAGATCTGCTCTGCAGTCCTCTCTGCTCACATGGAGCTGGTATAAACTTGGAGAGGAGAGAATGGTGCTCATTTCTGCCAGCTGACAATCCTGCATGTGGTAAAGCGCATCACTGAGAGCCACTGGTGGAGGGGGTCCTTCAAGCGTAGGGGTGCACATGGAGGCACTCCCCAAGCCTGCCTTAGTCACAGTCCTTCTGCCATACATGAAACATGAACAGAAATCCCAGCATGGATCAAAGTAACCAGGTCTGGCTCCGTTTTTGGAGCTGCAAATGGGAGTGGAGCCCTCTGCCACAAAGGGGCACAATGAAAAGCTCTAACTAAGGGCAAAGTACCCCTGCTTCATTTTGCACAAACCAACACAGGGAAATGTTTGATTCTAAAAATGAAGGAAAAAAGAAATACAGATGAAAGTTTGCCACTAGAAAAGACCATTGCACTGAATTGCACAATTCATTTTGACCTGAATTCATTTCTTTGAATTAAAAGATTAATGCTTCTAATATTTAGTTATTACATCATAATTACTACAAAACACCATATATTATATTCAAAGCAGAGCAAGCAATTTGAATTGCTAAAATAAAATGAAAATGAGCTTTGCAGTGTTGATGCTG
Organism: Pavo muticus; assembly: GCA_016647715.1. Taxonomy (NCBI): domain Eukaryota; kingdom Metazoa; phylum Chordata; class Aves; order Galliformes; family Phasianidae; genus Pavo; species Pavo muticus. Next base: position 2,874,214 of record JACDJE010000306.1, read on the forward strand.
TTATTACTGGTGGAGGTGCTGCTGTTGTTCCATTTCAAATTAAGTTTCAGGAACACTTGGTTTTGAAGCAATAACAAATTCCAAAGGTTTTTGTTCTTGATGAATGGAAATGTGGATCTCTCATTTTTAGACAGTCCATGCATCAACCTACTTTCAGGCCACTGCATCAGACAGAGAGTAGCTATTCCCAAAATCAGCACTGACTCGCCAGGGGAGGAAAAAGTCTATAATCAATGTCTAGTTCACCATTAATTTCATCACAGTGAGTGCCCCAAAACAGACTGCTGCTTTCATATTTGAATGAAAACTTGGATGTTCATTTGAATACTGTTGGGTCAGTAGTTAGGGAAACTTTGCCATAGAGAATTCAGTGTATGGGAACAGCACCTGTAGGTGCCTAGTGCTCGCTGAGATGCCCCAGGGTACCCAAGACAGCCACAGGAGGCTGACACATATGTCCCAGGATCTATAGGAGCACACCTGGAAGCCAGGTGGAAAACCAAGGGTGTCTCCAATGGCACTTAAGACTTAGGTTTAGGAAAATAAGTTGAGCTCCCTGTTCCTCTCCACTGAATACAGAGAGAGCTGGAGGAGTCTGGCTCCAATATACACAATTACGAATCTATTCAGTCACTCCTGTATAAGCGTCTCGTGACATCTGAGACATCATAGGCTTTCCCCCTGGCCTCCAGCTGCCACTCCAGAAGGCTGCTGGTTTCCATCAGTCCTGTGTCATATCTGTCAGTGTTGTGCAGATGTCTCAGATATCCTGAAGTACCTCAACTGGCACGAGATGCCAATGTTCAGGCGAACAAATTCTGCTATTATAACAGAATTCAACTTTAGACTTAGACAAAGTTTTAGATTTAGTCATTAAACACCAGCTTCTAGTGAAGTCTGAGATGCTTCAGCATCCCTGAGACATCTACAAAACACTGACAGATGTGACACAAGGCTTGCAGGAGACCCACAATGTCTGGAGAAGAAAATGGAGGCCAAACGGAAAATCTTACAGTGCCAGAAGCAGCACAACATGTGTAGGGAGATAAATCTTATCCCAAGCCAATGTAGGTAAAAAGAGTCCAGTTGGCTATCCAGATGATCAGAGGATGTGTTTCCTTCAAGATGAGCTTGCTACCTGCAGAAGTTCTGTTGGCCGTGTTAATTATGTCTTCCTTGACTTAATGGGAACCTTAGTACACAGCTTATATAATGGCACTCCTTTTATGTATGAAATTCTGAAGTTGAATTCTACCTCAGTGTTTATAGAATGAATCTTGCCCTTGTTTAGAGGAAAAAAATAAGCATGTAAGCACCTCTGTTTATTAAAGAACAATTTTCATTTGTGAAGAAGGTTTTATCCTAAAGTTCCTGCTATTTTCACTGGTCTCTTAGTCACTCATATATAAATAATATGGAGTAATATGGAACAGTCTTCACTGAGTTCTGCTTCAATGAGGACTCCTTCCTAAGCCCTCTGTTACAGATTCACATCGTAAAGCCTTAAATGAGCTATTAAAGTCTTTGCCAGCAATGTAAATCTATCGTTATGGAGCTCAGCAGAGGTATCTTTCCTACAGGTTCTGAATATCACACTTCATTCTGCTGTAGTTAACACTGACACTTGAGTCAAAGTGAGGCAGTTCTTCCGTGTATCTACAATAGACTAGAGGTGTTGCTTGGAGAGGAGGGGTGTGAAAAGTGGTATAGACGTACTCTATAGCCCAGTAAAAGGTTATTCTCCCCAGGAGTTAAGTAAATGTCATGTTCAGCTGAATACTGATGCTTTCAAGGCTTTCAACCTGTCCTTAACAGGCAAGATGCATATACTTAAAGAAAAGGTAAACTTGAGGCAGATTTGATATTAATTTAGCTTTCTAATCAAATCATTAACCTGCTGAAGTGATTGTTTTGGTGGTTTTTTTATTTGGAAAATGTTGTCCAAGATGTCAAAAACATTCCCTCCTGGCCACAAGTTTGCCTTCTGTCCTCTATACCTTAACCCAATATTACACGTTGAACATCAGGAGGTAACAGCGTGTGTGAGAAAGGCTCAGACAGAACTGCCCATGAAGGCTGATGGGATTTGTAGTCATACTCTGTAAATAGGAAAATCAGTCTAAAGGAACTGAGCTTTCAGAATACCTTTGTCTAACTGTACCCTACAAAACCTTCCTCTTCACAAATGCAGCCAATGAAATTTCAATACTGAATAAAGGAGTCAATCTGAAATCCTATCTACCCTGCTTTTTTTTCCTTTATAGCTTTTCAGAGGTAACACAATACTAAAGTAATACAAGAATAACAAATAAATAAGACTAATTTGATGCCGGATTCCATAACAGTACAGCCTATGAGAGTAATTTTTTTCTTTCTTTTAATAAATCTCTTATTGCACAAATTTAATAGAATTATGCCCCAATTATAGTGGATTTTTTTCTCATTTGCCACTGGGAGAAAATACAGCAGATGAAGAAGCTTGGGAGCGCGTGGTTTGTGTAGCTGTATTAAAGGTTTTCAACTGCCATCTTTATGGTTGTTGACAAGTCTGGACCAGGCATTTTCTGAGTGCCTTTGAGGATGGAATGGATTGTACTTGTATTTTTAATAGAACTGCTCAAATTATTTGCTGAGAAATAGCATCCAGTCACACTTTCGGAACTTTCAGAATGGATCCTTAAAGACAGGCAAATCATATTGCACATAACTCAGGGTCTAGAAGGTAGCTGTCTGTATGTAGCCTACGCTTCCTTTGGAATCTGCAGAGGAAAATAAACACTTCCTGAAGGGGTTCATTTCTCCCTAAAAGAGAACTGTAGCAGTAGGTCACCAAATTTCTTTTGGGATTAAAGTTGTGCCCAGGGGAGGCTTAGGTTGGATATTAGGAAGCGGTTCTTAAAGAGTGGTTAGTACTGGAATGGGCTGCCCAGGAAGGTGGTGGATACACTGACCCTGGAGGTGTTCAAGAAACATTTAGATGTTGTACCAGGGGACATGGTTAAATGGGGAAATATTGGTGGTAGGTGAATGGTTGGATTGGATGATCTTGGAGGTCTTTTCCAACCTTGGTTCTTCCATGATTCTATCTAAATGTACTCTAAGAAGATCCATATTTCTCTCCATTGATCTTAAAGGAAGCCTGGAGTGAGTACTTTATGGAAAGAAACCTGAATTTCAGATATATATATTTGTGTGAGATGAATCTTACACAAAAAGCTTAACTCTTTTAGGATATAAACTAAAGCTGAACAAATAGCATGAAACAATGTACAACCTTTGCGAGCAGGATGAAAAAAGGCATTTGAGTCTTTTGATTTTATTAAGTAAGGGATGAGCTGTTCATTTCAGTCTTGTGGTAATCAGTGTATGCACAGTCATACCCACATAGATCGGATTACAAACTGGCAGCATGGGAAGCTAGATTTGGAATCACTTAAGCCTTGTGATATTTAGAGTGCCAAGTGCGAAACAGGTGCTTGATTCTCATAAAATAGTGATCACACATGAAAACCCACACCAAAGCAAATAAAGCAAAGTTGCTATCCAAAGCTAGGGACATCTAATGTAACTGGTTTTCAAACATAGATTTTTGAAAGCCATACTTTATCTCACCATCTCATGTCACTGGTTGAAAATCAGAATAAATCGAGTAGCTCCCATAACAAAGTAGATGTTGGCTCTCTGAATGTTGGCAAATACAACAGACCCGGTTCAGGTGACTCATTTGTTTCTAAAAGGTTTTAAATTTTCAAAAGTTTCATCTTAAATTACAAACCACGGTTTGGCAAAAAAAAAAAAATAAAAAAAAATAATGATGATAATTTTTTATAAAAACAACATATAATAAATAATAAAAAAAAAAAAGCTTACACATCTTCCTCAGCAAATTCTTGTAACACCTGAACATCACTGTAACACAAAACAACCTGGAAGAAATCCCAACAGGAACAGAATTCCAATTAGAAATTCTCAGTGTTTGTCTTCCTAACTGTGGCTGACATAATAAGGACAAGAGGTGGATAAGATCAGTTAGTTAATATTAGTTCCCAGTTTTACCTGCACATTCCTTCTTGGTTACTGAAGTGCATCCAGTTCCCAGGGAAGCAAGGTGGGTGGCTATTGACCCTAGTAAGAAGTTTCAAGTGACAAAAGTTTAATAAAATCACCGTGTGAATCATTTACCATCTGCAAGAAGTTCTTGTTGTTGCTGTTGTTAGAGCTGGTAAATTGCCAATAACGATAAAATTAGTTAGTTAGTTAGTTTAAAGAATCTGAAAATAGGGAGTTCCATAGGGATGCCAGAGAACCAGAAGTCTACCTATCTAGTCAGAAGATCATAATAAATCCAGTATTATACGAAAGATGCTCACCTATTCTTTGTACAGACCAACTGGGTGCAAGAAAACTGTGCTTTTGGCATTGCATTTAGTTTTTAAGGGTCTGACTTCAGTTCCTATCTTTGCTCTATAATTTCTGTGCAACTTGGTTAAAACATTTACTTTCCTCGCGTTTTTGATTTCTCATATTTATGGTGAGAATATAATAGCTCGTTCCTCATGAGGGGTTTTGTAACTCATTATTGTTTGATATATGTCTTCTGGGGATGTTTCAGTAGAATCATCCATCTCTTGAGGCCAAAATGACCTCCCCAGGTCCCTCTTGGCCCAATTTTCTAAGCCTCTGTGATTGCTTAGATGCTGCAGTAATAGGGAGCACATGATGACCTCGACAGATACTTTTAAATGACTCAACCAATAGAGCATCTGTGGTTACCTCTGGGAGACTTTCAAAAATGATCTAACAGACACTTAAGAAGTTTGTCTAGATACCCAGCCTCATTTTCCCTTTGCTCAATTTCATCTCATTGCCCCTAGTTATGAATCTGCTAACCACCTTCAGCACTCCATCTCCCTCTTCTCTGTACACATCATTCAAATGCTCACAGAACTGCAAACATCTCACAACACAGTTGGGGACAGCAGGGGAGAGGGGTGGATGAGCACCTCTTTTGTGCCCCTAAGCACTCAGGAAGAGTGCACGCTGCCTGCAGAGATGCCCATGTGTATTGTCTATATTAGAGCAAAGAGCACCTGAGGAGAAACCCACCTGGTGAGTGAGCTTGCTTCCATTTAAAAAAAAAAATCATCAAATAGTGTTTTCATTTCGATCTTAATTCAGGCACTTAATTAAAGCCAACAGAGAATTCTAAAGTGAGGAGAAAAATTAGAGCAACAACTTTTTAATTACGCTGTAGGCATTTTCTGTCTTACTTATTCTTTTTCCAAAAATCAAACATCTCCTCTAAATATACATTTAGACAAAGATGATGGCACTGTGGTATAATGGGATAGAGGTTGCTTAGTGCTCAGCAAGCAAGTGCTGAAGGTTGTCTGTCTAAATTCAGGATCTAAATAATAGTATGTTCATCCTTTTCAGTGAATCACCTCAGGTTCGTGTCTTGACAGTCCTTTCCCCATTGTCTTGGGAAAAGAGCAGAAGGAAAGAAAAGATGGGAAGAAGCTTAATCTGCAGGAACGTCTACCAAAAAGAAAAATTGTCCGGTCATGCAGAAATGTTACTCTTCCAGTGGCACAGCAAGTTGCTACCTACCTTGGCAGGACAAGGGGAAATGGTTTTAAGTTGATGGAGAGAAGATTTATGTTGGATATCAGGGGGAAGTTCTTTACTATGAGAGTGGTGAGGTGCTGGAACAGCTGCCCAGAAAGGTTGCGGATGCCCCATCCCTGGAAGTGTTCAAGGCCAGACTGGATGGGGCCCTGGGCAGCCTGGTCTAATATTAAATGTAGAGGTTGGTGGCCCTGCCTGTGGCAGGGAGGTTGGAGCTTCATGATGCTTGAGGTCCCTTCCAACCCAGGCCGTTCTGTGATTCTGTGATTCTGTGATACCTCAAAACACTAGAAGAAATGAAAAGTCTCCCATCAACTCCTGGAACAGCACAGCTCCTTCCTGTTGATAAAAACAAGCTGAACCTACATCACCCACTTGACTCCTGCGGTATTATCAGATGCATAGCAAAAAAGATCATTTTTACATATAGCAAGTAATATAAAATTATTCTAGATAGACAGAGAATTATTGACATGGTCATGGTCAAGTTCAAAAGCAGTCCTGCCAGAGTATGATGGAAATAGCTTAATGTGAGACCCGCTGTGAAAGAATGTTCTCCTCATATCAATCTACATAAAAATATGAACAGGGTCACTCCACTTCTGAATGTGGCATCTCCTGTGATTTTTGTCATTCCTGTCTGCTTAAAGCCACCCAGTGTCCATCTTCAAAAGGATTCAGAGGATTCCAAACATTTTTTAGGAAATGTCTGGCTTAGGAATACTATGATCTGTGCTGAGCTTTATTCAGCAGGATAGATTTTTTATTGGAATCTGTGGGGTAACACACCTGAAATCTGCCAGAGTAACTCTCAGGAGATTGTGTCAAAAACGCAGCTCCTTAAAGAACTAATGTCCTAGGAAAAAAAACATTACACTGCATGGAAGAGTTTAAACGTCAGTTCAATACAGTCCACACCAAATTCAGATTCAAATTCCAAACCACCTTCTCACCTACATTCACTCTGTCATCAGCTGGTAGATGAAAAAACAGTTCCTCAGTTTTTTTCCCCTTTTGATCTAGAAAGAAAGGAAGAAAAATGAAAATGGAGAGTGTTTAGATCATTTGTGCCTGTTGTCCACAGTCTCAGTTACACAGACTTCAAACAGACTGAGGCTTGCTGACGGTTAGAGAAGAGATTGTGGTCAGGATAGCAGAACTGGATCTAATTACGTAATGGGCATTCATTTGTAAGAACATAGTCTTTGTGTGAACAAGACCAGATGTCTGATGTCTCAGCCTTTCTAGGACAACAGGCTGGAGATATTCCTTGGCTTGACTTTGTTTGTGGTAAGTGGTTGGACTGGTGTGTCTACTTTGCTTTGCCTCTGCACTCAGAGACCTCATCTGTGGCTCCCAGGGTGCAGATCCCATCATATATTTTCATAGTAGGATACAAGCCAGCCAGAAACATTTCTGAGATCCAATATCATTTTTCATGATACTTTTCAGACAAGTAAAGGACAAAGCAGCCCATTGGAAAATCAGTCATATTCTGCCTCATTTTAACATTTGGAGTGTCAATGCATGGAATAAAATCAATCCTTTTTGGCTGAAAAGCAATATTTTCAGTTGTCAGAAAATTGCAGTGTTCTTTAAATATAATGTAAATGTCTAAATTGGCCTGAAACAAAACCACTGCAATATTTCACATCAATGAGAAACCTCCCTATGGCTCAAAGAAACCGAAATTATTTCAGTGTCACTGATGAAAGCAAGTTAATGGAACCATGAATTAACAAGAAGGTCCTCCTTATGGAAGATATAAAGGAAGCTTCCAGAATCCCACAAAGCCTGAGGATTCATTCAAGCACTTTCGAGGACAGAGTCATGGTCCTACAGCAAGGAGTTTAATTCAGATAACCCTGGATGCAGCCAAAATCTTCTGGGTATTTAAACTCAGTGCTGCAGAAATGGGACTTGACCAGAATGGAGACAACTTTTGCAAAGATTTTAAACTCTTAATTTTACAACAAAAATCTGGAAAGCTAAAAGGTTACCGACTTTTACAATACTACTTGCAAACTCAGCATGACTTGAGCATGGCCTAACTCTACACGTTAGAGTCAACAACAGTAAAATATGTCACAATACTGTGACCTCTCCTCCAAGTTGTGAGGTTTACTAGACACTTAGAAAAAAAATCATCTTATGGTTTTAAATCTGGATTTAACAATATGCTAAAACAAATTAAACAAAGCTGTTAAACATCATCCTATCTACCACATATTTCATCTCCAGATCAATTTGTCACCTGAAAACTTCCGTCTGTGTCACATGTTTTTAAGTTTCTTTGGAGGAAATAACTCAGGATATATTACGGATCATTTTCTGTTCTATTAGAATATTCTCTGAAGAGACTTATGGATCTTATCTTGCAGCTTTAACACCTTTAGCTGGCTACTAGCTGCTTTCGCATTCTAATTAGTATGTCAGAAGAATGCAAGGAGTGTATCCTGAACAGTTGCCTTTCTTTTTTATGGTCTTTGTCATTAAAATGACAAATACGGAGCATCATCTATCAAAATAGCATGGCAATTTGCAGTTTTTAATGTGAGAAATGTATTGAGAACAGGAGGCAGTACATAAAACATCCAATCTAGTCCTTAAAAATGATCAGACGCCTCCTGAACAGTGAAAAAAAAATCTCCTTTTTTATGATGTTAATATCAGAAATAATTTAATTGCATGAAACCAACCCCAGAGTTGACATACACGACGTGGACAAATTCTACCTTATGGGTATGATTCACATAAGTATCTGAGACTGATATAATTCTAATCGTGGTCAAATCACCATGAGAATCTCAGCCAGAAAAGAGATGATACTGAACATTTCTGAAACTTCTATTCAGTATTTTGAATATACTCTTTCACATATTCACCTAGCTAATACTGATATGGGCCCAATTACTACCTAGCATTAATCATTAAGGGATTTAGTCTCTCAACAGGCTTGTGACCATGAAAGAAAATATTTTTTTTCTGCTTTCACAGACACAGTAGAACTAAAGAAAGGTATTAAACAGTCTGCCTTTGAGACTGATGCCCTTATTTAAACATAGAACATGAGAAGCAGCTATAATCATCTTTCCCACATTGCCCCAAATATACACTTATCGTGATGTTTAGAATCAAAGAATATCTCATCTCCTTGCCCTCATATCCTCATCCAGTCTTTGTGTTGGTAGATGGGTGTGCCAGAAAAGGCCCCTCTTATTTCCAGTCAAGGGGATTATTTTTGTCATATTGACATTTGTCCAGAAGACGCTAAACTAAGAATGCTCATTTATTCCATGCACGCAAGTTAGACATCACCCTTCCCCAGTCTGATTTTTAAAATGATCTTCAGTAAATAAATTATGGAGAGCTTTGCAATAAGATTAACTCAGAAACCACTCTTAGAAGAACACGTATCTTTTCCCGCTAACTCTTATCTGACAGACAGTCATAATGGGCTGGTAAGTTAAAAGACAGGATTACCAATGCTGGAAAGTAAGAAAGTGCCTGTCGCACTAATCTGAAAGAATTTGGATTATTATGTGGATTACTTCTGTAAAGTTGTGTACACTAAGCTGGCAACTGCACCACGTATTTATACCCGAGGCAAATGAATCAAATCACAGGCGTAAGCAAGCATGCACACTGCTGCAGGAGTTACAGGGTGAATTGGTTCCATAGGAAGCAGATAGGTACCTCTGCACAGTTAGGAGGAAAAAAAGGCTCTTAATTGCTTAACAACCTTGAACACAAATACTGATAAATAGGAAAATGCGTCCTAAAATTGAGAATGCAATACAATGAGACAAATCTTCCTCTGTCTTGGGCTGATGTTATTTATAAGGAGGAATTATGAATGAGAACGAAAAATCTGTGAATCCTACAGCACAACTGTGCAGTATTTCCCCTTTTTGTGCATAGGACTGAGTATGGAGTGTTACCTTTGATCAGGACTTGAATTATAATATTCAGTAAATAGACAGCTGCATCCAAATTTCCTGTTATATCTATTAGAACAATAGTGCACACCTCACCAGCTGTTGATTATACACGTTTCTTATGGCAGTTCCAAGATTAGTTAGGTTTTGGCCACATATGTCTTACTTTTTCCAATATTTTTTTTTCTCCAAAAATAAGCTCCTCCCAAAAAGGCAAATGTGTCCCTGTTACAGTATCTTCAGTTCTTACTTTTTCCATTTCTGTCTTTGATATTCCTATGTTCTCTCGCTCACTTCATTGATTTCCTCTTGTGGGGAATAATTCAGTACCATATCTCCAAGCACACTTTCTTTCTTCTGCTGCAAGATGAACTTTTCATCCCCTCTGGAAAAATTTGGCACTTGGGATGCTGCTTTCCCATGGTTTTTCTCTACCTTTCAGCAGCCCTCACTGACTTCCCTGCCCCGTCAGTATTTGTTCAACCTCTTCGTAAATATATTCCCAATCATTCCCAATTCATAGCTGTTCCCAGGAAGAAACAAAACAAACAAACAAACAAAAAAAAGGAAAGCAAATTTCCAAACAGATTTTAATTTAAGACTTCCCAAAATTCGTAGTCAATCAATAGGTAAGTTTCACTGAGACATAGTTAGAACCTCACTGTGGTTTCGTTTAGTTTTTAACCTCATTGCTTTTACTCTGTACACACTGAATGGGTTACGAGCCACTGCAACTGAAGAGAACTGTTATCACGTCATTTACCTGGAGGTTATCTGATGATATAAAAATGTACATGAGGGTCAACTCCTCTTCTTCATCTGAACTTGAAATGGAGAAGCTTAAATGCTCATGGAGTTCCCAAGTGCAACCTCAGGGTGTTCTTGCACTGCAGCAGCAACCTGGGCCAGCTGTGAGCAGACCTCCATCAAACACAGCCAACCAAAATGCATTCGTCTTCACTCAACTCTTCTTTATATTTCAGCTTTGACTATTTTTTTTCCTTTTGTGAGAATTGTTTGAAGTTCCAGCAACGTCCTGAGAGAAATGCCTTACCTAAAAGAAAAATTTGGTTAAAATTACAGTTGAGCAAAGAAAAGGAAGACTGAGATTTTTGTAGGCTATATGCTTTATTATTATTATTACTTAAATTAACTTAATACCTCTAGAAGTATCCAGATTAATAGTTTTACTGCCTTGCACCCCTTGGTCTCTTTGTGCAGCAGATGTAGAGTACAATTTAGTCAACCTGCTGGCTCAATGAGTCTACCACCAACTTTACATCAACCCGTGTTACCTATCCTCTAAACTACTGAAGCGGCGACATGGAATACCTTCTTTCTGCCTACACAATTGTTTACTGTTTTACTTTCTTGGATCATATTTTAAATTTTAACACACTTCCTTTGTTTAAGATTCAGATTTGAATGCCTTAGCTCTGAAGCTAGATATCAAACTTTTTGTTCATCTGAAAAATCAGCACAAATTTATGTTAGTCATGCTGGTTCTTTTTATATGGTGTTACAACATAGAAAAGGCTATTCTAGATTGTCGTTCCTTTTATCTTTGGTACAGCTATTGTTTAGCTCAGATTTTTTTAACCCCAGAAAGGCATATTTCTCTTAATGGGCTGTGAAGGGAATTCAGGATATAAACTTGGCTCAGAAATAAATGTGCATGTTCTAAGTGAGTTTAACTCCACTCTTAGATCCACTACTCTAGTCCATCTAGGCAATGAAAGAATAAAGCAATGGATGTGTTGTGAATGGAAGTAATGTACATAAGGCTCATCCTGAGCCTTCTGAAATCTATTCTAACATGAATGCCATCATCATATATCAGAGTGGATGATTTCCCTATAGGAATTAAGGCCTTCAGGAAGTGATTGTCCCTAGTGACTGAGCTGCAGGGTCACTTTTACCACCTGTTCAGCAGGACTTCACAAAATAAACTGTGGTACAACCATGCCTTAACTAGTACAACTTTGCATGGGCTAGAAGCAAAATAGTTATTTAAACTCAATGTCACACCTGAATTACAAAGCCCAGTTTGGAAAGTTGTCTTCACACCACATTGATATGGGTAGGCTGCTTCCTGATCACTTGAGTGCTTAGCTGAAGTGTCTCAGTGTTGAAGTTACAGACATTCTGGATTTTACCGATCGTGGCAGAAGAGATGTTTCAAAAGAGATTCAGCCCACTCAGCTTCATCAAACTTTCCTCGTCGCAGAGTTTTATGTTTAGTCATTATTTTTTCTACAATAGATGCAGACAAAAGTTTTCATCTGGTTTCCAGAGATACGGACTATTGGCTACAGAGGAAGGGAACTAACCTAGAGGGATCCTAGATTATCTGTTAGATGGGACTCTTGTTCCTTTATAAGGTCCCTTTATAAGGGACATGACAAAGCTGTTGAATAGACAATGTGAAGCTACAGAATGTGATGTGATAACTGCTGGACATAGGAAGTAACAGCGTAAGAAGTAAAGTTACAGACTGGATCAGGATGAAGGGATGGACAGTTGGTTATGGAAGGTTATCTAAGAAGCAATCAAATTTCATAGATTATTGTGGGAGATTACTCTTGGTCCACTCGGATCAGACTGGCTGTTTGATCATATGCATGACTATATGTTTCTGAAGTCAGGAGTAACAGAGGGATAGGATGGGATGGGTCGGGATGGGATGGGATGGGATGGGACAGGTAGAGTGATTTCCCTGGATTGGTTCAAATCAAGTGTGCTTGTTTCAAAAAGAATCCTTTATCTCTTTTTCTCTGACACAATCAATATATAGTATTGCATATATAAAAGTAAAGAATTTGGGATGAGAACAAAGGGATCCATCCTCAAATATAACTATCCCTCCATGATTAAGCTTCTGTCCCGAAAGCCTAAATCCTCCTGTTTCATAAACACATAGGAGGACAGAATCCAAAATATCAGCCATGATGTTTACATATACACCAGTAAACTAAATAATTTCAGGCCCTGTTCTCTGGTCAAGTGCAGGATCTGATCATTTACGCACTATTAGACCTTCATAGCTTTCATCTAACATGTTTGTTAGCAATACTTTCAGGCCCACACCAAAGCATTAACTGTTCCTGTGAGTTGTTCAAATGTTAGTAGTTTTCCCTGATCAAAACTTGTACCATGGACCATAGTGGGTTCTGGTGCCTGAATCTGAGTCTTGGTGCTGTTTAATTTGCTACAAAAGCAAAGTTTTATTTTAAGAATTTCAGTTTGATGCTTAGCTTTTAGTTGAAACCAAAACTCTCCTTTATATTTTTTCCTTTTCTTTTTCTTGTTGCTGTTTAGCCAAAATTTCCCATTGACCTGCAGTCAATCAGAAAAGAAAGAAAAGACTACTTGGTTTAGCCACAATAATCCAGCTGGTTTGAAGAACACAAGCATGACTAAGGAAGGTAGGAGGGCTTCAGCTGTCTTTTGATTTGTTTTATGCCAAGATCATCATTCTGCAATCAGTAACATTTTTACGATGCCTCATATTTTATCCTTAATTATTTCTCATTTTCTCTGATCTGACTGAAATAAAACCTGGGAAAACTGGCCTCAGCAAGGCACAGTCTGGTAGAAAGAGTACACTATAAATACAGTGTAGAAAGATATAGCTGTTGCCTTTATTTGACAACCTAACTGTTCCCCAAGCACTCATCCACCAGCCTTATAAAAGGAAATGTAGTTACTGTGGTCCAAATTCACCGTTGGCTTAAGTGTCTGCAATTCCACTGAAGTCAACACAATTGTATCAGTTTACTTTCAGGGTGAATTGGGACCCAGACCTTTACTGAAGTAATAAAAGGTCAGTCAAACATACAGGCAGGAGATCAACTTATTGTTTGAATGAAAGCTGTGGCTCTGCTCAAAGTTTTTGACACAGATCATAATATTAGTTAACAAATGAGGTGAAGATGTAGTGAAAGAATAGGTGTTGGGGTATAAGAGTGAGTTACATGGATTTATGGGCATGTTGTCTGAGCCATGGTAAATAATTACATCTTTTCACCATCTGCAAATGCAGAGAAGTATATCTTAGCTTATCTCATGTTGGAGCATGATAAGTGAGATTAAAATAGTGAAAATGAATACCTTTAAGAAAATATACAATATTTGCCATTAAAGACAAAATAAGACTGATGTAAACAAGTGTCTCATAGAATCATAGAATCATAGAATTGCTCAGGTTGGAAAAGACCTTAAAGATCATCGAGTCTAACCATGACCTAACCATACTACCCTAACAACCCTCCACTAAATCATGACCCTGAGCACCACATGCAAACGGTTTCTAAACACATCCAGGGATGGTGACTCAAAAACCTCCCTGGGGAATCAGTGCTTAACAACCCCATCTGTAAAGAAGTGTTTCCTGATATCCAACCTAAACTCACCCTGGCGCAACTTAAGGCCATTCCCCCTCATCCTGTCACCTGTCACCAGTGAGAAGAGACAAGCCCCGCTCTGCTGCAATCACCTTTCAGGTATTGGATGAGAGCAATAAGGTCTACCCTCAGCCTCCTTTTCCCCAGACTGAACAGCCCCAGTTCCTTCAGTCTCTCCTCGTAGGCCATATTCTCCAAGCCCTTCACAAGCCTTGTTGCCCTTCTTTGGACCTGCTGCAGCACCTCCATGTCCTTTCTGTACTGAAGTGCCCAAAACTGAACACAGTACTCAAGGTGGGGCCTCACCAATGCAAAGTACAGGGGCAGGATGACTTCCCTAGTCCTGCTCACCACACCATTCCTGATATAAGCCAGGATGCCATTGGCCTTCTTGGCCACCTGGGCACACTGCTGGCTCATATTCAGCCGACTGTCCATCAGGACACCAAGGTCCCTTTCCATCAGACAGCTTTCCAGCCACTCCTCCCCAAGCCTGTAGGGTTGCCTGGGGTTGTTGTGACCAAAATGCAGGACCTGACACTTGGCCCTATTGAAATTCATACAGTTAACCTTGGCCCATCGATCCAGTCGATCCAGGTCCCTCTGTAGTGCCCTTTTCCCCTCAGGCAGATCAACACTCCCTACCAACTTGGTGTCATCTACAGACTTTCTGCAAACTTACTCATACACATGTATTACTCCCTCTGAAGACATTAGGTTTTGTCAGTAGAACTTAAAGCCTGAATTAGGCCAAGAAAACATGAAAATTTTTCTTATAGTTGCTCAGCTGTTTTTGAGAAGTGCATACACAGTCTGAGATTTGCCCCATCAACACACTCTAAGCTAGCTGGATTTTGCTTGGTCTCAGAGTCTAATTTACTCATATTACTGTACTGCATAGGAGCAAAATGAAAGAACTGGGATTCATATTGTCTGTGTTGAACGCACAGTTAGGAAACTAACTTTAAAAGATAGGTTTAAAACGAGGTTCCCTGTATAGTCAGTGGAGGCTGTATAATTAGTAGAAGTTCTTATTCTGACAGTGGTTCTCCACAGAAGAGATGTGCATGTTACTTGTAGCACAAACGGAAGAAGACACGCATGTAGGAGGATACTGGAAGCACTAGGGGCAGCAAGCTACAGTCAAGGGGAAAACACCAGTAACTAATGGTTATGTAATGTTGACAAATACACTACAGAGAAAACTTAGAGCAGTGAACTTACAACAGTGTTATTCAGTAGCTTACCCACATTTCTGGATCTCAGCCTAAGACACCAGAAGGTGTTATACCAAACAAAAACCAGTAGTGCAATGCAAGAAAGCAACAAGAATAATAACAACAACAATAAAACTTTCATGATATAGCTAGCTAGTATTTCTCTGTCAATTAAAAATGTTATATACAAGATGAATAAAACAGATTTAATTCTTTAAAAAGTTTGATGGCTTAACGATACTGGTTTACAATGGGTAGTATGCCTACGAGCCCCAGCTGCCATGATCATATAACAGTAATGATGACAGCAGACAGATATTACATAATTTTGAGAAAATCTCCATGCTTTTTACAAAGATGGATTCCTTCTCTGTCGAGAAGGCACTTTCAGTTAGCAAAACTGAGACAGAAAAGTGATGGGTCCATAGCCTCCCTGCATGGGGAAGAATCTGTTCTTCAGTGCCTCAGATCAGTGCTTCATCTGCTGGACCATGTAACTATTTCCATCAACTCTGTGCTCTTAGTACACAGAGTTAGATATTATTGCTCCATGATTTAGGCTATGGGCTTCACCATTCATGTTCTAAGCAATCATATTAGCATCTATAGTAGTAAATGAAAGGGATAGGAAGGACAGGAGCAGCTATGTAACCAAAGACTGCTGGCACAGTCTAGCTTGTATCCATGGCTGAATTCTCATGTCCAAACAGATTGCCACATGCAACCTGGCTGTTGAAACAGCCCCTGGACTGTGCTATCTCTGACCCAGGCACTACCTGGAGAAATGCAAGCTGGTCAAAGCCGTGAACCAAGCATACCATTTAGCAATATGGTTGATCTCACTGTAAGCCCATATTCTGGCTTTTTTTAGTTTGCTGTTAGCCTTAATTTATGTGATATACAAAGACATAGCTTATGTGTTAAACCAGAGAGGAAAGCATTTCAGTCTAAGACATGCACATTCTTGATTTTAGTGCTTTAAGATAGAGGCTGCTCCTGAGAGGCAAAGTGTTGCTATTTTATTACATCTTTCATTTCCAAGATTCAGGTGTAATATGTAAAACTAAGCATAGAAAATAGGGCTGGACAAGACCTCAGGAGATCATTTAGTCCACTTTTGTCCCGCAAGGCAGGATCTTCTACACCGAACTGTTTGTGGCATATGTTTGCTTAATCTACTCTTAAAACCTTCCAGTGATGGAGATTCCACCACCTCCCGAGGCAGTGCTAGCCTACACTCACAAAGTTTGCCTAATGACTAACCTAAATCTTCCTTGCTACAGTTTAAGACCGTTGCTTCTCATCCTTTCCCCAGTGGACATAGAGATCAAATTCTTTCCTTCATCTTTGGAGCAACTTTTCCTTAGTTCTCTCCCTTCTGTTTTCTCTGCTTATAAAACTAACAATAATCATAAAACGAGCATAAAATATTTCATAACCATATTAATTCCACCAAAATTATATTAAACAGGATATGTGTAAGGGTACAAACTGCATACATGGTATCTTGCAGCAGTGCTCTTGTTTTAAATTCATTCTTTTTTATCATTATTATTTTCAGCTGGGAGAGGGCCTGTTTGAGTCACCGGGGTTGATTTGCATCTTTTAAAATATCCAGGTCAATCTGTCTTTTCCTCTAACCTTCCACGGGTTAAATCCCTGCCTGATAATACTCCTTGCAAGTCAGATCCATCATTACAAACAGAATCTTTGCAAGAGGACATATTTCATTTTTTAACTGGAGCATATCTAATGATCCGGGGGGAAAGCCCTGTCTTGTAACATTTGATCTAGCCTCAGACAAGGAGAGCAAGGTGGCATCAGCCTCTTCCTATTTAGTCATGAGCCAGGGAACTGCACCAGTATACAAGTGACATGCAGAACACATGCATCAAAGTAGCAGCTCAATCTGTACTGCAAATAACACTCTTTCATGTCTCAGCATGGTTGCTGGCCCTGAGCTGTAGTTCCAGTAATTGACATAGTTGCCCAATGCTAGAAAACAAACTCAGAAACTATTCTCATTAGACGTCCCCTGGTTTGCTGCTCCGTTATTGTAAAACCCAAACACTGAGCTTCCTACCAGCGTGGCTCTGTTTTTAATTAGTTCTGATGGCACTGGGCGACGCGCCAAGGCAAAAAATGAACTTCCTGTGATTGAGGCTTGTTGCTCAGTATGTTGCTTCCTCCACACAGAGATTGTTTTCACAACATTTTCTGAAAGGGAGCTACCAACAGAAAGAATACAAGTTTTTACTGCTTTTGATTTTTTTATTCTCCCTTCCATGCTTATAAAAGGCAACTCAAAGCCAAGGGTCTTATAAGTTACTGTGCTATTATTTCACCTTTGTATGACTTGGCTGATTAAAGACATCCTAGAAGATTAATTTTTTAATAGAATAAGCACAGGCTCCTGTTAAAAAAATTTAAGACTGAAGACTTTAAAGTGTTTTAAATAAATTAATTTGGATATGTTCAGGCATGGGGTAGGGAGGGAGCTGGGGCCTTACATTTAACAGCATAAACTGTCACGGTATGAGGACGGGTGAGTGAAATGGCAGATGAATGGGATGCAAAACAGAGAGCTAGTGAGGAGAACTGACCAGCAATGAGGTATTCAGTGTATTAACAGTCTCTTTCGTTTCTTTTTATGAGGCTTCTTGAGTTAATTCCTTATGAAACGAGGCTCAAACACAATCATTTCATTCCAGGGAACATCTGTGTGGGATACAGACCCATACATCTACACGGAGGTGCTTGTGATGAGTGTGTCTGCATTTGTACTAGGTCTGATTTGAATGGGAGCCAATGAAGGTCCATCAGTGTGTTGACCTAAAGCAGGTAAGTCTTCCTAGTGTGAGCTGCACTGCTTTCATGGCTCCACTGACAATAAAGACAGGATTTCAGTCTAGTGTAATCATAGAATCACAGAATCATAGAATGGCCTGGGTTGAAAAGGACCACAATGATCATCTAGTTTCAACCCCCCCCCTGCTATGTGCAGGGTCGCCAACCACCAGACCAGGCTGCCCAGAGCCACATCCAGCCTGGCCTTGAATGCCTCCAGGGATGGGGCATCCACAACCTCCTTAGGAAATGTAAACATCAAGAGCAGATGAACAGATCAGAATTTTAGTTTCCAAACTACAGACCTATGTAGAAGTAGGCATCTACCTCCAGGTGTGCTGAACTTCTCTCTAGGCTCCTACTAGCAACACATTGATTTAGCTGTTCACACATAGGTATTAATGCCATTTGAAATGCTCCTAGGTCTCATCGCACATCCAGCTGCCTCTTTAGAAAGGCATGTATCTCCTGTAGGTCCAGAGATGCATCTGTCAGTCCCACATGGGTGTCTCACAGATCCTTGTGTCTCAGATGGCACTGAACAATTATGTTGAGTCAAAACAAATTGAGGTCTGGATATTCACTGACTATAATGAGAGTTTGTGCACCAGGTTTGGATACCAATTCCCACAGTGCAATTATCAAAATGAGTCAGCTGAACCAGGGGATGAATCTCCCCTGCCATGTGACTTTCCCTGGATGAATGCTACTCTATTTTATACACAGGTAGAGGTCTCACAGTTAATTCTATGCTTTACAACTTTCAATTTTAAAAGATGGTTTGGGACAAAATGGATAAAATCCACCTCTAAACTTCTGAACCCTTGTTGTGTGGTTGAATGCAAGCTGTGACAGCCCGCTGCTAAACTATATTGTGGCAGTCTTATTTCTATAGGTAGGTTTAGAGGTCAAAGGTCCATTTAATTCAATTATAATGTCAATCAATTCAAAGGCAAAGTAGAAAGTCTGTTTTCCTCTGTCACTGGCTTTCTAGCCAGTGGTTTTGCTTTTGAAAATAAGGGTGTGAGGTGCATCAAAACACATAATGAGTATGCATTACTCTGATAGCATTCAAGTGCACAAGATAGCACATTTCAGAAGTGACCAGTTCCTGCAGTGGATATTCAGTGGCTTCTCTGCACTACCACTAGGAGGGTGTTGAGATGGTGGTGCAGGCTGCACAGAGAAGTTGTGGATGTCCCACCCCTGGAGGTGCTTAAGGTGAGGTTAAATGGGACCCTGGGCAACCTGGTTGCGTGCCTGATTTAGTGGGTGGCAATCCTTCCAACTCAAGTCATTCTATGATTCTGTATGATTCTACGACTATGTGAATAACTGAATGTTTACAGCTGAGAACAAAGTAGGATTAAGTGATCTTGAGACTGTTCTTTAGTTCCTCTAAGTTTTGCTAGTATAGAGAAGCACTCTCTTCAAGCTAGAAAGTGAATAAAGAATACTACTGCCTCTTCAAGTAGATTGTTGTCTCCGTTAAAAATATTGACAGATAGAAACTGGAAGAAAAATCTACTGACAGCATTTAAATACAAAGAATCAGCGTTTCCAGAGCCAGATGCTACAAGATATACCCAGAAGGTATTGGCATGGACCTTCCATCTTATACATTTCCTTAGGTACAGGCACAGGATATTGGAACCAACAGACCCATTCTGCATTCAACTGAGAGTGAACAGACCTTTTCTTCACATTCCTCTTTGGGGATCTTTCTATACCTTATTTTGAGCAATGGAAGCTGTGATAAAGAACTGATGTTTCTATGTTGTCTTTGATTATCTGCCAGTCAGGATGCCACTGAAGACTGAAGTCCTCCATCATCCCAGACCAGTACTTTCTGGATTATAAAGAACATTGTGGAAATAGAAATTTGAGAGAGATTTCCACATTCAGATCCTTATGTGCTTAAATATTTCAAGGCCTACAAGTACACAAACAATCAGTAAGGATGAAAAAATGTGATAGTTTAAGGCATGCGTTGACGGTACTCATGGCAGGAAATATGGTCTGGGGAAAGACAGGGAGGAAGCCTGTCCTCAGGAAAAATATGTTCCTTTGATTATACAGAGCCAAATGTGTCTCAAGCAGCTCCCAAATCCTAGGACCTGCTAAAATTTTGGGTCATCACTCTCTTGTGTTTATATATCCCAGTGTGTTTGAGATGACATGTTTCACTGGCTGCTTTCATATTTTGATCCAGTTGCCCACACTGAATAAGCTAAAAGGAAAAGTGTAACAAATATTTCCCTTTTCATCATGACAGAAGCTAAAGAAGCATTTAATTTAAGCATTATTTTACTCCAAAACCCCATTCTTTGGTCTGGTTAATGCTAAACATCTCATGGTTTGGATGGGTCTGCACTGTCTCTTACACCTGTAGAGTCACGCTTGTTCCTCATCTCTGTTTTGTCCAAAGCAGAGTTTTTGGACCCTGTAAAATCCTACTCACCAATATGCTAGCATTTACACATGTAGTTAACCAGTTTTCCTTAAGCTTCTCCAAGGGCAACCTGCATGCTGGCAACAACCATGGATAAATCCAGCAGCAGTCTGAGAGTCAGGGACTGTTCTGATGGAGTTGGACTACAGCACACTAGTAAAACAAAGTGTAATTAAGCTTGTTCTCTAACTCAGTGGCCCACTTGTATGGTCTGTTTGTGCCAATTGAATCCTTCTGATCTTCAAAACAGTCTGGCTGCAGTGAATCTACCTTGTCAGATCATTCTCTGGTCTGTTACCTTCTGAGCAAGGTCCAGGTGTAATACACTGGGAGAGCATTGGTTGGCATGGCAGAGACCATCTCTATGTTGTATCTGTATAGATAACTGCTCCACAGCCCCGAAATGTTCTTTGGCATACTTTAATTTACTGGGAATGAAGGTGCCTAAGGGACTAGATATGTTTAATTTAGGTCACCAAACAGCTCTGCCGTGCCTCTCCAGGGAGATAAGAATCATAGACCAGATACCTTGGGAATATTGTAAACGCTGTTTAAACCTGAAGCTCTGGCCAATAAAATATTAGGAATGATTTCTTTAAGAGAGGAGATTAATTCCATTTTCTCAGTCAGTTTCTTGTCCAGATTGCTCTGGTTATTTTTCTTTCTTCTTAAAGGGATTTCAAGGGATTGTGCAATTGCCGGTTACTTCACACCAATGGAAGTCAAAGGCAACAACAGTTTATAAGTCTAACTTCTTGAACTCTGAAGTACATTAGTTAATAGTTGAGGAATCAAATATATTCTTCAGTATATTTTCACCTGCATGCAAAATCACAAGTTCAATTTGCAGTCATTCTCATGGAGGAAAGCTTGAGCATACTGGACCTCAGAATCACTGAAACGTTATGATTGGAAAGCACCTTTGGAGATTGTCTTGTCCAATCCCCCTGTTCAAGCAGTCATCTACAACAGGTTGCATATTAACAAAAACATACTAAAACTAGATGGCTCTGGGAACAATACTGAGAGGCTTCTTCCATTTCATACCCAGCCCAAGACTTTTAGAAGCATAAGAGATTCAGGGTGATGAAGCTGCTTTTTTATGTGCCAAAGCTATGTTGGCTTATATTGGCACAAGTAACTAGAAATAACTAAACTGGTTTAAGGCAGCTGCTCTCTTCTTGTTTTCATTGATTTATTGACAAGAGTAAGCAATTTGTCAAAAAAATAAAAAAATACCTACCTGAGGAGGGAAAAAAATAGCAAGTGCAGACTACGAATGATATGTTACTTCTCTCAAAAGCTGATAGGTAGTGTGTGAGCAGTAGAACTGAGCCCAAAGGATTCACAAAGTCACAGAATAGCTGAAGTTGGAAGGGGCATCTGGTATCATCTAGTGGAATGGCCTTGCACAGAGCAAGGTCATCTTGATCAAATATCTCCCGGCCATATCCTGCTAGTTTCTGTGTATCTTCAAGGATGCATACTCTAGCACCTTTCTGGGCAATCTGGTCCAGAGTTCAAATTGCTTCACTACTTTAACAACCCACAAGAGCCTGTACTCTTCTCCAGCATTAATAATCCCAGCTCTCTCATCCTCTACCAGTATGTGAGATATTCTAATTCCTTAGTTGCCTTAATGGACCTTTGCTGCAGTTACTCCAATGTGCAGGTGTATACCTTGCTCTCTGCAGACCTGAACTGGCCCTAGCACTCCAAATGTATCTCCCCAGGTTTAACCTGTTAGCAGTGCACTTCCTAATGCAGTCCAGGATGCTAGTGGTCTCCTTGCCCTGAAGTACACTGTTGATTCACATTAAACTTTTCCACCAGGATCCTCAGGTTGTTATCTGCAGAACTGCTTTCCAGAAGATTGGTACCCACTCTACGCTGGTATGTGGAATTATTCCTCCCTAGGGGCAAATTTGCCATTCCTTCTGCTGAATTTTATCAGGTTTCTGTCAGCTCATTTTTCCAGCCTGACAAAGGCCCATTGAATGGCAGCAGACTCATCTGGTGCAGCAGCCACTCCTCCCAGCTTTGCACCATCTATAAATATGCTAAGGGTGAATTCACTCCTAACATTACTGAAGAGCTTAAGCAGCGTTCTCCCCAGTATGGACCTCTGGGCACCCCACTAGTTACTGGCCTCCAGCTAGACTCTGTCTCACTTATCACAAGGCTCTGAGCATAGAATTTCAATCATTTCCTAGTCCACCTCCCTATCATTTATCTACTCTGTCTTAATCAGCTTGTCTACGAGAATACATCTCACCCATTTAGCTACTCCCTTGTTTGAAAAGTTAAACGTAAGTCTGTGCCTTACTGTGTCCCATGTTTACACCTCGAGTTTGGTCTAAAGCTGAAATCCAGGTGGCGATGGGATGGGAATCACCAAGAACCTGCTGTACAGGCCTCGCCCGTTGAAATTCTTTTTCTTTCTCAGTATATCCTTGGTCATTATTTACTTTATGTTGTGAAATGGTGCCTGGGCTCCACCTAAAACATGGCTACATTCAAGAATTGGCCATACTGACATTTCTTTGCAGTATTTTTTTTACAGAAAAGCACTTCTCAACAACAGCAATTCAATCCAAAAATGTTGATGGCTTTCCGATTAAAAGCTGTTGTCTTTGTTTTGGTGGTTGGATGTGTTGTTTTTGGTTTTGTTTGTTACATTTCCCTATCTAAACCTTCACTTTCTTCCATAGAAACACCCTTTCAAATCACCTTTTTCCTGTCCTATTTCTTCAAGGACTTTGTCAAAAGATCTTGTCTTTCTGATGGCATTTTAGGTGCCTAACCCCAAAGAGCAAATTGTTCTTTCAGCCTCCTATACTAATTTCTATTTTCAAATGACTTTACACATCACATAATAGGAGCTATGAGGGTTGGTTTAATTAACAAAGATCTCCCTGAATGAACAGGGTATCAGAGTCCAGCCCTTAAAACCAGAGCATTTGTATTTAGCTTGCACATTTGAAGACAGGGTAGGTCACAATCTTCAGTGCTGAAATTCCAAAGCAGGCACTGGAATTACACAAGGGATTAATTTGATTCTGTATTTAGATTAACAGTACTCATATAAATACTGAATTAGAGCTGATGTCAATCTTTTATGCTAATTGCAAGTTAGACCCCATACAAAGACACGCTTTGCTCGGACCACTTTTCTAAGATTGTTATCTATCTGCTGTGGAGAGATTTATGCATTTGCTTTCCATTAGCATTAATAGGAGCTGTCCACATAAATCACTCATCGCCAGCAAGAAAAGATGAAGTCCTACTAAGTTCAGAGAACACAGGCTTTCTCAATTGAAAAATCTATTAATAATAAAAAACCTACAATGTAAACATCTGACATCCGAACTGCATAGTAATGCTGTGATATGAAATAAAGTAGTCCATGAAGTGATTGCTTCAAGGGGTAGCAATGCCTGACTATTTCCAAACCTTTTTAAGAAAACTCATACAACAGTTATGGTGTTGGTGGAAACATAAACAAAACAAATAGCTGCAGAGGAAGTAGGAGGAGTGGGAGCATAATAATTTCAACTGTTATTTTTATTGTCCTTTTTTTTTTTTTTTTTAATCTGTGAGATAGTGACAGATCCAATAAAACACCTCGTTATGTGTGCAGAGACAAGGACTGCTAGAAATAAGACAAAAGCATCTCTTAGCTAATCCGGATGTAACTGGGCATCAGACCATTCGGGCTAAGGAGTTAAAGGTGTCCAGACGCAACGCTTGCTGCTTTGCTCCTTGTTGCTGTTCTTTACAGAAATTGATGGAATTTATTTCAGTAGGCCAGTGAAACACACAGATCATTGGCCAGGACTCCATGGTGCTTGGCACTGGGCCAGTCCCGATTATGATTTGTATGAGATGATGGTATACAAAAAATAAAAGCAGAAGTGCTTTTCCCTTTCTACTGGTGTAAATCTGGATGGATTCCAGCGAGCTTACTGCAAAGTAACGCTGGGTAATCAAAATTAACCAAGTTTTATACATTATATTGCTGTCATTCAATACCCTATGAAGTACTAAGTATTGTTTTTTAAAGAAATGTTATGAAAGATTTACCAAAATCTTTGTCTGGGTTCCAACATGTGTATGCACATCTATTGTTTTGTGTTTGCTTCTGTGCCGAATAGGTGTGAGCACTGATTATCATCGGTGCAGAAATGTGCCCTTGAAAGTCACCTACTAGAAAATAAACTTATTGTTATTTTTTACTTTTACATGCAATGTTACACACGTCCCTGGAGGTGTTTAAGAAAGATTTAGATATTGTAGTAAAGGGAGATACTGGTGGTAGGTGGATGGTTGGACTGGAAGATCTTGGAGGTCTTTTCCAACCTTGGTTCATCCCTGATTCTATGATTTTAGAATTAATGCCTACTCTCTTGACATTACTAGAACTAATTAAGTGATAGCATTGTGTGACTACGTGTGTGTGAAATTTTCTTCAGAAAATTCCATTTTGTATGAATTAAATTATTTTATGTGAATGTATCTATTTTGAAAATGCACTGTTAGCATTTACAGGTTAAACAGAATTACTTTGCTTTTCTAATCCAGTGCTCACAAGGAACCCATATGTCTGGCTTTTTGATTCCACAGCGCTCACAGTTCATACTGATTTAATTGCAAAACTTCCCATTTAAGCTCCTGCCATGACCCCAAGAACCTGTGGTAGAATCTGAATGTCTTTTAAGGGAAAACAAACAGCCTTGAACAAAGAAAAACTGCAGAAATCACGGCTTCCCTGGAAAGTTATCCTGATGGTTCAGGTGGGCTCTCAACTAAAACTGAGGTTTGGATTACCCTCCACAAGATCATTGGACATTATGTCTCTGTCTCTTTGTCAAAGAGCCTTCCAATACAATAGGCAACCTCCATGGATAGGTAACTCTGGTTGTACTGATGGCCAGTATAGATCATTTGGAGTTTGGTCAAGATTTTACCACTGGTCCAGATTATTAGATGGGGAGGAACTTCTCCTCTCTTAAGGAATTCTGTGGATTGGATACAAAGATTATATTGATTCTGGCTGCCACCAAGCAACAGCTCCATATTTTTTTCAAATGCCTGCTAAGCTTTCTCAGTACTCAGTCCAAACATCCACTGAATTTTATTTGGGAAGTTGACAACTGCTAGATGCTGCTGAATTATATTCAGTTTATTTTTAGGGTTGTCAGGCTTGGGATGAGATTGTCACAGCAGAAGCAGCACTCGTTTCATATCTGTTCTAGACCTACCACAAGGAAAGAAATACAGATGGACGGACAGAAAGGTAGATACTAAGAATCTCATTTATAACACAGTACCTTAGTTGGATTTATATCACAGTGGCAGCATGAAGAGCCCAATGTGCAATTTATACAGCTGAAAAAAAGGTAAAGAGGTCACAATGCAAATACAAAGGACACGAAACTATTTTTCATCTTTACAGAATTGCATGGATGGGATTCTGGTAATATTTTAATTAGGAATCTTCATTTGAAGCTCACGTGGGTCATTCCGAGGGTGCAAGAAAGGATCCATAAGAACATAAATAATACAAATAACATTTAGAATGAAGCTTCTGAAAAAGAGCCTGACAAAGGAAAATAACCCATTGTTCCTATGAGTGCTAAAAATAACAATAGGCAGAACCTTTAGAAGTGTAAAATTGGTATTTTGTATCTAAACACTTTCAACCAACAACACTGAGATCCTCCGTAGAAATAAAATAAACCTCTAGAAGCTCAAACAATTACATAGATACGTGCAGATCTAGGTAGGCAGATGTGATGAAAGAAGGAGAGATACTGTGATAAAAGAGGAAAATCAAAAAAAGAACGGAAATGGCAGATTCTTTCTTTGTGACATATTTTCTCTCTCATCCTTGCATATTTGCATTAAAGTGATTGTGAATAATGTACATTTGACCAGTGCTGTCTGCGGAACTAATGCCTATTAAAGTGATGGGAAGTAGCATATGTTGTGCCTTGGGCAGAGAAAGTCCAATCACCCCCACTGTGTGCAAGTCTCCAACTAAAATGCAGGACAGCCTGGGTTTTATCCTAAATGAACCCAGCAGGGAGAAACAGGACATAGTCCCTCATTCCACATTTAGGCTTCTAAACTGAGGTTTAAAGAGTTAGATTCAGAAAAAGGGAACTGTAACATCCATCATTTAATTTACACTTGGCGCTAACGCTATTTTATCTTTTGCTGGTACTATCAATATGAAGGAAAGCATTAAGGCAGGGAAAGCAGACATGTATTCAGTTGTTTCGAGAACTGAGATGCACTTATTTTATTGGTACTAAGGGAAAGAAAAAAAAAAAGAAAAAAAGGACAAAAATTGGGGAAAGAAAAAGAACAAATCCACCGCTCCACTGCCGTTATTTTTTCACATTTTCTGCCAGTGCACAATTTTGTCAGTAATTGCAAAATGGTTTGGGTTTGTTTGGTTTCACTTTTATGTTCCTTCACTCTACTAGAAATGCTCTGCTATTTGAACAGTTTGTAAAGCTTTTTGAGTTGTATTACATAATCGTTGCAACAACCTCCAGCATCAAGTTCAGATCTAAAGCAGCCTTTCTTCTACCTGCGTGAACTTGATGGCTGGGGAAAAGAAAAAGGCAATTATAGAATCGTATGAGAATAACAAATTCAGCTGAACTAAGGAAATAAAATGTGCCGAATTGTCATGTTTAGATCTGTAGCGATGACTTTTGCTTCATTACCTTCAGCAATGTAAAGAGGAGAGGGGATGGGGGGAAGGGAAGGAGGTTTGGGGTTTTGTTTTCTAATATAGCATTTATAGGAAGAATTTATTTCAATTTCCAGTGAAATAAATCTGTCTTAAATAGAACTGCATCTCTTAGTGATGTGGAAAAACATTTGCTGCCAATGTAAATCAGGAGAAACTGCAGTGAAATGAGTGGATTGGCATAAAATCCCACTTACAGTGGTGCAAGTTCTGGATATCCCACTGACTTGAGATTAGTGCACAGAAGAGAGACTGAAATTTCTCCTTTTTTTTCAGCAGAAAAGTAAACTGAATAGCTAATGCAATGTGCAATCCTGAAAGCAGATTATTAGTATGAGTTAAACACTTTTTGGGAGAGAAGTTTCAGTGCTGATACTTCCAATTATCACTTTGCATTGTCTAAGCTAAAAGGTCTGAAACCAGCAAGAATCAAACTCTATGTTAAGCATGGAGCTGCTCGTTTTCACTTCTACTCAGTTAGCGACCATTTTCGCTGTTTATTTCTGATGTTATTTAACTATTAAACACAATGAGTAAATGAGTAAAAAGAGAGAGAAAGAGAGAGAGAATGTGTTGTCAAGGAAATTACAAGAACAGACTATTCCTGTTAACAGAGCTTAAAATATGTGTTTTCATTGCTTTCTTCATTGTTGCATGGGAATTATAACCTGGTTTCGGAGGAATCATTTTAGGTTTTTTTCTCCTTTTTCTTATCTCCCTGGAATCATTCCTTGATATTGACCATAACAACATCACTTTCAAATAGTCACAGGAAGGTAGGATGTAGGTATCCTACATCCCCATTCTGTGGTCCACTCTAAGCCACCCTAAGCGCACATGGTCACAGAAATTGGAAGCCTCAACCAAGGCCACGTTGCTCTGCCCCTTCCTCTGCTGTTGACATCAGTGACTGTGCAACCTCACAGTGAACTGGATCCCCAAACTGACCTTGCTAAAGAGGAAGAGGATTCCTATTCAGGCAAATCATGTAGCAAAACTCAATGCAAATAAATAAATAAATAAATAAGTAAATAAATAAATAAAATGCCAGTATGGGAGAGAAAAGGAAGATATGTGTAGGAGTATGCATATGGAGGGTCACCGTCCTCCACCAGACCACTCTGATCAAGTAAGAGCAATTGTGATATCACAGCTTCAATAAATGACCATCTTATTCAACAGTCTGCCAGTATGAATAGATAAAGAAACAGTGCTGGCTTTCCGTTGAAAAGAACTGAAGCACAGACAGTCCTAGGGGTGGGACTGGGTTCAAGATTAAGGCTCTGAGCTTTGATGTCTACATGCAGGTGTATAAACATGCAAGGGAACTGTTTCTACTACTTTGTCAGTAGAGATCTAATAAGTATAATCAGTAGAGCCATGCCAGGGTCATCTTGCCAACAGACTTGATCTGTCCACATGCATGCTTTAAACTCTCCTACCCTCCAAAATGAGATAGGCACATCCCGACTCCCTGTTGGTAACAAATTTTGGTCTGTGTGAATGCAACTGAGTCCTAGAAGATTTTGAGAGAGTATCAACAGGCCTCAGACAAAACCATGCTAGATCCCTTGGCCTTGTCACAATATATATTGCTTAAATGTCTACCATAACAGGAGATGAATTGTTATCCAGTATCACTGTGCTAACCAAGACTTCAAGTACTCAGCCATAAATGCCTAGTGTCATTTATAATGACATAGGATATTCCAACAAAACCAGTTCTCCTGTATGTCCCACTTCATATCTAATAACCTGACTTGGATGTTCAGTAGTATCCAGCACCCTAATAGCTCTATGGACG
The DNA here is from genome assembly GCA_016647715.1 of Pavo muticus. Classification (NCBI taxonomy): domain Eukaryota; kingdom Metazoa; phylum Chordata; class Aves; order Galliformes; family Phasianidae; genus Pavo; species Pavo muticus. Next base: position 2,903,266 of record JACDJE010000306.1, read on the forward strand.
CAGGTGACTCAGTTAAGTTGTGTTGGGATTTCAGACATCTATACATAAACACGCTAATTCAGGCACATTAATCAGGAAGGGAATCATGTGCTAGAACTTGGGTTCACCACTGCCTCCACTAGCTCAAGAAAGCAAGAGGAAAGAGCTCATCCTCACTCATACTTCAGTCAGGCACTTTTAATGTTCTAGTAACTGAGTTTAAAACAAAGCTGAGTGGTTTCTGACATCACACTATCTAGAGTCAACAGACTCTATCTTCTGATGAAGTTGATGAGGAAATAAACTTGAAATAAAGTGTTTGCCATAGTGAGCAATTCAATACTGTAAATATTTCTCTCCTATTACTACACTGTGAGTAGAGCCTGAGTTACCAAGGATTTGAATCGATATGTTACATTATCTTAAATTTCAACCTTATCGCAGTCAAGTTAGAGAGCTAACAGAAGCCATCTAATTACATCTATATATCTTTTTTTTTTCCTTATTTATAATCAAATAAACCAATATTTAAACATGTTCCTATGTCTTTCATACAGACTGTGGTCTTTGAAATTAGTAGAGAGATTAAGCACTGAGGGTGTTAGGTTGGAGAACACAAGGAGCAAATTTCAGAACCAAATGTGTATGAAAACTAATCAGTTGATCATAGAATCATACAATGGCTCAGGTCGGAAGGGACATTATAGATCATTTAGTTCCAATCCACCTGTCATGGGCTGATTGCATTCCCTCCAGATCAGGCTGCCCATGGCCCCATCCAACCTGGCCTTGAATACTTCCATGGGTGAGAAATCCACAGCTTCTCTGGGCAGCCTGTGCCAGTTCTTCACTATCACCTGAGCAAATAAATTTTTCCTAACAGCTACTCTAAATGTCTTCTCTTTTAGTTTAAAACTGTTCCTCATACTCATGTAAAAAAGTAGGTCTCCACTGTTTTTATAAGCTCCCTTCGAGTACTGGAAGGCTGCAATGAGGTCTCCCTGCAGCCTTCTCTTCTCCAGGCTGAACAAGCCCAGCTCCCTCAGTCTTTCTTCATGGAAGAGGTGCTCCATCCCTCTGATTATCAGCTTTGTTCCCACATAGAGGAAAGCCATCCATCCCCCCCTGCCGTGGTTGTTTTCAAGTTGGACATGGACACATTTCATCTGTGGCCAATTCAAACCCACAGAGATTGCTGATCTCAATGTATTTTAAATGCAATGTTGATCTAGGTCATCCAAGACTTAGTGTGGAGACTAATTGCAAAAAACAGGAGCCCACGAGTGGTCCAAAGTGATCCTAGCAAAAATTCAATTATCTCTCACGGTTACATGAGTTTCTACTGGTCCGTGCAATGTGTATCTGTGTGTACAGCCTTGATGTATTCAGTGGCCTCATTCTCTAATTTGTTTGCACCCCTTGCAGTCTGTTTTTTTTATATACTTATTTGTTGTTGTTTCGCTTCTCATAATTATTATTCCACTTTAAGTGGCGTTTGTTAAGCAGAGTTCAAGCAAGGAGGAATTTCTGTGAAAAATGTTTGATGTATGTCTTCCTTAAATGCTTCTTCCAGGTGCTAAGATGTGTTCACTATTTCCGTTGTGTTTGTATCATGTTTATATCTTGCCCTCATTTTACAATCTTTATTGCTCTCAGTTTAGAAACTGAGGGAAGAGTGTCTTTGGGGAAGGAGCCATCTTAAGTAAAGAAATTTTTAAAGGAATCCTTACAATTATCCAGTCTGACTTTACATTCACCTGAAAGACATGTGACCAACATGATGATTTATGATAGCTTTTCCCAGATATATCAAACAATCAGATGATGATAACAGAATTGATTAAACCATGATTAAACAGGAGGGGAGTCAACTCTTTGCAAGGGTAAATAAGAGCAAGACAAGGGCAAATGGTTTTAAGTTGAAGGAGGAAAGATTTAGGTTGGATATCAGGGGGAAATTCTTTACCAAGAGAGTGGTGAGGTGCTGGAACAGCTGCCCAGAGAGGCTGTGGATGCCCCGTCCATCCCTGGAGGTGTTCAAGGCCAGGCTGGATGGGGCCCTGGGCAGCCTGGTCTAGTATTAAATGTGTAAGTTGATGGCCCTGCCTTCTGGTAGGGGGGTTGGAGCTTCATGATCCTTGAGGTCCCTTCCAACCTGGGCCATTCTGTGATTCTGTGAAGATGAACAATTACGAACCAAAGTCGGCTCAAATTTTAAGATCCATTTTCAGCCCTAAGAAAACAAGTTTTCAAAACATCAAATTTACAAATTTTACAAAAGCATACTAAAATTGAAAAGGCCCTCAAAGTTGTCTTGAGTAATTGATTTTTTTGTGTGTTTGTAAATGTCAATGACATTTTTGCCAATGGCTTCAATTGCACCACAGTTTCTTTCTTGGTGCTTTTTGTACATAAGCAAAAGACTCAGTTCTGAAGTATCTATTTCGTAACAAACTATGAAATGACAAAGCTTGTAGCTTGGATTTATGCTAGAAGGTAATTCTTGCAGTGGAAGCTCTTTTACCCTATGGAAATAGTGTACCTCAGCACTAAAAGGCTTTGTAACAACATACAGGTGGTCGAATAAATAGACTCAGTGATGATACTAGGTCAGTCAAAAAATCAGTATCTCTTTCAAAGGAGGTTGGACAGTAGCATGTAACTCACTGTTACGTGCTACTTGCTCACTCTTTTGGTCTGTTTCTGTTATTCATTTTAAAATGCATCTATTTGTCCTGGGAGTGGATATGTTTGGCAAAGAAATTACAAGCAGCTACCACCGAGCACAGCTGTTCATTGTCATCATTGATAGCAACAAATATAATCAGTCCAAAGGAAGATCACTCCTCTAAGGGGAAAGTATATTTAGCTGTCATTCAAAATCCTCAGCCTGATATCCTTGATAGTTCAGTAACTCGCTGTTTCGCCAGTGGGGCTGGTAGAAGCTTCTTTGTTGTGATGGATGCATTTGCCATTACTCACCATACCGGTTCTCCTCTCCCCTCCCCTCCCCTCCAGCTGTTTTACTGTCGTACAATATCCAAAACCCATGAATCTTGCAGTATCCTAGCAGCCCGGTCTGTAACATTCCAGCTTGACAAAATTAGAGCTAATAACTCAAACAAGCTAAAACACCAAGTGGGAATAAGTCAAAAGACACTTTTCATTAGAGACATTGAGTATTGGGAAAGCTGGGAGATAAATTGCAATCCAGTAATCATCCTTGTCAGATCAGAAAGTGTCAATGTATTGATTGCATCATTATAATTGAATTAATTACAGCTGTGTCTCTCCGGATATTTAACTTATAGCTTGATATAAGGACTTGTTTTGCTTGCCAAGAAAATGAGGTTTTATTTCATGGCCTTCATAAGTTTATTCTAGGGACCTTGGTATTTTGGTTTGTATGGTTTTAGTTTTGTTGTGATTTTATTTTTCTTTCAAGATGAATTCCATGTTTTGCAAAATGATACTGACCTGGAAAATAGATCTCTCTGCTTATCCATGCAAACAGACAGATTACCTCTGTAAATCTGTAGTCTCTCAGCCTCTTATAAGACACTTCTATGGAGCATAACTAGAAGAAAAAAGGTTTTGCATCTATTCCACTGGAATCAGAATGACAATATATTGCACAACATGATGGAATTAATGACTGCCTTTGTGACGCGCTTATCAATCAAACGAGGAAATAGATTGGGAAAGCCAACTTAGTCCACAGGATCCAGTCACCAGACGATCACACCTTTATGGATAAATGAATTTCAGTGATCTAGCAATCAAGCATTGACCTCTTGGTAAAATATCTGTACAGAAATTACAAGATCGAGTTGCCTGAATGTCCCTCATATAAGTCAACAGCAAGAGGGAAACTAATACTTCACTGCATTGAATGTAGCATTTCAGAACAGAAGCTCCATGTAAAATGGAGGGTGTGGTGTTTGCTCTCACTGCTGTTTTAGTAAATGTTGCTTTAACTTATTTGCTTAGTGCTGTTATATTTGACAGAGATGATGCCTGATTTTTCTATCATCTCTTCACTCATCTATTTCCTGGTGCTCTGTAGTGCTGCTCCTTTAGACACAGATGGAAATACAGACACAGGAATACTGTTTTTTTTTAAAGTCCTCTCAGGAAAATAACTGTGGATTCACATAGCTTGGGTGTCAGAACAGACAGGGCAGCGAGTTGTTCAATAGGCTATTTTCTCTTTCTGCAATGCTATGACAGCATCATTTAAGTATCTTGTTCCTATTTAAAGCTAATATATTTTCTGCTTTGAAAGCGTCCTCATAATTAAATAGAATGAAATCTAATACTGGCTCATATCTGCTGGTACATCAGAACAATCATTAATAAATCCAGTGCTGTTAGACAGCTCAGGCTAAGTTGTGTTTCTTTCAAGGACATAAAAAGTACTTGGAGAAGAAAACAAAAACATACAGTTCTTTCATAGTGAAAGGTGTAGGTCTTTTGCAGTTGCACGTGATGTTGACCTATGATAAACACAGGATTATGTGAGGTATAACAGTTTGCTTTTAAGCTATCACAGTTGTCAGTGTTTGACTCCAGGTCAAAAAATAGAAAAATCAAGAGAACATGTTTTTTAATTTCTAGGTTCAGCTGTGAAGATCATCCTGTTTTGTGGCTCTGCCTCAGCAAAGGGTTGCATTAGCAAAGCCTCTCAAATCACCCCATGCCTGCACATTCTCTCATCTGAGATCCATTCACAATTCCTTTCACCTGAAGTATGATTACTTCTCTTGGAGGCTGAGTCCTGTTTGACCACAACGTTGATAGTTTCTCCTGTGCAAATCTATGCTAGGCCTTAGCTTTGTGCAGAAGGAGAGAAGAAACCATGAGGTCTGAATTGAAATGCATCCCCTGCTTCCAATAATAAATGCAGGACAATTCTCTTTGCTGGCAGAGGAAGAAAATGATCATTCTTTGAAGAACGTAGCCTAAGAAACCATATCTATGAAAACAATGTGATAGCAGGAAGACCAGAGTTTGAAAAGATATACTCATTATTCATCGTCTCTACTTCCAAAACCTCACAAAGACATGGATGGATATCTGCTTCCTGATAGTTATCTTTTGGAATTAAAAAAAAAAGCACACACAAACTGTTTCATCACTAAAGCCAGGGACTTTGTCGTTCTTGAATCAGAACATTGTGTGCAATGGGAGCTGAATAAAGACACTTGTTGGCTGTGTTGAATATGTATCTCATCTCTACCTGAAATAGAAGAGTAACTGTGTGTTCAGAAAGAACAGCAAGGTGGACTCTTTCGGATCCAGATTTTATAATAACACCTCCCTTTATTTTCACCAATCAGTTATTCTCTATTTTTCCTCTTTATATTTTTCCTGATGTAGTGTAACCTCTGTAATAATAATAATAATAATTACCTCACAAGAAAGATATGAAGCCTAATTAAATAAAGGCTGAGTATCAGCAACTGAGAGCATATACAGAGCCTGTTTGCTGTAGCCAGGTTTTTGCTAAGCTTTGCTACAGATCAAGCATTGGTTGTACAAGAAGTGATATGAATCACATACATCAGAAGAAATATGACTCATTCAAACCAGAGCCATCCAAGACCACAAAAGAGGCATTATTTTGATAATGAGAGATTTATAGCAGTGACATGGGGAAAAGGATCTCCTGGTTCTTTAACCTGCCCCTATTCTAGTCCTCTTCACAGTCTCCTTTAAAATGTACATAATTGTCATTTGAACATCTTGACTGAAAAGGACTAGCCAGCAGTTCGTAGAAGATAGAAAACAGATGAGCCTCAGTCATTTTTACACCTAAACTCAAACCAGACTTCATCAAGTTCCTCTTTTACTGCTGGTTGCAAGCTGGGGCTGGAAGTGGAAATGCCAAAGCATCCTGAAGACAGACAGTGGTTATGATAGGATGAGAAACAGATGTTTTAGAAATCTCTGAAGAGATGACCTTCTCACAGAAATATCAGTGCATTTTGCACAAATGAGGTCAAAGACAAAACAAACAGGTGTCTTCAAGCTCTGTTCCAAAAGAGATCTATTGACTATATCACCTATGTTGTATCCAGCAGTTCTGTAGTGATTTGAAATATCTTGGAGGATCTCAAAGGGATCATGGCCTACATGTGAGTTGCTACCTTAAGCCCTCTGTGTACCTTGCCTCTGTTGCAATGCCTCATTTGGAAAATGGAAACCAAAGGTAAGATTCCTCTTGCCTGAGTGTGTTTAAAGCCTCAATGGCTTAAGTCATACTTATTCACTTAAAGATATGGTGATCTTCTGCAGTAATAACTGTAAGATCCCTAGTTAAGAGCAAAAAGTAGGACACCCAGAGAGTCCTTCATCTCAGCTCTGCAACATTCTTGAAGCACAGATCCTACAAGAAGCATCTGAGGGAACTGGGATGGTTCAATCTGGGAAGAGGAGACTCAGGGGAGGCCTCATCATTTTCTCCAACTCCATGAAAGGAGGTTGTGGTGAATTGGGGATCTGCCTGTGCTTCTAGGTAAGAACAATAAGACAAGAGGTGTTGGCCTCTATTTGTGACAGGGGAGGATCAGCTTGGATATTACAAAATATTTCTCCTCATAAAGAGCAGTGCTGCAGTGGCACAGCTGCCCAGGGATGTGGTGGGGTCACTGTCCCTGGAGGTGTTCCAGAACCATGGAAATGTGGCACTGAGGGACATGGTCAGTGGGCATGGTGGGGTGGGCTGGGGTTGGGCTTGGCGATCTCAGTGGTCTTTTCCAACCTGAATGATTCTAAGATTATATTATGCCAGTTTTGTTGTTGTTGTTGTTTCAAAAACCACTTCTCTGTTGACTGCAAAAGAAACCAAGAATAGTCTTCTTTAATATACACTACTAAATCTTTGACATCTAAATTCCACCTTCAAAAAAATAATCTCTTAGTAGAATGTTTACCATATGACTTCTGTATATTAAATAACAGTACTTTTATTTTAGCTACAATTTTAAGAATGAGTGCATTACATTTTACATTTTATGGTTCTACGAGAAACCAACAGAATGTAACATTTTGACTAAAGAGCTTTTTTTAAGAGCAATCAAACCAAATGGATATTAAATGAGGATACTGTAAACACATTCATAAAATATTATTTCTTTCAACACGTGCACCAGCTTTATTGTTGCCGTTTACCTGAATATCATCATTTTTGTTCCAATTGTTACAAAAAACCTTTACAGGAATTAATTAATTAATTATACCTTAAATCTCTCCGATAAGAAAGCTACTTCAGCTCCCTGAGGCACAGAGTGCCTTATAGTTAGAGAATAAGTGGGTAGGAAAATGAAATCTTTTTGCTTCCTTCTTTATGCCCAAAGAGAGACTTATACAGTTTATGTTAGGGTTCAGGCTGCAATTTTTCATCCCTGCCCAACTCACCCATGGATATCTAAGGGTGCATGTCACCGTGGCTGCTGATGGGAAGGTTCATGAGATGAAGAGCAACTTCACACTCCATCAAATGCTCGGTTTTAAAGTAAACAGATGCTTCACACAGAGGGCGGTGACACACTGGAACAGGTTGCTCAAGGAGGTTGTGGATGCCCCATCCTTGGAGGCATTCAAGGCCAGGCTGGATGTGGGTCTGGGCAGCCTGGTCTGCTGGTTGGCGACCCTGCACACAGCAGGGGGTTGAAACCAGATGATCATTGTGGTCCTTTCCAACCCAGGCCATTCTATGGTTCTATGATTCATTCCCACAAAGAGAATTAACGAGACAAACTGAAACTCCATTTCTTAAAGAATGGGTGGCTTCTTGATAGAATTGGAGTGCTTATATTTCTGAATCACAGAATGGTTGAGGCTGTAAGGGACCTCAAAGTCACCTGAGGCAGTCCCTTCTGCAGCAGGGCCACCCAGAGCAGGGTGCCCAAGGCCATGCCCTGGTGGATTTTGAAGATCTCCAAGGAAGAGACTCCACAGTTTCCTGGGCAAACTGTTCCAGTGCTCTGTCACTTGCACAGCACAGAAGTGCTTCCTGGTATTTTGATGCAGCCTCCTGTGTTTCAGTTTGTTCCAATTGACTGTTGTCCAGTCACTGGGAATGTGTTGAAAGAGCTTGGCTCTGTTTTTTTGAAGCATATATGAAGCTCATAACACTAACACCTATTAGTGGTGGAACTCATCATACTCATCCCCAAGTTAGGCACCTGGACCAAACCATACATCCAGCTTCTGTATATGGTTTCAATGCAAGAGAGGTAAGAACTTCCCGATGGTGATTTATTCCATCCTAAAATAGGATGCTAGTTGATTAACCAGAACTAGGTGACAAAACTGTAGACAACTAACACAAACAGAGCGTAATTCATAGAATCATAGAATCATAGAATCATAGAATGGCTCGGGTTAGAAGGGACCTCAAGGATCATCAGACTCCAACCTCCCTGCTGCAGGCAGGGCCACCAACCTCCACATTTAATACTAGACCAGGCTGCCCAGAGCCCCATCCAACCTGGCCTTGAACACCTCCAGGGATGGATGGGGCATCCACAGCCTCTCTGGGCAGCTGTTCCAGCACCTCACCACTCACTCTGTAAAGAAAGAGTCCCTTGTGAACAGCCAGATACTGCTACAATGTAAGTCCTACCCAAATTAAGTCAGTCTCTTTTAGTACCAGGTCAACCAAACCACTTGTTTCAAGCCCGAATAAACATCTTCCGTAACAACAAAAACCAAATGTGAGAATTTCCAACAATAACGTTCATTTTGATCAATAAATAAATAATTAAATCCCTCTTTTCCAAAGCGGTTCAGCTTAAATCGAACACCCAACTAACCTTTGAACCAACTCTGGGAAGTTTCCATTCCAATGAGAGCTTTAGGAACACGTGCCAACTACGTACACTCCATCCCCAGTTGGCAAGAGTTTGGCAGGGATACAAAAAACATGTTAACAATGATGCTTTTTTTTTCCTGTATATACAGTAAACCTTATGTGTATCAACACACTTGTTTAAACAGCTTTGTGAATCTGACTCACAATCTTCATGAATACATAAAAAGTTCCAGATGTTAAAATGTCCCAGGATGTGCATTTTAACCAACTTTGTTCTGCATCTGTAGCCTGACATGCAAGCATATTGATTAGAATTACTGGCATCCTTACTAATTCACTTTTCCTGCTTCCTACTGAGTGTTATTTGCTATGAAATGTCTTGTCTTTGTGCTATTTATTCTTGGCATGATGCTCTTGGGATCCTGGGTGCTTTGGAAATTCCCTTTCCATCAGCAGATGGACAGCTGAAAAAGGAAGAAAGAGGGAAAAAAAAAAAAGCAGTTTGAGACCCCACAGGTGCAATAGTGGAAATGGTGAAGAGAGGGAGAGAAGAGGTGTGAGATAAAAGCTATTTCCCCTCCTTTAGCAATACACAGAGCTCAGGTAATGATAACAGGTCTGTGTCCAGGAAAGAGAACTGCTCAGCTACAGTTCACCATTGGCATGTCCATTACAAAGCCCTCCACACCGGTGCAAAGTCACTGTTTACTTTAACTCTTACCCGTTATTAAATTTAAGACTCAGAATCCCCTGTAGCCATTTGCTTTTATTAACAGCGAGCATGTGTGCACTGCCAGAAAATCCAGGGCCTGGGAGAAATAGACTGCAGAATGTTACAGCTTCAGAAAAAGCCCGTTAGAAGCAAGATATTCTGGATGATTTGCATGGGAATTATCATAAAGGTTTAGTGGAGCTTAAAAAACAGATTTTGTGACTGATTCTGACCATGCTTGAGTTGATTTTATACCAGTACTGCTTTGCTGATTTCAGTTCAGCTACTTCTGGATGCAAATAAATCACATTTAGGTGCATTTTTTTTCTTGAAGTAACCCCATTATTCTGTTTTTAAACATGATGAAGTGCTTAGCTCTCAATCCATGAAGGCCTGACAGAGCATGATGTCCTCTGCACTTTGATCCAGATCTTAGAACCTTATCCCAATCATCTGCTACAAACACGCAAGAGAGACAGCGCAAAAAGCATCGGGTCCTCACTCAGCAGAGTAACCCAAATTATAGCTATTAGTGCCCAAAGAAGAACAACAAAGATGGGGAAGGGTCTGGAGGGCAAGGGGTGTATGGAGCAGCCAAGGCCCTTTGGTCTGCTGGGCTCAGAGCAAAGGAGGCTGAGAGGAGGAGCTCCCTCAGATTCCCCTGCTCCGATAAACTTTCCATTCCTCTCTGCAGAAAGATCTATGCCTGGTGTCAACAACTGTGAACTGCTGTTTGCTTCCTTTCCCCCCTTCATACCAAATCTTGAGATGTAGAATAGCTCTTAATGTGGAAGATGCCTTCTATGATTCCTTATGGGGAGAGGGATTGACATCCTCTTCAGGCTCTAGCTGAGCCCTCTCTGTGCAAATCTGGCTTCTGGGGCAGAGGTGACACCACAAGGCTTTCAGGCACTGCAACAGTTGGTTCAGCAGAGAGACGCTGCTGTGGGCATCACTTAGAGCTAAAGGGGAAGTGGGGCAGCGGTGTGAGCTACAGAAACTTGCCAGCAAATTTGGGTGCACAGACTATTTCAGTGTCGGGGGCTTAGAACAACATAACCTACATTTGGCTTCTGTGGTATCAGATTAAAATTAAAACTTCATCTTCTCCGTGCTCCACTGGCCACACTGATGAAGTTTTTGCTTCCCATAGTGGGAAGTTTGTTACTTGGAGAGCCTATAGGCACATGCATACTGAAAACAAGATCTAAGGGCCTTAAACTCTCACCCCATCCCTTTATCTCTGAATGATATTCTAGGTATCCACATGCTTGGTTTCATCTGGTATTGGATTAAGGGTAGACCCTAGACCTAGGTATAGGCTTCAGGTGTTGTCTAGGTGGCAGAAATATGGGTGGTAGAATTCATGCCACATTAATTCTGATAATGATGAGAGAGAGACAGATGAAGAAAAATACTGTAGCAATATAATTAGTGCTTAAAGACCAGAGCAGTACCAAGGCTTGAGTAGCTCAAAGCCTTTGTCTTTCTAATATTTAGGTTAGCAATCTAACCTAATGCATCTCAAATGTTGAAGCTTTTTATTTGGAATGGAAGTGTTAACCTGCAAGCACAGGACAAGCAAATTCACCTCACCTAACTTTAGCCATCAGAAAGCTAGGCATGTGTCTACCCTGCTTAATCAGTTCCTCTATAGTCAGTGAAGAAAGATGCAAACTTCCAGAAATGGCCTGACCCATCCTAGCATTAGAGGGACGAGACGCTCTCTGGAGGATCCTGTCTGCTTCCATCGACTATTGAGAGATGATCAACAGCTTAGACAACTAGCTTAGATTAGGTACCAACCGTCTAGACATGTAACATTGCATGAGACTGATCTACCCCCCAGTTATGCAGTATCTCTTTAGAAATCTCATGAGTCTAGTTGCAGCTACAAAAACTGCTTTTTCACATCTATGCTTCCCAGAAGCACATTTTGATTTGCTGGTACATCTTTTCCTTCAACACCCTCCTCTTCCCCTCCCTAAACACATGTATATGTATATACTTATGCGTATGAAGATGTAGACACATATCTGTAGTACACATGAGAATATGTCATGTCTTCATATGTAACGCAGCATTCGTGTATTTTACAGCTGTTGGTTTCTTATGCACAGAAAACTTGGAAATCTGACAGTCTTCACATTTCTGTATCAGAATTCTAAGTATGGTACGCTTTTTCTGTTAACTATTGACCATGAGAAGCTTCTGGAACTTAAAAACCAGGCTGCCCTGCACATAGCAGGGAGGTTGAAACAAGACAATCATTGTGGTCCTTTTCAACCAAGGCCATTCTACGATTCTATGATTCCAAAATTATTATTAAAGTTACAGTCTCATCTTAAAACCATGATCTTCCACATGTTGTGCTTAGCTTGTTCTGGGATACTTAAGTCGTGTTAACCCTTGAATCCCTCCTCTTTTCTTCAAAACTGAGTCAGACAAGGCTTTCAAAGTTCAGGTTTAGGATCACCTCCTTGTCTGCTGAGTCTTATATACATTCTTCTAATCTACAGCTTGCTGTTCTATGGTCGGTGACTACCGTCTGCACAGCAGAAATCGTCAGGTGTTTTTCAACATTTGAAACCAACCAAAAAAATGAATAAGAGATGGAAAAAGGAGGCAAACTATATATGAATATACAAAAATAGCTTGTGTATACCCTATAGTATCAGATGGACTTGTTTGCAGGAAAATAAATTACCAGATAAATAGCTTGCTTGGATACTAAACAGATTAGCCCTTCATACCATTTAAAGAAAGAAAACTACTTTGCAACAGGAAAATTATTTTTATATCTCCTATCTCACCTGGTGCATTTCCCTTCCATTCTACTGATAATTTCAACATACTTTTTACGAAGAGCAATTCCAGACCCCATTATTGTTCCAAGCTCTGACATTCACATAGGAAATGAAAAACTGCCCTAACCTTCCTTCCTGCTCATAAAGTCCTGGAAGAGGTGGATAAGACCACAGAATCTTTTGACTTAGGGTACAATTTTTTTCTGCATTTGCATAAATCCCCCAGGCAGGCAGGAAGAGACAATATTTCAAACCCAATCCCAAATATTTCATTTGGAGCGGTTATCTCATAATTACAGAGCTGCTGCCAATTAGCAAAAAGAGAAACCTGTCGAATAATTTTGTGCTGTTAGACATGGAAGGAGGGATGGTGTTGACGGGCTTTAGCATGCAGTGGATGTAGATACACAGTCCTGAGCTAAAACCAGCAGTCCCACAGAGTGACCAATGATTTCTTTGCCTGGAGGGTACACATACCCTTACACACATCGATCGAAACTCCTTTTTCTCTAGAAGACATTTTCTGATGTGGGACAACCGTTGCTGCCACAGTGATTTAATAGAACAACGCAGTGTCATAGTCAATCTGAGGCACAGATTTTTTTTTTCACCCACCAAAAACGCAGTGAGAATTTAGAGATAATATAATTCGCTTTGGCAGAATCAAAGGGTTACTGTCCACACGCAGAACTTCCCTGGAAGTTTGACAGTTGTGGACGAAAAAGAGCTTTTCCTTTGTCCTCATCTGAAATACAGCATCTCCAATAGCAGTCACCCAAAGTGCCATGGGTTGTGTCATAATACAGCTACACGAGGTTACCTTTGGTTCACCTGCAACTCCCACAGAGAAACTTTCTGAAATGTCTCATACTCTCCATTTCCTCAACAGCAGATCAAAATTCATGTTTTAATCCGATTTAATGTCTTAAAATCACAGAACCATAGAATTGCTCAGGTTGGAAAAGACCTTAAAGAACATCAAGCCCAACCACAAGCTAACCATGCTACCCTAACTAACAACCCTCCGCAAAATCATGTCCCTTAGCACCACATCCAGATGGGTTTTTTTCTTGAAGGTTTCTAACCCACTTATTTACTGGTTTGCACATTTCTTATATTTGTAGAGCTCGTAGAAACACAGCTTCACAAGTTTTACACATAGTAAGGAGAGGATAGGGCAGAAGGGAAAAAATGAAAAACTCTTCCACTTCGTGTTATAATTCATATTTATGAAGCAAACGGGCTTTGTGATATATCCTTAAATAAAGAATCTGCAGCATTTTTTTGCAAATGAAACAGTGAATGTGTTTTTCTTCACCTTAACATCAAACCCTGTGCCTGGATATGAGATCAGAGTTTGCTTTGGAGGAGTGATTACTGGGCTTTTGACTCAGCAAAGGTGTAAAGGGTCAACTTACCTGATAGAAAAGGTCACTCCTCAGCCTCAGAGATGAGAAAGATACATCTTAAAGCATGGCTATGTAGCTTGGAGAAGAGAAGGCTCCGGGGAGACCTCATTGTGGCCTTCCAGTACTTGAAGGGAGTGTATAAACAGGAGGGAGTACAACTGTTTACGAGGGTGGACAGAGATAGGACAAGGGGGAATGGTTTTAAACTGAGACAGGGGAGGTTTAGGTTAGATATTAGGAGGAATTTTTTCACCCAGAGGGTGGTGACGCACTGGAACAGGTTGCCCAAGGAGGTTGTGGATGCCCCATCCCTGGAGGCATTCAAGGCCAGGCTGGATGTGGCTCTGGGCAGCCTGGTCTGCTGGTTGGCGACCCTGCACACAGCAGGGGGGTTGAAACTGCATGATCATTGTGGTCCTTTTCAACCCAGGCCATTCTATTATTCTATGATTTCAAGTCTATGACAGGTAACAACTTATGCTGGCATAAGCATGGGATATTTCTTATCCTCTGTGCTTTTCTGTCCTGGTTTTGGATGAGATAATTTTCTTCATAATGGCTAGTATGGTGGGTTCCCCTTCCTGCAGACACCCAAGGTCAGGCTGGACAGGGCTCTGAGCACTGATGGAGCTGTGGTTGTCCCTCTTCACTGCAAGGAGTGGGACAAAATGGCTTTTAAGGATCTCTCCCAACTCAAACAGTTCTATGATTCTATGATATTAAATATCCAAGAGTTGATGTCCCAACAAAAAATCTCCAGATACTACATACATGCATTTAATCTGTGTGGAGACTTGGCGCCAGAAGGAAGAAAATGTGTAACCTTAGTGTCACCTCAAGGCCAACCCAAAGGAACAAAACAGATTGTCATCTGCTACTGTATGAGATCCATAAAGTAGAAGTATGATGTCACCACTGCTTGACTGTCAAACCACTCTTGTCCCAACCACAGAGTGCTTGAAATGAACTGGATCTCTGGATGTTGCTGGATAAGAGATGTCAAACTCCTGTAGTTTTCTGGATGCTGCACAGCGGATAACAGAGTAGCTCTGTTCCTGCAGTGGGCAGTGGGTAGAGGATGCTGAACATCCTGTTCAGTGCAGATCTGATAAATGCAAATATGTCAAAGCAGGGAGGACAAAAGACTCTTGCTGATAAGCCCTTCCTAACTAAGGAAAGTCCACCAGTGGGTTTTCCTCCTCTAACGACAATGATAGGATTTCTGCCTACTAATTTATTGGCCTTATGTGGTTACAATCATAATTTATCTTGATTATTTCTATAAAATCTTTTTATTTGTGTATGTTCCACAAGGAAAGCTATTTTACCCAGTGATATTAATATCGCATCATTGAAAGACATCCTATGATGCACTGATTCTAACCCATCCAAAAGGACAAGTGTGGATCCTCCTTTATTTACATTAAAAAACCATGCCGTGTTGTTTTCATTGGACAAGAATGTGAATCAATCAATTTACAGTGGACAGCACTGATTAAGGTCAGACTCTGATCACACTGAAACCAATTAGAATTTTGCTACTGATCAAAATGGAAGCTGACTCTGACTTCATAACTACCTTTCTAAGTACTTTAACAACCAACTCTGAGTTTTTATAATGTCTGTACTTAAGTGCCTTATTTTTTAACAACATCCTTTCTCCTTCATTTATGTTACAAATAAACAGAAATTGTTGAGCTGATGTCTAAAAAGGGAAGGGAAAAAAAAAAAAAACTAGTGCAAATACTTGCTGTGGCAACAACCAGAAGAACTAGGATTCACCTCTGGCCTGTATTTGTAAAGATAAATTGGATCCAGCCATTTTTATTGCACCCGCTATAAAACAGACCACACAGTATTTTCTTTGAGAAATGTTTAATCGGGGCTTTAAAAACATTTGCATGACTTCTAGGACCTGCAGCACTGTAGGATGTATCTAGTGAAGGAGATCACCATTTTCCCCCTAATATTATAAGAATATGATTATTGGCTCTGGGGTGACAAAGAGGTGGGTACTGGAGGCATTGCTTGCTGTGGGCATGACACCAGAAGGTGTGTTATTGTCTGCTCCTGCATTAAAGTCACCTGGATGAAGAAGAATCTGCCCCATCTGGATATGACTCTATTGTGCTATTTCAGTCAATATGTGCCAAGTTCGTGTGGCCTGATAACTCCAAGCTACCCGCTGTTGAGGATGGATTTTTTTCTTTTCTTTTTTTCACACAGAATCACAGAATCACAGAATGGCTTGGGTTGGAAGGGACCTCAAGGATCATCAAACTCCAACCTCCCTACCACAGGCAGGGCCACCAACCTCCACATTTAATACCAGCCCAGGCTGCCCAGGGCCCCATCCAACCTGCCCTTGAACACCTTCAGGGATGGATGGGGCATCCACAGCCTCTCTGGGCAGCTGTTCCAGCACCTCATCACTCTCATAGGAAAGAACTTCCCCCTGACATCCAACCTGAATCTTCCCTCCTTCAACTTAAAATCATTTCCCCTTGTCCTGCTGCTATCTCCCCTTTCAAAGAGTTGACTCCCCTCCTGTTTATAGGCTCCCTTTAGGTACTGGAAGGCTGCAGTGAGGTCACCCCACAGCCTTCTTTTCTCCAGGCTGAACAACCCCAGCTCCCTCAGTCTGTCTTTGTAGGGAGGTACTCCAGCCCTCTGATCATCTCTGGCCCTCCTTTGGACCCTCTCCAGCAGCTTCCTGTGTTTCTTGTATTGGGGGCCCCAGTACAAGATTTCATTTTTTAACCTCCAGAAAGGGTCACCACACTGGACGCAACCTGTCATACTTTTATTTTCTTATGAAGCTTTTCCAATTGGACTTGTTGATCTTCTCAAGCCCCTTCCAACTGAGCTATTCTATTCCATTCTATTCAATGTCATTTCCATGACTCCAAGCAAAATGACAGGTGAATTAATGCCATCCTGCATTTTTTCTCAGGAGACTATGAAAGGAGAGGAAAAAAAAAAAGAAGTGGAGAAGAAAAAAATGGAAGAGCAATAAAAAGGAAGAGATTATAAATAAACTAACATAATTAGCAAATAGAAGAAAGATTAGAATATTACTAGTCCAGACTGTTATTCTTTTTCTTTTCACATTTTGCATCAAGTTAGTAGAAGGAATAGAGAAATCAAGAAAGAAGGGTCAATAATATCTTAGAGCTCACTTTGCTACTATTTTTCCCGCACACTTTGCCTCTCTGTTGTGCACTGCACTGTTTTGTTTGGCTACCTGGCAGTGAATTGAATTTGTTAATGTTGGAAAGCCAAGTACAAGCTGTCCTGAATCAGTGTTAAACACTGTTGCTATCCAGTGAAAACTGCTGTTCTAGCAATCAAAAGGAAGAATGTTATGGCCCTGGTTGGGAGCATAGGCGTAGGTGCTTGAGTAGTCAGGCTCAAGTCACCTGCATACTGTTGTGAAGGTGCTTAGGGACCCTGCCAACACAGCATCTATAAATGCAGTGTATGTTTTCAAACCGCGGGTCATGACCAACCTTTGAAAAGCTTGCTCGTGTTTCAGCCTGTAATTAATCAAGGAGGTCTGAGGGATGGAGGGAATCATATCCCTGTTTCTCCTTCAGCTGCCAAAATCTTCTTCTGCAGTTTACACCTCCAGGGACCATAGGCAGGGGAACACCTCACAATTTTCAGCTGATGAGTGCATCAGGAAGGCCTCTCCCTGTCTCACTACCACCATTCACACCCCGAGTTATGGTCTCTAATAACCTTTCGCATGGCCTGAGAAAGGCCTGGCCAGTTCCGCTGTTTTCCACATAATAAGAAAGTGTAGAAGAAACTTTGCCATTTATGGACACAATAATCTCATTAAAGCTTCACCATGACTTCCAGAAATTTTAATAAACCAGCTGGTTAATCACAATAATATCCCTCCCCCCTCCACTTTATGGAAAGATCCTGCGGTCAGGAAATATAAAACTCTCAACACATTGACCACAGCGAGGATTACAGCCTCATGCAGTGACACTTTTCCAACTGTAGATCTTGTGTGCAGCACAAACCTCAAACAACCTCATAAACAAGTTTGAAGCAGACCTAACACCAGGCTTGCCAAGGAGAACATCAAGAGTGATTCTGTTAATGAGGTCTGGCTGGAGCTGAAACACCTCTCCTAAGTGTGTTATTTTTAATCAAGTCATTTCCAGCAGGAGCCTTTATAGAAGTGTGCAGTGATTCATTCCTCAAAATTTACACTTGAAGGTCCCAGTTTTGGACCACTGATGTCACTGAAAGCTTTAGTAGTGACAGACGGGTGTTGAATCAATACTCAATGACTTAACACCCAGAGATCAGAGTAAAATCTATGTCCTCAGACTCTCAGATCTCAATGAAAAGGTTGAGATCATGATCCAAGATCCCATTTCTACAACTGATAGGAAAACTATTAAAAAATCAGAGAACAACTCTTGCATATCATCACCACTCTCCTGAGCTGAGCTAATTTGCCATCTCCATGAGGCTCACAAGTATGTGCCCCTGAGCATCCACAGGGGCCCTGTCCAGAAAACTTGCTTGATTTGAGTAGGATGGATTGCATCACTTCAGTTCATGACCATTTTTAGTCAGTGTCCATGAAGTAATGGCTACTTTTGTCCAGGAAGAAGGAGATGTAAGGTCAACTTCCCGCTCCTCATGAAAGACTTCAAGTCCCTTTCTCCCCTAAAAAAAGCCTGTTAAACCACTGTGCTACTTGAGAAGGGAGTATCCCTTCTCAGCCCCTCGTGCTATGACTAAGTCACAGTGAAGCCAGAGTGAGGAAACAAGAGGGAGTATAATTTCCCTTGGGAAAGATTTTTGCATCCTACACCTGCCTTGATATTATATATGGTGGTGAGTGTTAAATATGGAGACTACATTCAAAGATCCTCTGCTATTAGTAGAAAACATGTTACTATCAAACCTACAAACGAAAGCAAAGCAACACCAAGAGATGGTGCTGGAACAAAGCGGATGTGGTGAGCACATCCATAGCTCTAAAGATGATGTGTAAGTTCAGTTGATGTCTTACCCAATAGACTACAAGAACTTAATCATCCTCAGTCAAACTGAGGGGATCAGCTCTATGTGTTACGAGCTAAATTCGCTTTTGTAAAGAAACAGGACAAAGAAGAAGCAAAGTTTATACTAGCAGTGAGATGGCCGAGGAAGCACAGTTCCATATATCTGAAGAACTCAAAGTCCTACTGAACATGAAATAGATAGCAGTGGTCACCTTTATGGGACTTTTCTGTGCCTAATTTAGCAGTATATTCATTAAGAGTAAGTGGACCACAAAGCATAAAAGGCATCTCCTACCACCTCCGATGAGTCCTCTAGGTCCCCATCTCTGTTGAGCAACAAAGAAAGACATAGAGATGATGCTTATCTAGCTCCTCTACACTCATTAGGGTGGCGCGGATCAACCCATGGCAGGCGCCTTCTCCATCCATGTAGGAAGAGTATCTACATCTTATTTGAGTTCAGACAAGTAAAATCTAGTGAAATTAACCTCAGCCTCTTAGTAAGCCACCAGAATATGACTCCTGATCCCTGTTACGGGCAAATGGCTGAGCTGAAAAATGGGTGTTTTCCTCCCTCCCATGCCATGTCTCTACTCACTGGGCCACACTGTCTCTAACATTTTTCTACACCTGCAAATTTACTATTCCTGGATAATGGTTCCCAAGTAGTTACCTAATTGAAGCCCCCACCTAGCCAGTTTTATTCCAGAATTCTGGAATAGCTATATGGGGAAATTCTGAAGTGTCAAGAAGCCCTAAGGCACGTGAAGAGAAGCGTGTGCCTGTCTCAACGAGAAGCAGTAAAAAGGAAGGCAAAAGTAATAGGAAACTTGCATACGTTGGCAAATGGCATTGAGAATGTTGCTGGTAGCATCATTTTCAATCATTCTGGCACACAGACTACTCGACCTGAGCCACTATGTTGGAAGGAAAAAGAATAATTGAATGAATTCAACTTCTTTTTAGACTCACACGTGGTCTTTGAGGTTGCAGTCTATTCATTATTTGAAGTCACTTTACAAATGATTTCTTTGAGGTATCTTGATCTCCAGTCTTTGGGCTGTTTGTTGTGTATGTTTGATATAGGAAAATAAAGCGGGGCTAATTAGTTTTGATTAGATGCATAGTTTATGATGTGTTAGTCTTTTGCTTTGATTGGATTAATGTAGTTCCTGGAAACATGTGTCAGACATGAAAAAGAAATTATTTGGAA
Organism: Pavo muticus; assembly: GCA_016647715.1. Taxonomy (NCBI): domain Eukaryota; kingdom Metazoa; phylum Chordata; class Aves; order Galliformes; family Phasianidae; genus Pavo; species Pavo muticus. Next base: position 2,923,237 of record JACDJE010000306.1, read on the forward strand.
ATACCTCTGCCACAAACATCCTCTAAAAGACATCTGAAATTCCTTGCTTATAAAAACCTTCCTGCAGTAAACTTACAGACTAAATTATACATAAAAAATTAATACACTGGGAACAGAAACACAGCAAGAAAAAAAAACAGGTATTGCATTTTATTTGAGCTAGTAGTCAATGTTTTGTAGACTAGCCCAGCAACGTTTGCTACTGGGTTGGTTAATTACATCCACTAATTTTGTAGCCTTTGTTCCTGGTACTGAGCACTTATTCATGCATGTTCAGCTACATTAAAGTCAATGAGATTGCTTGTGACTTTGAGCACACCAGCGGAAGGGCTGTTCCAGCTCACTCTTCAGTTTAGAAAGCCCAGGCTGTGTTTTGATTCTACCCTCACTTCTTACATCTCTAGCTCCAAAACAACAGGGTTGCAGCTGGACTCCTGTGGTCCTGCTGGTGCCACCCTGGTTCCTGAGAGTCCTCCAACACGCACCAGCTCCATCACATACACACTCAGACACATTCACCTTCAGCTTCAATCATGCCCTCTTCCCTCCACTAACATGAACTCACTCAGACACTTTCACATTTGGTTACATACCCAACTCCTGGCACTCACATTCAGTTATGTCCAGAGTGCTACACCCACACTTAATTACAATCACACCCTCACACTCCCCATTCAGTTACACCACCAGTGCTGCCCACCTCCCCCCACACTCAATTACAAATCACATGTGATTAAACCTGCAATTCTGCACCTACGGTATAATCCTTCACTGGCATTCGCATCCACTTATGCTCAACAGCCTTCACTGGGATGCACGTCTGCTCGTCACATTCACGCATGCATGGAAACACCAGATTTCTTCTTCTGTCCTGACAGCAGAATATTTTTAGGGTTG
>JACDJE010000306.1:2933248-2958556 GCA_016647715.1 Pavo muticus
AAAAAAAAAAAAAAAAAAGAAAAAAGAAAAAGAAAAAGAAAAAAGAAAAAAGAAGAAAAGCTCGCAGCTTTTGGAAACCGGCTCCGGTGTCGCTGCTCTTCCCAGCGCTCCGTGCCCCCGGGCAGACTTCACCGCACACCTGCTCGCAGCTGGGGCGGCTCTGGGGGTGCTGGGAGTGAGTTTGATCCTCTCCCTGCCAAACCCCGCTGGGAAGAAGGAGAAGAGAGTGAGGGATTCTGATAATTTAATATCTTTTTCCTCATTGTCCCCCCCCCGGCTTTTCCCCCTGCTCCGACCCCTGGCGCTGCTCTCTCGATGCCCCCCTCCAGTTCGGCCCCCGGGCGCTTTCGCCATCGCACCACGGAGGGAATGTAGGTCACGGCCGGGCTGCGGCTGGGATGGGAGAGCCTCGAAAGCTTCCCCACCAAACAGACTTTGGGGTCGTGGTTTGCAATGCTTTTTCTTTTTATTATTATTATTATTAGCAGTAGTAGTAATATGAGGATGATGATGATGATTTATTTTGGACACCTTAGGCGATCAGTTGAGCCGGCTCCTGTAGTCCAAGCTGGAAGGAGAGGGAGAAGGGAGGTAGTTTGGGGTACGGAGGTGGGAACGGATTTATTTTCTGCTGTCCCCTCACCCCACACCCCTCCTCCGTGAGGAATATAAGTTGCAAAACCAGATCCGCAGCACTTCTCCATCAGCCCTCCTGGCTACCGCTGGCCCTAAAAACCAACAGGCAATCCTGAACCCAACCAGCAACTCAGCTACAACATTTCATTGCAGCGAGGGCGATGCTCTCAGCCCCGGGACCCCCGAGCAGACGAGGAGGTTTTATCCTCATGTTGAGGTTATATTGACAGTCCTTTCCAGCACCGATTGACGGGGGGAGGGGTGAAAGGGGGTGAGAGGAATATTGCTTAATATTGCTTTCTATGGCAGCACTAAGAAAAGAAAAGAAAAGAAAAAAAGCCATGAATCCCGAGGCGTTTGCCCCCGCTTTCCCATTTGTTCAGCCTCGGGGTAACACGGAGTCACTCCGGAGCGACTCCGGATTGGCCCCGGGGCTCTGCCCGCAGCTGTTCTTTGTCAGTGCCGCTTACAAACCCAAATAAAGGCGATTTGGGAACACAGGGGGTCGGGGGGGTGGCTTTCAATATTTCCTTTTGGTAGTGATTGGTGTTGCGACTGTAGACCTAGAAGTAGAATATAACGCCGCGAACATCACTCCCGTTCTGTATAGAAGAGTATATATCTACATATATACACACTCACATCCACATAGACATCAGTGAAACGTACAGTAACTGTAATACAGCAGTGGGGACCGCGGGCAAAAAATAATAATAATTAAAAAGAAAAAGTTTCTTGATATCAAAAGCTTGTAATGATGCATAACACTTTGATTCAATGGCTAACGCTCTGCAAATGAAAACATTTACTGCCAACTCAGCCAGTGAAGGCAAATTGAAACGAAAGATCACATTAACATGACGTGAGGTTTATTATAGGTCTGCTTAGAATGAAGAGGTAAGAGTGGTAAAAATACGGACACTTCCGAGTCAGACAGAAATAAAATACCAACATTTCTGAGAAGCAATATTTATTGTCTTTTTTTTTTCTATTTTTTTTTCTATTTTTTAACGTAGAGACACGTCCTGTATTTTCCCAAAGCCTCAATTGGGAAAATAAAGACTTCGTGGCATTAGAAGTGAATCCGTCTGCAGAATCGAAGCAGCACCAACGTTCGAAAAATTAATAATAATAATAATAATAATAATAATTAAAAAATCAAATTAAATAAAAAAGTTGTGAAATTAAAAAAAAAAAACTGAAGNTTTAAAAAGAGTGAAATTCAGGTTAGGCTGCTGTGAATACTGGAGGTTGTGATTATTTTAGCTGCAGACACAGAGTTTGTTCTGCTGTTCTTGCATGATGGATACAAGGCAGAGCCCTTTCAGTCAATGTTCTTCAAGGTCTTTGCTGTGAACTGTTTATTCCTTCTTTTTTTACAGGACATTATATTTTAGCCACCTTAAAGAATAAAATAAGCAAAGATCTGGGTTCACTAGAGTGAATGATAGCAACAAGGATTAATATGAGATCATTTTAGTGATGTCACTGTCAGAGATTGTATGATGTATTTTTTTCAGCTGGTGATCAGTCAGTGCCTAGAGATGAATCATAGAATCATTCAGGCTGGAAAAGACCCCTAAGGCCCCCAAGCCCAATCCCAACCCATCCCACCATGCCCACTGGCCACGTCCCTCAGTGCCACATCTCTGCAGTTCTTGAACACCTCCAGGGACAGTGACCCCACCACCTCCCTGGGCAGCTGTGCCAGGTGAAGGTGATGTCAAAACATGAACAGTGCTTTCAAAGGAATAGTTTCTTGGAGACGTGATCCTTATGGACCTGATTTAGCCTGGAGGGTCCCGCAGGATCTCAGCAGCATTCCCACGCCAACACTGGCATCCCAATGCACAATTAAACTACTCTTGTGAGAGTTATTGTGGGTTTATGCCCCAAAAGATCCAGACACGATGCTTGTAGTGGTCTTATTCCTGTGGAGAAAAGGAAGTGAGAGGGTGGTGACACACTGGAACAGGTTGCCCAAGGATGTGTGGATGCCCCATCCCTGGAGGCATTCAAGGCCAGGCTGGATGTGGCTCTGGGCAGCCTGGTCTGGTGGTTGGTGGCCCTGCACACAGCAGGAGGTTGGAACTGGATGATCATTGTGGCCCTTTTCAACCCAGGCCATTCTATGATTCTATGGTTCTACGGTGATTCATTTTTTAACACCAAAACAACAACTGGGACAGAGTGGAGAGAAACATTGCAGTAAAAAAGTTCACAGTTAAAAGTTTGGGTTTGCACCTCTCGAAGGCCTTGTGAGGAAACCAGTAATAACAGCAACGGTAAACACGGGAGGGACAAAAAAAAATATGGGATCCCAGTGCCCGTGCCCACAGTGAGAATAAAAAATGCAAAGCCTGGGCCACCTCGCCTTTAATTTCCTAACTGCTGTTTTGTAAGGCTGTGTCATGCTTCTCAGTTCAAACACGCTTTGGCTCTTTATTATTCATGGGCCTTTTTCTCAGTCAGTGGTGTTGAATAATAAAACAGCCCAGGATCAAATGGGCCAATTCTCCACGCCTGACACCAACTGCTACTGTTCGCTGGGCTCTGCCAAGCGTTGCCTCTGATAATGAGTGGGATTTGGTTAAACAGTAAATTAATGAATAATGAAATATCCAGGTTGATCAGTTAGAGAGCACGCTTGCTTTGCCCCCGGCCAAACGCTCGGGGCAGAAATTACTCTCAAACGGCACTTGCCTGTGTGCTGGGCTGGATAACTATTTTACAGCCTATTGCTTGACAGGATGTTGGGATGGGGGTGAGGGGAANCGTTCACAGAGGTATAGATTCACAGATAAATAACCCAAAAACTACTTGCTCGCCATATTTACACATTCCCGTTAAATTAAGCATAAATAAATATATACAAACTCAACACCGAATGCCTCTCCGCATTTCTTCTCAGGAAGAGTCGATAAACCGATATTTCTCACTTCGTGGTCAGATTTTTTTTCAAGAAGAGGAGGTGAAAGGGATCGTTTGGGAGCACAGAAAGGAGGGCGTATTTCTATCCTCTTTCATCTTTCTATTTCCTCCACCGCTTTGCATTGGTTTGGTTTTCCTTCCCTTTATTTCTCGCTGGCACACAACGTCTCGTCACTCTCGAAATGTTCCGGCGTTTGCCAGTGCGCTCGGGGATATTTTCTCTTATTTACTTATTACTTTTCATCTTTGTATAAGAAAATAGACTATTTGTAAAAAGCCTACGGTCTTTCGCACAGGGAAGCCAGAGGGGAAGGGGCTTTTGCCCGGATCCATCTGGCAACGCATAGGGCTGCCGAACCCAGCACCGTATTCAACCCGAACCAAATGGATCTGCGTTACACCAATGGGAAAGATATGAGAGGGGGAGTCGAGTGAGTCCTGGGGGGCAGCGAAATGTCTTAACGCCATCTTTCTCCCCCCCCCACCCAGCCCACGTGGAAACTCAGGGCTATGGGGAGAGCTGGGGACCGGGATGCGAAGGGACTCGGAGCAGCTTCTCACAGAGAACTTCCATTGGGTGGGACAAGATGCAACCACTTGGTTTTAGAGAAACCGCCGCGTTGTGAAAGGTTTCCCGTAACATTGGCTTCTTGTTTCCTTCACACCTCGTGTGAATAGCAACCAGGAAAAGGAAGGAAAAAAAAAAAAAGAAAAGAAAAGAAAAAAAGTCGAGGAGAGGACGAAAACTGGGCTCTTTCTAACAGCAAACAGAATTGTAGTTAAAGAAGAAAAGGAAAAGCAAAGCTAAGAATGAAATTAAACTTACAGCGACCCACCTGTTTGGTTTGAAAACAAACTTTTCACAGTCTCTCCTCAAACTTTTCCCTCGAGTTACAAAGCAAAGCTGCAGAGTTAATCCTCCTGTTTATTGATTTACCATCCCGAGAAAAAAGGAATCTTTTAATAACTCAATTATCAGATAAATGTCCGAGCCGCCCCGCCAACAAACATGAGTGGTTGGGCTGGGAAAGAGCAGGGCAACAGGGAAAGGGTTTCCAGTGGGAAGCTGAAATCAGCTCTGGGGGGGCCTCCATCCTCAGCACCCATAGCCATCAAGCATGGATTTGCCCTCTGGGAAGGAAATGGGTGTGTTCTCAGCAGAGATGGATGGGTATGCTCCTACATCCTAATTTCTCCCTGCTTGCTTTTGAATCAGAAACTTAGTGGCTCGTTTCTTAGTTTTTCCTCTAGACTTTAGGAAGCACAAGAAAAAAAAAAGAATAAAAGAACAGGGCAGTCCCTTTGAAAGCAGTGGGGATTTTATGTTGGCTTGAGCAAAGCACAGCCTGGCCTCTGCAGTCTGTCTCTTCCAGGTAGGAGGCACAAAGGGCAGATCCAAAGTTGCCAGGAGTCGACTGAAACTCTCCCTTTGACTTTCCCATGCTTAGGTCCTGCTCCAGAAGACCAAACCTTCACCTAGGGAAGATGTCAGCAGCAGCAGGATCAGGCCCTCACACAAGTGTAGATCTTTCCCTGAGAAGATGCAAGCAGTTCCCTTTCCCCATTAGGTCACAGTGGTAGTGTGATGCCCTTTCACATTTAAAAGGAAGGAGAATCCCCAGCATCCCTTCCAACACCAAGGAGCACCCCAGTGTCCCCCCAGACCTTCAGCTGGAAGCTCCTGGGTGACGAGGAGTGGGTCCCCATGTCTCACTGCCCCTGCAGCTGGAGAGATGGAAGACTCAGCTCTAACCTGCGGTCTCCCTGGTGTGTAGCATTACCCCCCAAGTTGGGGATGTTGGAGAGATTGGGCCCATGTATTCCTCACAAAGACAAAATGATGTTCGACATTGAGCTGGGATTCAGAAAATAGTCTCAATGGGCAGATTTGCTTTCAGGTTGTGTCACTCATTCTTCTCCATAGACATCCACGCACATCCCTACTCCTCCTCACACATCCTGTTGCTAGAGCATGTCCTGTGCTGGAACCCAGTTTGTTGCTCTCCAGGGGGATGGAGGGCAGCAATGGGCAAAGAGAAGGCTTTGGAGGGCCAGGGCTGCTCTTCAGTCCAGGGGTCCCCAGCATCACATTAGGGGTTCCATGAGATCTATGTTGCCCAAGGATCTACATCTCCTCTGGGGACATCTGCAGGGATCTGCCAACTGCCAAACCCATTGCTTGCTGCCATGGCTGATCCCATCCCCAGCTCATCCCAGCAACCCACCTGCCTCAGTTTCCCACTCTCCTCACATGAGAACGCCTGCAGCACTCTGCCCCACAGGGACCAAGGATGAGGAGCATTTCATGAGGGCTGGGTGCTCCCTGGGGCTGAGCAAGGCAGGACAATCCCTGGGCTTCTGTTGCCACATGTCCAACTCATGGGGGATGAAAGTTGATACTTCCTTTTGCTGTATTATCTAAGGTAGCTGGGGCATTATGGGTACAAATCAAGAGTTTCATCTGCTTTGCTTTAAGAACATTTTGGAACATGTTGGAGGCCAAGGAGGAGAGTATTGCTAAATTATTTCTCTCCACTGTCCACTTTGGAAGATATTTAGGACTTAAACCAAGATTATGGCTTCTCTTGCCCACTCTTTGGGAATCAGTTATGCCTGCTCAGCTTGGTGGCACTGGGCACTGCAAATCTAAGAGAGATGCTAGGGGAGGCCCTGGTCCCCCTGAATTTTTGCCATCAACTCCAGGAGAGCCAGGCTTTACCCCACGCATACCCAGAAACTGTTCTGACACAAGCAAAAAGAAGCATTAGTGCATGAATCCTGCCCCACTGAGAAATACATGCAACTACAATAGGGCAGAATCCAAACAGCAGTTCACATCCTTACACTTCAGCATTATTTTTTTTTACCATATAAGACAGAAAAAAAGGTATGCTAAAAGAAAAAGAAGAAATCAGACTTCCCCCACCCCTCCCAAATCATATGCATAAGACATCCTGTCACGCACCAAACCACCGAGAAAAACATTGGAGTTCAGCAGATTTCCCCCTACCGCATCGACTCATTCCAAAGCGAGAGTCACAAGACAGTTCTGAAAAGCTTTCTAAGAGAAGCAGATTTCATCAGACTGAGATGAGAAACCAGGATATTCCCTGGCAAACCCTCCCCGCTCCCATCACGAGGAGCCAGCTCACATGGCAGCCCTTTCCTCCCTGGTACAAAGCCCCGGTGCCAAGCAAGCGCGGTAACATTCAACACAGCTCTTATTTTCTTTGCAGTATCACACCTCGATTTCAACTCATAGTTTTATCTCCTTCCAATTATTCCCTTTGAGCTTCTTTAAAGAAGTGCACCTACGGAATTCGGAAACAACTGGCTTTGATTTGAAAAAAGAAAAAAAAAAGTATCAGAATATCAGAATTGTGGATTTCTTTTCTCTGTACCTGATATATTGTGTAGGGATCTCTAGTCCTCTTTGAAGAAGCTCATAAGCCAAGCGGGCAAAGCTTTAGGAAACAGAAGAAAATAAAATAGTGCATACTCCTGAGAAAGAATTACATACTCATATCACTCATTTTTTGTTGTTGTTGCTGTTAACAATTCTTTAAAAATGGGGAAAGATATCTCTCACACACACTCTACTCAAGGAAATTAAGGACTGAAACATTGGCATAGTTAGGAATATAAAACTCCCTAGAGAAAGAGGAGACCTCAGAAATTAAGAAATCAGATAGCGCTGACATTGTACCAGACCTTACTTACAAATTTTGCAACCCATTATAGACAAGGCATTGTACTGAATCACAAAGGTATGTTTGCATGCATGAATATGTGTGGTTGATGCACACATATTAAATATATGTATGTATATGTCCAGGCATATACATATATATATATATATATATACAAACATACACAGCACACACGCACACCCCTACGGGGTTATGTGCCTGCATACGCATATGCACACACATACACACACACGCACACATACACACCTGTAAACGTTGGCAATCTAAACAGAGAGTCTGTCTAGACCAGGAAAAATACAGTAATGGGATTCTTAAAAACTAGAGTGAGCTAATTGGATTGAGCTACCATGACTCAAAGTGCCCCATCTGATGCCATTAAGCGAAGACACAGCCATGAGTGGTTGATGGTGATGTCTTCGGGAGAGGTCTGGGTAGCCTGGGCATTGCCTGCCCTCCTTTCCTAGTCTAGACAGAGCCAAGGGGGTGAGATGAGATGGGAAGAGCAGGGAACGAGGCGATGGGTTGCTCAGAAAGGAACACTCTGGAAGATTGTTTTATCTAAGGTGGAGACAGGACGTCGTTAAAAAAAAATAATAATAAATCAAATCAGAGTAAGACAGACCGTGCAGCTCAAGAAATCAAAGCACTGACACCAAAAATGTTTCTCCGATTTCTTCCAATAAGTTATTCATTTCTTTCTTTTATTATTATTATTAATTATTATTAGACTCCTCCCCCTCCCCAAATCATTATTAAAAAAAAAAAAAATGTGAAAGAACAGAAGTGGGAAAAAAAAAAAATCCTGGTGGTTGTCTTCACATGTTCCTGGCAAGAGACTCTGAACCACTGGTCTTGCGCCATTGTGCTCCTCTGATCTTAAATTATCGTCTTTCTTTTTATTATTATTATTATTTTTATTATTATTATTATTATTTTGTCCTACCTAATAGAATTCTTCCAAAGCCCAATCCGATATTTTTTTTAAAGCTAAAATTAAGACGGTTTTGTTTTAAAAGATTATCTCTCTCTCTCTCTCTCTCTCTTTTCTCCTTTTATTTANCCCACAGCCAGTGAATTGCACAGCTTCAATCAGCTTTTATTTTTATTTTTTTTCCTCCTCTCATTTTCTGTGTTTCTCTTCCTTGTCTCCAGTTTTACTACCTGGTCCTTCGCCAGATGTGTGCCTGTTAGCAGTGTTGTTGTTCAAGAACATCTTGTCCATGCCTTTGAGAGCTTCAGTCAGGTAGTTTTGGAGGGCCGTGAGGGCGGCGCAGATAGCGGGAGCCCCAAAGCCGTGAGTGATGAGGCTGAAGTGAGTCAAGCAGCTCTGAATGCCTGGTTCCAAAATAGGGGTGGGCCGGCTGTTTCCAATGGGTGTCCTGTCCTGGGCCAAGAGATCTGTAAATTCTTTACAAAGTTGCCTGAATGGAAGAGAGGAAGGAAAAGAAAGAGAGGAAAAGAGAGAAAGGGGGAGAAAAGCAATGGTTAGACTCATCCCACACTTGCTACGTTTCTCTGAGACAACCAAGGCTGAAGGAAGGAGCAAGTTCAAGCCAAGGCTTATCCCAGAACACAGGATGGAACATTTTCACCCTTCCTTTAGGATTTCCATAGAACCTGGGATTCTGCAATTAGAGTTGTGAAGCACTATTACAGGTTGCCCAGAGAGGTGGATGATGCCCCATCCCTGCAGACAGCCAGGCTCAGGCAGGATGGGCTCTGAGCACTGATGGAGCTGTGAGTGTCCCTGTTCAGTGAACAGAGGGGGAAAGATGGCCTTTAAGGGTCCCTTCCAACTCAAACCATGCTATGATTCTCCCACCAATGCTTGAGAATCATCCTAGGATGACCATAGAATCATAGAATTGCTCAGGTTGGAAGAGACCTTCAAGATCATCAAGTCCAGCCGGTGCTTAGGATCCATGCCTAGGGTGATGCTCTTCAGGAAACAGGTTTCTGCAATTGCAGGATAACAGGAGGTCCAGAGATACAAATCTCTCCTGCAATCAGGATGGTTGGACTGGATGATCTTATAGGTCTTTTCCAACCTTAGTGATTCTGTGATTCTGTAATCACAAGGACATCTCCAAAGCACTGTGAAAACCCAACCCTGCTTGGTGCACCCAAAAATGACCAAGCTGAGTGGGAGAAACACCGTATGTCTGCCAACCACCCATCTGGACCGTGGCCTAAAGCAGCTCTCAACAGTGTCATTTCTGGAGAAAAACCACATCCATGTGCTGCTGAGGGGCACAGGGATGGGGTGAAAGGACCAAATGGAATCTTTCTTGAGATTGCTTGAGCTACGCAACCTTGTTGGGAAAGTTCTGGATTCTAGAGCTCCATTCTGGCTTACCTAAACTAGCACTTCCTATTTTGTTCTGGGGGGAGAAAGACCAATTGAAGCATAAGAGGAAACGTGGCCCTTGTTTATTTTTTTCCACACTTTTGAAAATCAGGTTTGATTATTATTATTTATATGATTGCCCCCTTCTTTCTTTTGCATTTCTCTAGTCCAGAAGGCCTTCATGTCAACAGGTGCCAAGACCACGTAGGAACATGGGAGCTGGGGGGGTTCCCAATGGGATAATTTCTTTGAGCAGATGCCTACCCTGGGACTGGGGAAAAAAAAAGTATGGGGAAAAAAAAAAAGACATAAAAGGAAATAAAAATGAAAAAGAAACACTTAAAAAAGGCATTCAGCTCTCATCGCCTGAAATTCCCGGTGGGTTAAAGGTTTCAGAGGGTGGAGAAAGATAAAGGTCTACTTCTATGTGTATTATCCATTAAGAAAGTGCAAGAGAGGAAACTTTGAATTTGGAGAACAAACAGTAATGAGTGCAACATTTTACATCTTCAAAGAGCAAAGCAGGGTCTGTGAGCAATTAAAGTTCTGGGACATTAATATCTTCTGACCCTGCGGAAAAGGGCAATCAAATTCCAATCACGTCTAAAAAACATCTGGACAAATTTGAGCAAATGATTTTTCAACCCTCCATATATTTCTTTAAATTACGCTGTCATCGGAGGCAAGCCACGTCCCAGAGCATGAAATAAATGAGAGCTCTTCGGGCTGCTATTTTTTCCTTTATTTTTCCTATTCCTCACTCCAAAAAAAAAGAGATAAAAACACAGCACCCCTGCTCAGCACCTGAGCTCTAAGTTAGGAGTTGCATCTGGGTGCAAGTCATCCCATACAACAAAGCCACCAACAAAGTCCCCATGGAGAGAAATGTTGGGGGGACCAAAGCAAGGTGATTATCAATTCGCAATGTTTTTGTTGGATTTTCCCCCTTGCTTTCTTCTTTTTTCCCTTTTTTTTTTGTGTTCTTAATTAAACCATCTGGATTAGACATTGTGATTTGGTGGCAGGCAGACAGGTGTGCATGAGCAGCAGGAGGGACAGACAGACCATGGTGTAGAAGCAACCCACTTTTTGGTTGTTGCCTTCTCATGGTGGTTTTTGGATTGAGGATGGCTTGGAAAAGACACATGGTAGCCAAGGATCAGGCCCATGCATCCTCCATAGGGACAACACTGCCCCACTGCAGAGTGACACACAGACAATGAGAGCTACCCTACCGACAGGGCGATGCAGGCACCCCCTCCTCCCCCTGAGGCTGCTATAATTTTGGGACTGGAGACTCTGTCTGCATTTAAATTGACCTCAGACATAGGGTTTAAGGTAATGGGAGATTTTCCCAGGGGAGGGATAGACAAGTTGGCACTCACTTTGTAGCAAGCAGCATGTTTTTCCTGGAGTGGAGGTCGCTGGGGTCTGTGTGCTGTCTGTTCAGGTATTCAGAAACAGCCTTGGCTGGGAACTCCGTTTCACAGATGTACCCAAAATCCCGGGCTAAATGAACGGCCTCACCTGGATGGAATGAGAGGGGCATTAACACCTCTGGGCTGGGGCCGAGCTGCCAAGGCATCGTGTAATGCTTTGCTGCTGCCCACTGCTCCCCCTGGGAGACAGCAGCTCTTAGAGTCACATTTAGAAACCCAACTGCACCTTAAGGCCAAGCTGCAGACATTGGTTTTCTCTCTATAAATCCTATGCTGGGGGAAATAGGAAGTTTTGGGTACAGATTTACAGCTGTCTTTGTAGCAACGTACTGATGATGACTTATAGACACGCATGCAACTGATCCCATATGGAATTGTGGCAGAGAACACACACACACATACACACCAATTTAAGTGAACTGGGCCAAAAAAGGGGGAAACTAAGCAAGTCCCAAAAGACAGAAGGACTCAACCCTCCCTTAGAGCACCAAAAACGTTCCTATTTCAATACAGCAGAAGAACGTTCTCCAGCATTTTATGGATGTGGACATAATGTTAATTTTGATGTCGATTTTGTATAGGACTACATGGCACTTACATTGTTACCACAATTGTTGCCACATCAGTAAAATGATGGAAATAAGTCTATTTTGTCTGATAGAATTCATTACTCTGCTCTCTTATCTGACCCCCAGCAACGGGAACTCCTCTTTGACCTATGGAAGAATATCAACTGATGGCAAATTTTTCTGTGAACAACACTAATTCTTCTAATTATAACTGTCACTTCCACTGCTTGATTTCTAATTCCTTGCCTACAGAGAGGTTGGTATCATCAAACCCCTACTGATGCACTCTATGCCACGAGAAGAAGACAGGAGTTGAAGAAAGGTGGAAAAGAAGAGGGGGGAAAGTAATTAAAAAGAAATAGCACCCTCAGACTCTAAGGGGATTCCACCAGATTACAGCTCAACTCCTCCAGAATAAAGCGTTAAACCCTTTAAAGCGCCGCCTGAGGGGGCAGAGGGGAGATTTCCAACACGCAAAACAGATAGGTCTAATAACTCCAGGACCGCGTTATTTTTAACGACCAGGAGTTGCCTTCCAACGTCATCTCTGCTTCCCAAAGCTTCTCGTTAATCAACAAAGCTCTTAATTGAACGTGAGGGCACCCGGGGTGTCCCCACAGCGGCCGCCCCATCCCCCCGGCGACACTCGATTGTGCTCCGGCCAGAGCACAGTGACAGCATCACCCGAGCCTGGCTGCTGGCACCAAGCAAACTTCACCTACATCAGGTGCAGCTTATTCCAAAAGGAGGAAGCTCTCAAGAGAGAAACCTCTGTTGATTTGTAAGGAAACCAGGAGAGCGATGCACGCACCTTCCTACTCTCTTAACGTGGGGTTTAGCATCGCTGCGTATCCTCGTCGGCTTCGGAGGCTTCAAGCCAGCTTTGCTTTTGCTGTGAGTAGAGTTTCTAGCGCACGGCTGCATTCACACCTATGGATCAGCACCCTGGGTGCATCCATAATGCTGCACATCCCCTATAGCGCGCACCCCCGTGCCTGTATCTGAGCCCTGCGCTGCCATGAGGAGCTGCTATCAGCCCCAGCTCTGCATGCGGTGAGGGCTTATCGCTGCCACAACTCCACCAAGAAGAGCTGGAAAGTTAATATCTAGCACAAATGTTTATGCATGCTCGTATGGGGAAGAGATAAGTGGATTATTCCTACGCCTCTCGGTGTGTATGTGTAACGTAGATACATATAATTCATAATTGCATCCGTACTATTCTGGTTATGTTTTTTGGAGAAGGTCCAACTTCCCTTAGCATAAATATACACATATCAGAAATATATTAGGGGGCTTTAAGAAAGGCTCTTCCATTTAGTAACAATTACTCAAAGAAAACACGCCGAGCACCAAAATGACATCAGCTGAATGAGGAGGTGGACTCTATGATCCTTATGTCCCCTTCCAACTCGGGGTATCCTATGACTTGAGATGAAACTTCAGCCCCCCCTTCCCTCTCTGCTTCCTTGGGAATAGCTTGAGTCCTTGCTCTGTTCCACCCACCGTAGGGTAAACTGTGCTCCCAAAGTCTTAAACTGATTATTTCTTTCACCAAATATACTTTCTTTTCCCTCATTGAGAGTCAACCATAATGAGCCTCAACCACAAATAAACTCAGGAGGAGCGAAATAGCGGGAGGATGGAGCAGATGTAGAGGCAGGGAGCACAGCCTGATAGCAACGTCAGGGAGCACAGCATTGATAGCAGTGAGGAATGGGACTGCCCAGTCCAAGCACACACACACACACCCCCCCCATTCTTGCCACCAACCCCAACCAATTCCCCCTCCGGGGACATTCTGGGGGACGGGATCCTTGACAAGCGTTCCTCCGACCCGCCCCGCGTTTCACCTCCGCGAGGCTTTCCCACCTGATCCCCCAAAGCCTTTTTGTGGTTCGCGAAACGTCAGCCCCGAGGTGGGAGGGGGTGTGAAGGGAGCTGCGACCCTCGCTTACCTTCCACCAGGGAGGTGAGTAAAGTGACATTTGCAGCCTTACGCCTGCCGGCTGGTAAATTCAAACCGATTTTTTCTAGCCTTTCTCGCAAAGATCTCCCCCCGTTTTTCGATTTGGCTCTAGAATTGCAAAGAAATCGAGATGGTCGTTAAGCCCCGCGGTGCTCCTGGAAGAAACGTTCAGTCTGTGCAGTCAGTGGAGCCCTGGAAAGGTTTTCATCCGGTGTTCAGCACTCTGGGTGTGCTGATTTGTGCCCGAGTTTGCTGCTACTTGCTTAATTTCTCCCAGGGGTGGGAGTGGGGATGAGCCCATTTTTCTCCCTCTTTTACCCAGGGAAATCAAATAATGCCAGATAGCAATAATTACCGCAGAGGATTCTGAGCTAGAGAACAAATGAGCTCCTACTGTATGGCATTCTGTTAGGATGGAGCGTGGAGATGGACAGAAAGATAGAGGAGAAATAAATAACCGTTTAGTCCGGGAATAAGGAGAAGGAGGAGGAAAAAAATGAGAAATAAAATGCTCGAAGGGAGAACTGCGGGCAGACAGAATGGGAGGAAAGCACTTCGGAAACTTCAGGATCCGTTTCGTGCCCATGTGAAGGCGTGCGGAGAGGCAATGCTCAGCCGGAGGCACCGCGTTCTGCGTTGGGTGCCTGAAGGAAGACGTGACTATTTGTCGGAGGTTACTGATAAGGACACTGAAAGGATAAGCGAGCCATAGGTGGGAAATACGGAGCTATTGTTCACACACCCATAGGTATGTACAGCTCGAGGGGTGGGATCCTTCCGCCTGCGATACCAGTGAGAATTTTGGCACTGAGATCACAGTCCATCCCAAGTAATTCTTGGTTCTTACTTAACAAACGTTTAAGACTTAGCAGTCACGCTTACAAAAAGGAAGCCAGCCATGATAGAGAAAGCAGGCTGGATTCCCACTATTTGCTATCAGAGTAAATAGGGGTGCACGGCAGAACAGCTTCCTATATTTCATCTGTCCTGAACCAAAGCTTGTCTAAAATTCAGATTCAAGATAGGAACTGAAGTCAGCAGTAGCCAATGATTACGGCTTGGGCCATCTCCGGTAATCCACTGAAGCTCTATAATAAGGTTTATTTTCCTTGATAATTACATTTTCTACACTGTATCTCTCCGATGTCCTCCTGCTCCATTTGCAGGCGTGTTGCCGTCTCTAAGCAAACCTCTGCTCCTCTCCCTGGCACAGATCGCAGCTGAGCATTGATTACAGACATTCACGTGGAACGGCGGCTATTTTAGGAGCTCCTCATTCCCACGTGTGTTATAGGGTGACTGCACGGAGCGGGGCATCGTACCCTTCTCCAGACACAGAGCTCCTGTCATCAACACAGTAATAATTGCAAGGAAGCAAACAAATACGGTGTGTTTGCCTACTAGTTGGCAACACCCTTCCTACTCTAAGACTTGCAGCTTCTATGCGTAACCTGTTATTTATTCTGGGCCAGTTCATACGTATCAGTGAGCTGCCTGGAGTCGCTCTTTATTTCCCAGTCTGCCATGTTTTGTCCTCTCTCTGCTTTCCATTGGCTTGGGAGAACCTCTATCGTAGAGTCTTTTCTGTTCTCATCGGTGTATGTTCTTAGGTCAGCTTTCCTACAGGGAAGTCACGCTGACAATCAAGTCTTTCATTTGTTTTTAGGCAGATAAAGCCCCTTCTCCTTGTTCATCCAGCTGATGACTTCGGAGCTTAAATTCTTGTTAGTGAATGAGCAATCTCCCGCTCACCGGCTTGGTACCCAGGCCTGGAGGTCGCTCCCTACCGCTCACTTAACAAGGACCAATAACGTTAACTATTTAGAGGTATTCAGCAGCACTGACCGGGCCATTAGGAGGTGATTTGCACCAACTGCGAAGGATTCCGATAGCAACCCTCTCCGGATGGTAATCCAAATTGCTGCCTTTCCGAGCTGCTGACGGTCTATATTTCGAGAAGCTCTGATTAAAGCTACACCGGGCTTGATTTGTCTGTACTCCCCCTGCATTCATCTCAGGGCCCGAATACAGAATATTTCCATCTTAACCCTCGCTGTAACACAGCCGCCCCGACCCCTTACCTTCTCAGCACTCCTCCTAGCAGGGATGCGTTCAGACACTCGGGGGGAGAAAGGCGCCTTTGAACTTCTCCCACTGTTACTTTGTACTTGGAAGTTGAACTAAGCAAAGACAAACGGCCGGGGACAGAGCAGAACACCTCTCCGGTGTTGACCGAAATTCCACCCAGGAAGCCATCTTTATTCATCATCAAAGAAGTAACGGATTTTGGAGGGACAGGAACTGGAGAAAGAAAAAGGAAGGGGGGAGAGAAACCATCATGGCACGAACAGCATGGCGTAACCACACTCTAACACGCACAGCAGAGCAAAATGAAAGGGAACTTTTCAGCTCTACAGCAAACTAAAAAGGGCTGTGTTTCCCCCCCGTCAGCCCCAGCCCATTTGGGGAGGATAAGGAGGAATGTGATAATAACAAAGATGGTGATGCAGCACAGCCTCTGTGAAGGGTTTAACAGTTGAGAAATACAACACGTGCTCTGGAGCATTAGGCAACTTTGGGTTCTACGCCCCTCGCTCCCCCTTCCCCGTGTTTTTGTACAGCTGACAGCACCTGACGCTTCGCAAGGAAAGAAAAAGAATTACTACTTTCGCTCATGTTTCCCATTACTTCTAAGCTGAGCCAGGAATAAATTCACTACACTGAGGGAGTTGCTGCCTTAAATAAGCGTGGAGGCTGGAGGATACAGCAACCAGAAGACGGCTCTGTTATTGCTTTGTGTTTTTATTAAGTCTGGTTTATGAAACAAAATGAGCCTTTTCCTTCTGAAAAAAAAAAAAAATAGAAAAAAATGAACAGCAGAAAAATAAAATCTCGGTTTAAATCATGACGGGCACCAACTGAACCGCGTTGTGCTGTCCTCAAAGCAGTAGGAACTCATCTGTTCCTATAGAAAGCAGGTCCGGATACGGCATTACGTACAGTCATAGAATAGGTTGGGTTGAAAGGGTCCTCAAGGATCATCAAGTTCCAACCCCCAAAGGGAGGGCTGGAAGTTATGGAAAGGAAGTTATGAAAGATTAAAAATAATAATAAAGAAGAAAAAAGGCGAACCAAAACAAAATAGAAACTTTTGATCCTGCCCACCACCAACGTACCCCACTGCTCTGAGAAACGAGGGCTGCGCTAAGAGTAAAGGAGGGGATCAGACCGAGCAAATTCCCATAATGGCATCCAGAACCACTTAGAAACAAACAAACAACAACAAGAACAACAAGAAGAAACGGGCCGCAGGTTTTTGCTTGCAAATGAACTTCAACCGCTCGCTCATAATTGCGCGCAACCGCTCTGATTTAGGCAGGTGGGCTAATCAATCAACCAATCGCTTTAATTTATAGGGAGCCTCGCCTGCCTTTTCCCAGTTGTTTCATTTCGTCGAGTAATTGATAACAAACCGTACTTAAGGTATGTTTTATGCAGGAGTTAATAAGGGCTGACAGCTGCTACCGCAGCTTCCTCGCGGATCGCCGCAACGCGACGCGCGGAGATCGCTCCGCTACCGCGGTGGAGAACGCTTAATTGATTACAGACCCTCACTCAGCGCTGATACCGCTTCGCCCTCTTCCCTTTTTCCCACTCAAATCAATTGCAAAACCGATCCGGCAAATCAGAGGGCTCTATTTGCGCGCATATGCCGGCTATTAGCCATAAAAAACCCTGTTTATTTGCGACGTATCTGGAGAATCAAACCATTAGGGTTGAGGGGATATTTAAGTCGTCTGGAGTTGCTAAACAATAAGATCGGGTATCCTAATATATTACCAAGTGCTAACTACTGGGCAATTGCCAATTTTATAACCTCAGCGTATGGAATAGACACAAACGTGTTTCACTGTTTTTATTACAGATCATTTCCTACCGCCAGACCAGACCCCCACAATAAAAGCCCTATAACAGCTAAAAACCAAAAGGCATGTCGATTTCAGATATGCGTATTGCTTGTATATAGTCCCCAGTATAAACAAATTATTCGGAGTGGCTTTACTTCAGGGAATCGGAAAGTGAAACGGATTCCTATTTCTCTATTATTTTTAGTCGGGCACATTATGCAGCTCATAAAGGCGTTTGCAAAGAGTCGGAGATCGGCACGGTAACAGTTACAAGAGAGTTAGAGGCCTTTCCTTGCTCTTAATGGGATTTTTGCTGTTGATTCTATAGGAAGAGACTCCTTCGGGGTAGTGAAAATAAAAGAGAGAGACTCTGTCTTGCCCCCGTTATACGTAGATATATTGTATATGCCATATACAGTGCTCTGCAGCATCATGCGAGCACGCCATCAAGACAAAGTAAGAGTTGGATTAACGCATTGCCACACCGAGTGGATTTTCATCACTGGTTTTGGTTGGTCGGTTGTTGGGTAGTTTTTTTTCTCTCTCCTCCTCCGGACAAACGCACGGACTCAGTGGTTCGGGCTCACCTCTACCGTGGCTATATTTAGTGACCGCTTTATCAGGTCGCTGTCCAGTGAACTGAGAAATTAAACAAGAGGCAGCAATTCCACGGCCATCTGATCTTAGTCTAAACTCACTAAAGAGAGAGTTACCCGAGCGACGCTTTCGAGAGACCCCACACCTCCCGTCGTGGCACTTCTCACATTAGTTAACCTCTGAAATATGGGTTTTCACGTGCTCGGGGGGTTGATTTTCCCCTGCGAATTGCTGTCGGTGAGCAGCCAGGCTCCTTCCCTGCTCTGCTGAGCCCCGTTGCTCCCAGCGGTGCCCCCCTCCCCTCCCCTAAAAGTATTGCAGCGGGTAGTTGGGAGCCTTAATAACACCCATCCCATTCTACAGGCTTTTCCAGGCGGTGTAAGCATATCTATCGCGATTTCATAGCTTCAGAGAGATGGGTTCTATCTACGCTCTGTATCTTCTGTAAATTACCTAATGCTCCTTCCAAAAAAAAAAACCCAAACCCGTGTTTGCCATGGAATGAATTATCGCTATCTACATCCTATCTGTATGTTTATCGCGGGGCTGTCGCTTTCCGGCTATAGGCAGAGGGAACAGAACGCGGAGGTTGCGGTGGGTGAGCGGCCACACGCGTCCGCGTGTGCACTGCGCGTGTCACAGCCCCGCGGGCGTGCAAACCAACGCGCACCGTAACGGGAGGTGATTTTCAGCCGCTGTCGGCTCTCCCCGGAGCTCAGCGATCGCTGTGGCTGCTGACAGAACAGCGCACAATTCCTGCACGGCGTCCCCACCACCTCCGCTTCAACTTTTTTTTTCCCCACCGATTTACTTCTTGTTGTCCCTGCGCTCCAAAACTCGGTTTAATTACGGACGTGACCGCTCTCACATCGTTCCTCCTTCTCAAATCGTCTCCTTTTCTCTCTTTTTCTCCCCATCGCCCCGTTTCCCCCATTTCTTCCCTCCTTCCCTCCCTCTTTCTCTCCTCGTGATGACTTCCACCCTCTTTGTCATCCCTTCCCCTTCCATTTCTCTTCAGCTTATCAATAAAGCGGGAGAGCAACAGTAGCCGCTTGATTTGTTAGTAATTATGAGCATACTGCTCCTGCAAACGGGATCTCTAGACGAGCGAGATCGCTTTAAAACGACAGCAGGAAATGGTGGGGAAATGGAGCATGGCGAAACTCAGCGTGAAGCTTTCAGTTCTTTACATGTTTACAATTTTCTGTGCATACATTAAGTCTTAGGGGTTGGTTCTTTTTTTTCCCCCCCCCCTTTCTTTTTAAATCATTATTCTTATCTTTTGTGGTTGGTGGTGATTCTCCGTGGGGTTTGCGCTCCGCACACGCGCGAAAATGCGCACGCAGGAGCGTAAATGGCACTAAAAGGGCGTTTTAGCACCGCTCAAACTGAAGGGATCAATAGAATCGTGGCCTGAAAAAACAGAAGAAAAGGAGGAGAAGAAGGAACTCTGAGCTATGGACATTGCCGCAGTAACGCTGCAAAATAATATGATCGCCGATGCATCAATCAATCAATTAATGAAACAATCCATTGCGATTAGTATGTCTTATTAGCAAACAGCGCGGGCGAACTAATTACTGAAGAGGTGTCAAACAGCCCTCAGACCCTTTAATCTGCCTACTGGGTGTGAAGTGAGCAAGAAGTCCATCAGAGCAGCAAGGCTGCGTTGTTCCTGGTGATTGGGTCCGCCTTTGTCGCCAAATACAGGGACAATGACTGCCTGCTGCCACTAAAGACCCAATCATTACTTAAGTCTTAATGAGCAAATACAGAACGTGTAAATATCCCCTTCCCTCTCATTCTTGTCTTCTCCTCCTCCTCTTCCTCGCTCCCGCTCCCCCTGGAAGCCAGGAGTACGTTTCAAAGCGTAACATATTCCTTCCGAAGTTGCTGTGGAAGGAATCTCAAGGCTCAATGGGCAGCCCGAGAAAAGGCGCAGATTCCCAGATCCCAGAATCATAGGGGTTGGAAGGGACCTCCAGAGATCATCGAGTCCAATCTATCATCTGGAAGGCTGTGTCCGGAGTGGTTTTCAGTTAATCATTTATTACTGGATACTTCAAGAGGGGGGATGGGGAGGAGCTCTGCTCGACTCAGAGTTATTTGGGAGAAACAAAGTTAAGAGAGCTCCTTACATATGTTTCTTTAAAACAATGTCATTAAGAGAGCGCGTCTGCAAGGAGACAACGAAATAGGGGTCTGGGTTAAAACGGCCCTTCGTGCTAAATCAGATGTGAAGGTACGGCCAGGCTTCAGAAATAGCTGAAAGTAAATAAATACGTCGGGATAACGTTAAGGTCACTGTCTGTGCCCCAGAGTCACAAAAAATTAACTTCTCGCTCGGGCCACGCAGGGATTTGAGGGACGACGGCTGATTTTGCCATAGAGTGCCAAGCGAATTTCAGATGAGCAGATGACGAGGGGAGCCGACACTTGGAAAACCTGCCCTTCATT
The DNA here is from genome assembly GCA_016647715.1 of Pavo muticus. Taxonomy (NCBI): domain Eukaryota; kingdom Metazoa; phylum Chordata; class Aves; order Galliformes; family Phasianidae; genus Pavo; species Pavo muticus. The sequence continues at coordinate 2,953,812 of JACDJE010000306.1, forward strand.
GCAATGGGAACGGAGGGAAAGGCCTCCAAACCTGCAGCCAGTAAGTTCTTCGGGCTGAGTTAAATCTGGTATTCGTTCCCTTGATGATTATTATCATCTCGATGATTTATCTGGCTCCCTCCTTCCCGCTCCCACCACCCAAATCTTAATGGGACTAGGAGTGAACGATGATTTTTTAATGTCTTGTTGGAGTTTTAGACTGTTAATGTACCGCATCCTTCTCATTATTAGTTTATTGATTGTTCATTGACCAGCCCCCTTCAAATCGTATTAACCACCCTCTGCCAGCTTAGATTAGGAGAGTTTTAAAAGCACCTTTCATTATTTCACCACCGCCGCAGCAGAGCTCAGGCTTGGGAGCTTAATGCTCGCTCTAATGGGGCAGCTAAGAGATGAGGGGCCACGGTCCCTGCCTATTGCATTAATAGCTCAAAGGGGGCTAATACAGAAAATTAGCCTTAAACGAGCTCTGGAGATCTCCAAATGAAAGAGCCATTTATCACGCTGGCTACCTTCACTCCACTCGTTTGCTCTCTCTACTGGGAACAACTCATTTCCTCTTAACTAAATTACTTCAGAAATGTCAAGTAAGCTCAGATAGCAAACATAACAAGGGGCCGTGTATGCGGGATCCATTGTGCGGGATCGATACGTGAGATAAATCGATAGCTGCCTATGAATCCCGTTATGATTTCCTTAATATTTTTGGCAATCCCTTTGCATCGATGGGTAGGTAATTCCCTCTGCAGGCCTCAAAGTCCATAAAGAAGGAGGCACGCACAGCCTGGATGATATAATTAACTCGATGCTTCGGGTTCACGTTATATTCTTCTCACTACAGTTTAATTAAAGCATTTTAGGAGCTAAGCTACGTTTGGGCGAAATAGATCTCCTCTGCTGCTTATTTAGTAAATACTTATCACAAGGAGTGCTCGAACCCATAACTCTTCGCATCCTCTGCCTACAGTAACCACTCGCAGGGTTTAAATAACTTATTCTTGCTCCAAAGTAGCTCTCACAGCTCAGGGAACAAAGCGAAAATTCGGATGGAAGCCTCTCTGTGTTACTCCACTGGCCCCAATCCAGGCTGGATGTGGCTCCGGGCAGCCTGGTCTGGTGCTTGGCGACCCTGCACATAGCAGGGGGGTTGAAACTAAATGGTCATTGTGGTCCTTTTCAACCCAAGCCATTCTATGATTCTATGATTCCATTCCCCACTGCCTGCCCCAAAATTACCCCCTACTCAGCGCCCACTTCGCCGCACCCAGAAAAGGAGCCGAACCCACACCATCACCTTCTGCTGGCTAGATTCATTAGGAAGAAAACGCAACTACAGTGACTCTAGCACAGCAGCAGATGGATCTCGGTGCCTTTTAGTAATCTGATTTCCAAAGAGCACGTGTAACGCGGGTAGAACTCCGCGTATCTCTCTATGGCACCGCGCAGTGCCCATCTCCGCTGCTCGAGGCGCAGCCGGCACATCCCATCCTGTCCCTAATCCGTGCCACGGTTCGCATCTGGATCTGAATGGGAGAAGGGTGTGGGGGAAAGAAAGGCTGGGAGAGGGTTAAAGGCTGCGAAACGAAAGTGTGAGCGCGGCCCAGCGTTATAAAGGAGGCTCCCGACCGCAAATCAACCACCAATTAATCAAACAACGCCCACGAGGAAACATCGCGCATGAGGCAGCAAGCGGGGTGGGGAGGGGAGGATGGAGAATAGAGAGGGGAGAGGGGGAAAAACACCACCAGGAGCCGCCAGGTTGCAGATCCTGGCCGCAACACCCACTCGAAGCACAGAAGCCGAACTAACGCCTTTCCCTTTAAGCAAAGAATTCTTTGTCTCTCTCTCTTCAGCCTTTCCAACCGGTGGCCGCAAACGGTCCTCGAGTTTTCATCCCTCAACCAACTGCAACCTCGTGGTAAAGGCGCACGAGGGTTGAAATGAGAAACAATAAACACAAGGAAGGACCCCAAGCTGCCCTGAACGCGCTTTAAATAAACACTCCTAATATCTTGCTTTGGGTTCCACGAGATCCTAAGTATTTGTAGCTGCACTGAGCTTTTGACAAATCATAAGGTCCCGGAGATGAACGCTGCTGATCGTAAGCATAAGGGCCAGCATTTCTAAGCCTCATCTCTGGTACTTAAAATTGAATCTAGAAATAGAAACTCCTTAGATAATTAAAGATAGCTTCCCCTACATTTGCAGTGTGGGATCTGTTTAATGTCTATCAGCATAACACAACATTAATCGCCAAGCATCTTCCAGTGACTGTCAGAGAAATGTAAAAAAAATTAAGCAGCTGCATTACGCCCGAAATGAGTTATTGTAATTACATTTAATTAGTTTAATTAGTTAATTATTTTGCTTACAGCTGTACGAGAGACTGCAAACATTTGTTAATATCACATTCCCTTTAACAGTATGGGGTGATTCTGCAGTTACACTAAATCATGTGCGCATATGTAGGGAGGTTTAAAAAATAGGCAGGGGGAAGGGAAGGGGAGGAGGAAGGCAGAGCTGCTTTCCACAGGCATTGCTTTCTCTCTCCTCCACCTCCCACCCGCATGGGAGATGCACTGAAGCCCAAAAGTGGAGTCAACCCCCCCCTCCTTCTCCCAGGTATAAAGCCACGCGATCCCCATGGAGGGCTGTTGGGGATGGGGGACAGCATGGGGTGCCTCGTTTGAGGGCGTTGGTGTGATTGGAGGTGTGGGGGGGGGAATCAACTTTCCCCTTCCATTTCCTTTCCCCTTCCATTTCCTTTCCCCTTCCATTTCCTTTCCCCTTCCATTTCCCCTTCGCTCTACCTAAAGACCCAATCAGTGATTCATCTTGCTGCCATGTCAGCCTCCTTCCCGGATACATTCATTGTCCCGAAGTAAAATATATATATATATATACACACACATACATATATATATCACGAAGGTAATGCCACACGGTAAAAGTTTGTCTAGCTCGTTGGAATAATCCATACCTTTTTTAATGACAGACTGGTCCAATAAGTTCATACCGCTGTTATTGGCATCTTCAACTGACTGTGGATATAAAAACATCACTATTCAAATTGACTGGATATTAAAGAACCGCGTACATAAATCATGTCATTCCAAAGTGGGGTTGCTGTTATTTCCATTTATATTAATTCACTAGGGGAGGAGGGAGTTTTAGTATTATTATTGTTATTATTATTCCCCCCAAACGACAAGGAAATGAAATTCTTACAAATTATACAGTCGCCTAATAAAACAAAAAAGGGAGGTGTGAAGCATATGGGGTGCAATATTGGTTTTGTTATCTTATAAAACCGTGGCTATCTCGTGGACTTCTTTGCATTCGAGAAAGCTTTGCATTTCTCCCTTTGAAAATCCGGCAATTTGGCAACATCTGCAAGATCTATTGCGTGACATAAATGAACACGATTAAGGACAACTTCAATTCTCCCTCCCCTTCCCTCCCCTCCCTCCCCCCTCCACCTCTCCTATTTTTGTGTTGTTTGTTTGCTTAACCCCGCTACATCTTAATAATTCAAGGGCCATTTAATTCTTATATAGAATAGTTTGCGTTATGGACTTTTAATTAAAGCCTAGGCGGTTCGGAGCGCAGCGCAACGCCCACTTGGTGTAGGGTGTAAGCAGAAAGAGATTTACAGCCCCCGGGGTCCCTTTCGTGTCCCGAATCTGTGGGCCGGGAGGGCCGAGCGGGGTTATGCGTTATCAAAAGTATCAGCTACGAAACTGATTGCTTAGAAAAAGTCCCCCCCCCCATGAGCCGCCTTAAAAACAGTTCTCTTTTTACGATGGTCGTTCTTTTGGGTCCCTGTCGGAGCACACCTGTTATTACGGCACTCGAGAAGGGGAGAGAACAAAGAGGGGCAACAGAGCGGACAGAACCCACATTGGGTCGCGTATCTCAGCGATCCATGACTGCAAACCAACGCAAATCAGCGCTCGGTGCAGAGAAACCACCTCCATCAGAGCAGCGTTAAGAGGGCAGCTCACTGCGGAACTGCCGCGGGTTCCGCTGTAGGGTGAACTCTGGGTTTCAGGTGGAAGGAGGACCTGCGTGTACTTCGTATATTTCTTGGCTTTTTTTTTTCTTCTCCTTCACGTTTTTATTTGTTATTTTTATTTCTACCCAGAACTTGGCTTTTTTTTTTTTCCCCTTTTTCTTTTTATTTTTTTTCCTCTCTTTTTTTTTCTTTTGTTTCTCCTTTTATTTTCGGGGTATGGCATATTTAAGAACTTCTCACACACACACACGTATTTTTTTTCCACGATGAGGAAAACCCCTTTTCAGCAAATCAGTGCTTCCCTTTCCTATTATTCCAACTTTATCTTGGCTTCTCCGAGAAGCTGAGCTCATCCGACCCCAGCCCTTATCTCCACCTTTCCAACCCTGCTATGATTTAGGAGAAAATCGCATCTCCCCCCAAAAAGGTGATGGAGCAATTTTTCCCATGGATCTTTCCACTTCTTTCGTTGCACTGTGCGCTCCAAAGCGCACTCACACGGTGCTTCCTTACACCGTTCGTGGCTCAGCCTCTCCCCTAATCAATAGCCCGCATACCTGAAGGGCACGACATACAATTACAAACTCTTCCCTCCTTTCCCTCAGCAGCTGCCGAGGAGGGATGATGAGCAAATCCTGCAGCCTGCTGGAGTGCTGCGCCTTGCAACTCGATGGCGCAGAGCTGGAGGTAAATACGAAACGCCATCTTCTCTCCCTATCTCCCCCCCCCC
>JACDJE010000306.1:2970537-2982860 GCA_016647715.1 Pavo muticus
CTGTGATCCCCCCCCCCCTCCACACACACACACACCGTCCCCTCCCGCCTCGCTCTGCTTTTGGACCTCAAAAAATGCCGAGGAGGTCTCTGAAATAAAGCCCAGAACTTTCCGTGCCCGCTTGAGATGGATCGGTTCGCCTGTGTGTACCCACGGACGTGCGAGAATGTGTGTGCCTCGTCATTAGTGCGGCTGGATGCGGACGCGCACATCTTATCTACCGGTGTATGCGTGTAAAAAGAGTCGTAAAAACGCCATCCGGTCGTGAAAACGGGAAAAAGACAATAGATATATATATATATATCTCCAAATTCAGGTTGAGCTTAGATTGGGATCGGAAATTAAGAAGCAAGGACAAAAAGAAAAGAAAGAAATGCATCCCGTCCCCGAATAGCAGATCGCGTTTCTCTTCTAATTTCATCTTTTTCCCCTCTTTCTCGACATTTGCCCGTATTTAATCGAATTACATTTAATTCGGGCTCTAAACAACCCAACTCTTGCCTTTAAGTTGCCTCATTCCAACCCCCAGATCGTTTCTTTGATGTTTTAAATCGCATCAAACAGCTTTTCCACGAAAGAAAAAAAAAAAGAAAAGGGAGAAAAAAAAAGTTTAGGACTTGGCATGCCGGCTACAAATCTGCAAATAAATAAGCGTTTAAGCATTTACTCTCTGTTTCCCATCTCTATTTGTGTGTGCGCGGGCGTCCGCGTCTCTATATCTGCATGTAAGCAGATGTAGGGCTATATATGTATTATATAGTATGCCTCTATGCAGATAGATGTATATTTAAATATACATACACTCTCTTACTCATATGCATATTATATACTCACCTCATAGATATCTTCGTACTTGACATTTTCAACCAGTTTCCAGAGCATGATGGCAGGCTGTTCTCTAGGAGGTGAGTGCATTCATGTGAAGAGCAGATGTCTGGATTCTCAGTACTTCTCTGTCTGTAATGATCCATCTATAATTGGAAATGGGGGACAGACACCAAATCCGACGTTCCTCTTCCATCGCAACTTATATCTGTTGTCTGAAACAATAGGCTGCAGAAGTAAACCTCAATCGGATAGTAAAAACATTATCTGTTACATAGTTACATATATCTACAGACATATATGTGACTATATATCTGCATATACACACATATATAGACTTCTGTGCAGGCAGATAAAGACATATATGCAGTTTCACACGCATATACAGGCACACGTACACACTTATATCTCCAAACATATAACTTTTCCCATGTGCAGACATATATAAAGTGACCCATTTATATATGTAAATTATATATATTCTCGCTTATGTATGGATTTACATAGGCACATGTATGCTACACGTTACATATGCATATATGCATACAAACCTGATCCATTTGTATGGGACTATATAGAAAAGCATATGTATGTATTTCTTTATGCCTCTACCCTTATATACACGAACGTACAGTGATCAAAGATGCATATTATATAGAGCGTTTACCCGCTATTTTTATAGAGGGCAGGATGGATAGATAGACACATAGATAGACAGATAGATAGATAGATGGATGGATAGATAGATAGATAGATAGATAGAAAGAAAGATAGATGGATAGACAGCCAGATAGATAGATAGATGGATAGATAGATAGAAAGATAGATAGATAGATGGATAGATAGAAAGATAGATAGATAGATGGATAGATAGATAGATGGATGGATAGATAGATAGACAAACAGATAGATAGACTCAGAATGGAGAAATTAATGAACATTTTTCCAGCCCTATTTAAACTAAAATAAAGGGCAGGTTGTCTCTGCACTCATTTGCAATGAGATATTACTCTTTCCCCCGCATGCAATATGCTTTCATTTACATGTCCAGAAATTATCCTCTCCTATGCAGTAAAGCACCAAAGCAGCGTCTCCCCAACGCATCCAAGCCAAACTAAGAGGAACGAGTTTAGATCAACGGTTTTCCTTTGAAAGCCTTTTACTTCGGACTCGGGCTGCCTATTTTAGAACTTGGAAACACTTTCTCTGCGAAAAATGGAGAAGAAAAAGAGTTTCGCAAGCCCTCCTCTACACGCATTTCAATAGCGATTAACTACTTTCTGCAGTACGGTTAAAGCAGAGTTGGGTCTGTGCGGTTCCAGGGCAGCTCTCGGTTTGGAAGGGGAGAGGAGGAGTTGGACCATTTGTAACCTTTATTTCTTGGTTGTTTTTTTTTTTCCCCGGGCAAACCTTCGCTCGCATTGTCCTTTTTTAACACGTCGTACCGCATAGAGGCGACTTATTCTGCAGGAGAGCAGAGCCCATCTCTGCCTCTGAAAGGGAACAATTGGGCTTTGCGGTGGGCTGGTGCATCAGGAGGGAGGGGGGGCGGAGAGGGGTGAATTAGCGTAAGAGACACACGCAAAGACAGAGAGAAAGGTGTTTCTAAATTCAAGGTCCCGATTCCTACCAATCTTCGTTATTCTGCACGGGATCCTATGGGGGTAGTGCAGTGTCCTTTGTACTTTCAGAGGTCCTACAGGTAAAGAATGCTTTTATAGACGGGTGATCTCGAAAACGAGGAGAACTTCATCAGGAGACACTTGTGGTGCCGTTTGGTTGGCTGGTGGGAAGGGTGGGCTTATCTCTTTGTGTTCCTTTTGGACTCAAATCCAAGCAGGACGGATACATTCACCCCTCTTTCCCCCAACCTCAGCAGCCCCCCTCACTGTTCCTAAGTGCACATCTTCCACAAACTCAGCCCGCAAAAGGCAGGAGACAAACAACAGCCAGATAATGCAGCAGGAGCTGGGCAGTGCTCTCACTGGAAGTTATTAAAACAGATGAGAGTAGCTTTTCTTTCTTCCCTTCTATTTTTTTTTTTTTTCCCTCGGCACAGCTACTGCACAGAGTAGGAGGAGAATAGAGCACATCCCTGAGTGGGCTGGACAGAGCAGTGCAGCCGAAGCAATAGTGCTAAAAAAATGCTGGGAAGGAGAAGAGAGCTACGATGCGCAGAGATCCCCATGCAGCCACCCCACAGCGCTCTCCTTGCGCCTACGGATCCAAATGGCCCTCTTAGAAAAATATCAGGCTCATAAAGGGACAGTGTGCCATCACTTCTGTTAGAGTCTTTGAGTCATGTCCTGCGAGGCTGGCACAGGGCAGAGGGAATGTGCTGCGTGACAGCGAATGCTTCACCATTTCGTGGCACCCTGAATTAAATATGCTCTCCGTGCTGGGGGAGGGGAGAGGAGGGGTGAAAGAAAAGAAGCTCAAATGGATACGACGGCCGCTGCCTCTCTGCTAACAGAATAGTGCAGACTTGAAATCTTTATTTCCTTGTCCCGCAGTCATTACATTGACTTGTAGTTGTGTTACGTGGCATACGTGCGTCCAGTGTTCATTAAGAATAATTCAAATAAATGAGGGTTCTACACAGTTTTTGGGCTTGTTCTGCAGCCTTTTTAATTTCTTTTCAGTGCATCTGTTTTAGCAGTTTCAGTTGGGAAGAGTTGCTCCCTAAATGTGCAACAAGCTCTGCTTCGGAAATGTGAGCCAGGCCTTCCAAAGCGACCACCAAAAGCTATTTAAGAAGTGTGGGGGGGGAAACAAGAAGGAAAAGAGGAAAAGAAACATTTCTAGGCGCATTTTGGGAAACACTGTAAGGAGTGAAAGCCTTCGCTTCTCCAGCACGGAGCGCGAAGCTCCAATCAATAAGGCGAATCTTCGAGCCGTCTAGTTCTATATTTCACGTGATTCTGTCACTCTTTTCTGCCATCCCTGCGAACAAAAGGCCGCCTTCACGCCGAGCTCCGCACGCGGCCCTGGAGCCCTCCCCGCCCCGGCTGCGGGCAGCGCGCACTGAGCCGCGTTGCGCGGAGCTGCGGCGCCCTCTAATGGGCGCTCCCGGCCTGGGGCTGCGACTTCGGATCGGCCGAACCCTTTTCTTAGCTGGGAGCGGCGATGCTCTCAGTGAAAAACATTTCCCTTTTAATTCCATAAGTTATCCATATTTTATTGCATATTTCATGCCAGTACTTCAAGGGAGGTTATAAACAGGAGGGGGACTGACTTTTCACGCGGTCTGATAGCGATAGGACGAGGGAGAACGGCTTTCAACTAAAAGAGGAAAGATTTAGGTTAGATTTGAAGAGGAAATTCTTTACTCGGAGGGCGGTGAGGCGCTGGCACTGCTGCCCAGAGCTGTGGGTGCCCCATCCCTGGAGGTGCCCAAAGCTATGGATGGGCCCTGGGCAGCCTGAGCTGCTGGGGGGCACCCAGCCCACGGCAGGGGTTGGGGCTGGACGGGCTTTAAGGTCCCCCCCGACCCAAACCATTCTAAGATTCTGTGATTCACGATTTTTCCAGGATTTTTTCTTATAATTCTACCTGCTTCTCCTCAAGATCCTACTTCACAGCTGTCAATCATATTCAGCCTTCTAAAGCCAATGTGTGCCTTTATAACACAGTGTATGCCCCCTTTATGCAACCCCATAGAAAATCCTCATTACCGGTGGAGTTACAAATCAATCAATTTATTTCAGCGCCCTCTGCTGCTCGCTGCAGGCTCTCCGGTAAAAGCAGTTCCTGTAATTTCTAAGTGAAACTTCAGTCCTTTCTGACACGTTTTGTACCTTTTCTTGTAAAGTAGATTTTACTTTTTTCTTTATTTTTTTTTCCTCTACTCTTAGTTTTCTGTATATTCCCATATGTGTTTCAGAATTTTCAGGTATTTTTCATTAAACAATCACTTTGGAATCTTCCTTCGGAATCGAGAAAGATATGTGACAACAAATACCTCAACGTGTCTCTTAAAACTCAGTGCCTGCTCATTCACGGGTGCACTTCAACCCATTTCTTTGTGAATAATAGCAAGACTCATCTCTTAAATTAAGCCCAACTTCTCATTATTTTTGCTGATATATCAGTTTTCCCCATGACATCAGCAGATGTAATAAGGACGTTCCTCCCTTCATTCTGGCTTTCTAAAAACATAGTGCACGATTGTCTTGGAGACATATCCCAGCTCCTCTTTCTGCTGCCTGTTCTCTGACACGGCAAGAGCAGCACACCAGGAAAATGCAGCCGCGAGTGCTGAGCCCACTTGGATGGATCCCAGCAATTTGCTGAGTTTAACAACCCTGTGGGTAAGAGTTTGGGGTTTTTCCCATCAGTTGTGAGCTCCCTGGGATCCTCTTTGCTACAAACTGTTTCCAAACCCAAGATCAAGAGGAAGATGTCACCATGGGGCACCAGGATGCGCTTCCTGCTCCCTTGGGGCTGCCAGTTCCCCATACCACTGCTTGCAACCAGGGAGGACAGAGCAGAAACAGTAATACATTTGGAGATGTTGTCAGTGTACAGGAGGACATTTCTGCTGCCTTTGCTTTGGGATTTTCCCTCTGCATTTCTTCTTTGGATGTGGGATGAGGATGAGTTGCAAGGGATGAACCATAGCAGAAAGCACAACAACTAATGGCAATCCCAGTCCACACCACAGATGGACGCTGTGGATGTTCTCAGTATTTCCAGCTGAAAGAGATGACACTTTTCTATTTACTTTTGACACAAATCTTCAAATAGATGGAAAAATGGAGAGAAGAAGGAACTTAAGAGAGTAGATGGGTAGAGGAGAACTTGAAACCAGCATCTCAGCAATTTTGTATTTCATTATTTTTAGGATGAGAGTGCTCTGGGTCACTCTTTAATCACGATGAAAGACAGTGCAGATGTCGCTTGTCTATCTGTGGTGCTCACTTGGCTTCCAGTCTCTGACGTACTCTGTGAATTAGAGCCCTTTATAAACAGGAAATGAGTTATCCAGAATAGATGTCTCATTTCACAGAGGTGCTCAGAGATTTCACTGTATCTGAATCCAAATTTCTTTTTTTCCATGCCAACCCTATTCCTTTCTCTTCCCCAACGACTGAGCTTCAAGCATCTACATACCTATAAGGCGTATTTTTCTTACACAGAACATTTTGTGATACCATGGAGCAAGATGCTGCCTAGGTTGTGGTGAATATTTCCACTTGCTCCAGGGGGGATTATTTTGCCCATGCTAGAAAATAATTTCTTAAAGTTGATCTAATTTAGACAGTGGGAGGTGGGAGATGAAGACTTGGTTCTTCCCTTATCTACCTTGGAGCCAAACCTAGTTCTCCTAAACCAAGTCTTGCACAGTGTGTGGGCTATTTGGAAGAATGAGCCCTTCCAAGTGATACCTCTATCACTAGAATAAGAAAAACGATGATGCTCAAGTTTTACTGCCCTACTCACATGTTGATGTTTTATTCCTCTGTACTAACTGTGTTTCTGTGTTGTTGTTTTTTAAAAGAAACCTGGGTACATGGTGTTATCAAGGATCTAGACCAAAGGGCAATGTGATGGGATGTCTCAGCAAACACCTAGATGAAGCCTTGGTGCTTCCTCTTTTGAAGCATTCTAAGTACAGCAAACTCTTCGGAGCAGGAATGGCAGAGATCTCCCAGATTAAGAATTTAGAGTTTTTCAGGCTTTCCTTCTCAGGCCACGTTCTCTTTACCTTTATAGTGATCTGGTGTGGGCCCTTAACTCAAAAAAAGGGTAAGAAACTTTGAATAGGTGTTTGGCTTATTAAGACAGAGAGCGCAAAGGCTTGTTTGTCTCTATTGTCCTTTCCTACATGCTTGGATTGCTTCACCTCACTGACACGTGTATATAAAAGTCCCAAAACTTCCTTTGAATTAGTATCTTGACTGCTATCTTTAGGGATTTCCATGACTGAAAGGAAAAGTAGGAGTTAGATGATGCAATGTTAAACCGAAGACTTTATGCACAATGTACCACTGAATGATTTATTCTTCACAACACAAGAGGCTGGGGAGTCCCAGGAACTGCTGTTTCAGCTGCAGGGTCATCCTTCCTCTGTACTTCCACTTCTTGAATGGGAATTAATCCTTTCTAAACACACTTCCTCTTAGAAGCCAAACAAAACAAATACAAAAGTTACCAAACTTGTTTCCTTAAAAAAAAAAATTAAGCTAGAATTATAAACATATCATTCAGTTCCCTCATATTTGGATATTTAAATCTAGGATTGGCTTGTTCATCTGAATACACCACATAGCTTTTAGTTCTTTATTTGTTTATTTCTTTTATTTAATTGAATTCAACTATGTTTATGTGGTTACAGAGAGTTTGCATGTGATTCAGTCAAAAAACAAGGTTTAAGCTATATTTATACCAGGAAATACACCCACCGCTTTTCAGGACATAGAATGTAGAGTGAATTATCTATGCTCAAAATAGAGTATATAAAATTCCTGTCAGGAGAGAATTTTAATTTTAAGAGTTTTAAGGGAAGAGAATAAAAATTAAGATCTGGCCTATTATCTGAATTTTATTCGGTACTTTGTTTTCCCACTTTCTTTTCTCCCCCTCCACTCTCTAAACTTGCTTTCTGGAAGTAGGCACTCAGACAGTATGACCATAGGCAATGCTTCAGGGAGTTAAAAACTTTCTGGGTACATGAAAGGAGACGTAGCAAAGCCAGGAAATTCTATCTTTAGGGGAAACATATTTCAGGCTCCCAAAATTGCTTATAATATATCAAGAGTCAAATCCATTCCCCAGGAGTTCAGCTCACTCCTGTATTGCACTGTGGCAAATGTATCCCATCAGGGACTTCGACCCAAGCGAACTGTAGACTTAAGTTACAATTCACGTTAGCTGCTTCCCTTCCCTTCCCTTCCCTTCCCTTCCCTTCCCTTCCCTTCCCTTTCTGGATTCATGGCACAAAATTCAGATGTAGTCTTAAAAATTTAGGCACAGACTTGTTGTCTGAATTAACTACTTCCTCATTGCTTTCTATGCAATATTAATTCTAGTGATAGAATGTGATATTAATATTAATATAAACATGCCATTTGGAATTGTAATCCTAAGGTAATTGTATATCATTGCTTTCATTATTATAAATGCACAAGCACAGTACAAATCAATATTTCCTACCTAAAAGGCATAGGAATAAGCAAGTATAAATTAATCATTTTTACAGCTGTGAAATTAAACATTTTGTTTGTTCAGTATCAAAATAAGGGAGGTGAAATTTAAACTTTAAAACTTTTTTTTCCCCCCAAATTTTGAAGTGAACATTTCCTACTGATTGTATTTGACTACTTGAACCTATGTTGCAAAAGCTTCCAGGCACCCACCCTTTGATAATCAGACTTGTTTACGGAGCTTTGGAACGTCCTACTGAAAATGTGACTACGATGTTCTGTAAATCCACATAGCATCATTTCTCTGTTTTGTTTTTACGCTGTTGGTCTTCACTACTGAAGTTCTTCGTCACCATTTTTTTTCTCCAACTATGTGATGGTATGTGATGAATCTTTTTACTACACTGAGGACATGGAACCATAGAATCACAGAATCATAGAATAGCTTGGGTTGGAAGGGACCTCAAGGATCATCAAGTTCCAACCCCCCTGCCAGGCAGGGCCACCAACCTTCACGTTTAATACTAGACCAGGCTACCCAGGACCCCATCCAACCTGGCCTTGAACACCTTCAGGGATGGACGGGGCATCCACAGCCTCTCTGGGCAGCTGTTCCAGCACCTCACCACTCTCATAGTAAAGAACTTCCCCCTGACATCCAACCTAAACCTTCCCTCCTTCAACTTAAAACCATTTCCCATAAAAGAGAGATGTAAAACATGTGGAATATAAAAGGAGGGACTGAGTCAGGGTGGTGGAGAGGGGGCTGGAATTTAGGAGTATGGTTCCATCTCCCAGCCCTACCTACATTACTTCACTCCCCTCTGGCTCTAGTGCCCTCAGCCTTTGTCTGAATCTGCTTCTCTACTGAAGCTCCTTTCTAGCCTTCATCAGTTCTCATCACATTATTAATTGAAAGGAACCTGATCACATCACAATGATATTAGAAAGACACTCATCAGAATGCCCTCTAACATCAAAACCCTTTTTCACAAGTTGTGGAATCACAGTATGGTTGTTTGGAAGGGACCTCTGAAGACCAGCTGGTCCAATCTTCCTGATCAAACAGGGCCATCAAAGCAGGTTGCCAAAGACCAGATCTTCTGAATATCTCCACAGATGGAGATTCCACAGTCTCTCTGGGAAACCCATTTCAGTGCTTGGCCACCTCAATGGAAGAGAAATTATTTCTGATACACAGAGAGAACCTTTTGTGCTCCAATTTGTGCCTGTTGCCTCTTATCCTGTCACTGGGCACCACTGAAAAGACTGTGGTTCCATTTTCTTTCCATCCTCCCTCCAAGTATTCAGAGACAGTGATAAGATCCCTTTAAGCCTCCTCTTCTCCAGACTGAGCAGCACCAACTCTCTCAGCCTCTCCTTGTGAGAGAGGTGTTCCAGTTCCTTCATTGTCTTTATGACCTCTCGTTGGACTCTCTCCAGTATGTCCATGTCCTGCGTGTACTGACGAGCCCGGAGACAGAGCCAGCACTGCAAGTGTGATCTCAGCAGTACTGAGCAGCACAGCAGGGTCACCTCCCTCTACCTGCTGATGGCACTTTGCCTGGTGCAGCCAAGGATACCATTGGTCTTTTTTACAGCAAGGATACGTTGCTGGCTCATGTTCAACATAGTGATAGAATGAGGGGGAATGGTTTTAAGCTAAGACAGAGGAGGTTTAAGTTAGATATTAGGAGGAAGTTTTTCACTCAGAGGGTGGTGACGCACTGGAACAGGTTGCCCAAGGAGGTTGTGGATGCCCCATCCCTGGAGGCATTCAAGGCCAGGCTGGATGTGGCTCAGGGCAGCCTGGTCTGGTGGCTGGTGACCCTGCACATAGCAGGGGGGTTGAAACTAGATGAGCATTGTGGTCCTTTTCAATCCAGGCCATTCTATGATTCTACGACCCCAAGGTCCTTGTTTGCAAATTTAAGTCAGTGCTGTAGGACTACATCAGTGGTGCTACTTTATCTTTTTTCAGTTCACCAAAAGATTTCTTGAAAAGAGGATATCAGAAAGGAGCACAACATTTCACCTACAAGTCAGCGACAGATGCAGTGTGGCCTTTATACATAATTACATTGTACACTTTTGTTAATTTAGACACAAGACACACCTGCCCTTCTGTCCTCAAGTTCAAGCTTCTACACAGTGAATTGCCATTTATAACTAACAATCCCCTTTCAGAGTCAGTGCTTTCTGGTGCAGAATGTAGCTTCTCCAAGGGAGGAGATATGTGTTTTCTTCTCAGATATACAAGCTCTTTTTCACTGTGTCAACACATTGTTTGCTGGCATCCAGCCTATCCAGTTCATGATAGTTTTTCCCCCTTTATCAGTTTTCCCACAATCTTTCATTCATGCAATTATTATCATCAGTGATGTTGTATGTTCCAATTAGTAGGAACAAAAAGTAGTGTCATGGCAGGAATTGGAATTTGAATTTCAATTAAGAATTTATGTGCTCAGTCATAATTCTCTCTTTGTCATCCATTTCAGGTTCAAATATCTTTAGATCCATCTGACACGTGGAGTATTTTGTCTAATTGTTGTAACTGTAGCCAATATCCCCGTGATTCCAGGTTAAATGTGCACTCAGAGTCAATCAAACTTGTAATCTCATTAAACAGAAGAAAAACAAGTTCATTTGACAGCATCTATTTTCTGTAAACCCATATTGATTAGTATTAATTATATTATCCCTCTTTAATTTTTCATTAACTGAGTCCTCAGTCCTATAATACGTTAGTGGGCACGGAACTGATACTATGTTTTAAGCATCTAATTATGTAGACATTTCTGTTTGTCTTTTTAGTATTTTGTCAACAAATTTGCCTCTATGCTTCACCCAGTCATAAAAAAGAAATATTTATGTTCCACACAGCTGACCATTTACTTGAAAACTCCTCAAATTGTCCCATTCTAAGATATTGAGCAGCCACAGATGAATTCGGTTCTTATTCATGGTTAGTTGTTGCTCATAGTGCTTCTGTTATCTTCTCCTGAGGCATAAATAACAGCTGCTATCAGAGACAGGTTGCTGAACCCAATGGTCTGGTTTGGTACCGTTCTTACACTGGTCTGATACAAACTACTGTATTCTTCACCTGTGTACTCATGCATAGAGCAAAAATAGCACTTTTAAATGAAAACCTTACAGAATAAAGAGGATATATATATTTTTCTTGAAGCTTTGTGAGCCTCAAAGTTAAAGGAATAAAATGGCTTTCTGCAATTTCAAATGTAGCATTGTAAACAAACAGATGTCAGATAGCTGTAACAAAAAAAAAAAAAAATATATATATACATATATATCACTTGAAAGAAAATGTGAAATATTTCCACTCCTTTTGCCACCAAATCCCCACAAAATGACTATGAAATCACATCAGCTCATGTCTATCTTAAGTATTTTTCTGCAGAATATCATCTGAAACACAGAAAAAAAAGCCCTCATGAATACTCTATGCAGATAACACATATCACATCTAAAATGTGCAAGTGATACAAGCAGGAATCTGTAGCTCAATGATTACATATCCATTCATGTGAGACATGGTATTCCTCCTTGGAGCAGGCTTAACCATGCTCAATCATGCAGCACATGTGCGGTGTGGTTGCATGACATGAATGCTTGGAAAGAAGATCTTTGGGAAGGTCACTTGGCTTTCCAGGCACTGAAGAGAGCTGGGTTTTGTCGTTGTCCCAAAGGCTGTCATTGTCTGGTGCATTCATGGTTCTTGTTTATTTTTCAGTTTTCAGTGTACTTGTCCTTCAGACTTCACATCTGTGTGGAGTTCAAGGAGTAGCCCTATAGAGAAAGGGCCAAAAAATACTGCTAATAAATGGAGCTGTCTGAAATTAACCCCCATCCTACCAAAATCCATAAGTATTTTTTTATTGACTCAAATGAGTACTAAATAAGGTCATTAAGATAGCCCCAAAGCTCTGAGTACTAGAATTCAAGGATGCAGTATGACATTCTCTCTCTTCTGGGATATTCTGTAACTTGTTGAAAGCAAGAAACATGTGGGTTCTGTTTGGCCTGATATAAATGTTTAGGCTGTCTATGAGATGGGGTTCTTTTACCTCAGACTTGAAGTTAGTTAGCAATCACAGCAGAAGCAAATCTTCACATGAATGCTTTACATCTTGTGTGTACGTCCACATCAAAGTGCCTTGAGTCCTGGCCAGAAGCCCTGAAGTATGGGACTGAAAGATGTGACATAGGACCTACAAGAGCTCCACCTTGTAATTATTTTATTATACTCTTCCCTTCCCTTCCCTTCCCTTCCCTTCCCTTCCCTTCCCTTCCCTTCCCTTCCCTTCCCTTCCCTTCCCTTCCCTTCCCTTC
>JACDJE010000306.1:2983330-3025908 GCA_016647715.1 Pavo muticus
ATCCCATCCCATCCCATCCCATCCCAAATTCTATTCTATTATACTTTATATAGTATTATACATTATATAATATTTTACATTATATTATTTATTATAAAATAAAATAGAAAGATATATGCATCTCTCTTCAAAAGCTAATGAGTCAGGAACTTCTTCTGACATTGGCCTTCTACCTTTCCCTCCTAATACGTAACCTTTGCTGATAGTTGCTGTAGCACATTAGTCTGATTTAAATTATGTATGGATATTATTATCTGATTTTTACACAAAGTTTTAATGATCTTCTTCAGGGACTCAAGTATCTTTACTGAAATCTTACACAGTTTCAGATTATCTATATGTCAGAGGTGATAAATGTCAACATTTTATGTAATGAAACATAATTCCTTTAAATGAACAAACAGCTGAGAAGGAGAACCCTTTGAAATTTGAGATATTAATAGCAGCTGAGACTGGATAGTCAAAATCCAACCCCTACCATTATAACTGAATGAGCATCGAATAGAATCCAGCTAAGATTTTGACATGCCATTAGTAAAACAAAATTGCACAGATCTGTAAATGGGTGAACCAACAAACATAGACTGAAACATATTCACTGCCCCAAATGTATTTTCCTGCTGCTTGAAATAGAAGGAGGAATTCACAGATCCTGTGTCCTGCTGCCTGTGTGTTGTGCAATAAGGCACCCAGCACTGCTATGAAGGTAACAAGTGATAGGGAATCCATCACTTCCTTGGCTATTTAGTGGAAACAAATTTTCAACACAAGTTAGTGACCTCTCTCTGGTTCGTGCATACTGGTTTGAATACAGAATCTTCTAGTTGAAAATGTAATTGTATGGATATGGCCAGATTGTGATGGTTGTCCTGAAGACAACGATCTTGAATCTACCTAAGCAGATTAATAAAAGTCAACAATCTGGAGTCAAAGCTGTAATACCAGCTAACTAAAATTTAAATCATCATCCAGTCTGTGGATGTACTGAACCTGTGTAACTTAAGGACTGTGTGGATTATAGAGAAGACTGCTGCTCTCTCTTCACCGATTCAATTCTGAAATGAGTAACAATTAACAAAAGTTTCCCTCATTTGTTTTTAACTGAAGACAGGATTAATATTTTTCCTTTTCTATCCAAAATTCAAGCACTTAGTCAAGCTAGGCTTCCTCCACATTCAGTGGAGATAGGTTAAGCAACCAGTTTATATATATGCCTGACCTCTCAATATCAAAAATCAGAGACCTATGCAAAGCTGTGCTTTCCTTGAGGGGATGAGTGAAAGGCAGATTAAAGACAGGTAGAAAAATGCTGTGATAACAATAAAAAGTAAGCAAAGGTCAGCCAGCAAATGTCCCTCTCTTCAGTACACCTTTCCCTAGACCATGGTGCAATGTTTTTCTGGTGAATGAAGGATTGTTTGCCTATTTTGTTTTCTTTTCCATTTTATTTTCATATCTCAGGAAATCCTGAATGAGAATTTTGGCCACTCATTTCTCAGGCCCGATTATCTTGGCGTACTTCCAGCAGTTTATTCATCAAGAGTCCAATTTCACTAATATGCTCTCTACTGACCATTCCTAATTTTCTGTGCAGTTTATTACTCGCTTTACACTGTATGTGAATTGTCAAAGGCTCAATGCTTTGATAACTGCTTAATTTAGCTGACTGTAATGATGCCCCAGGAGAGATCATTAACGTATGTGTAAAATGTTTATTAACAAAAATATGTGAAAAATGGATGGCTTTGGATAGGGACAGTAATGGGACTCATCTTCTTGCCCTTTCATGTCCAGTCCAAGACTTTTGATGCAGAAACTGAATTTCACAGGGTGTTGAAATCACTTGTGTATACCACCAGTACATAAGCTTGTGTTGGCACAGGTACCAAGACATAACTAATAACTACTGCCAGGCAGCTGCTCCTTTCACAGTTTCATGCATTTATGGACAAGAGTATCTAAGGAATTTGAGTGGGGATGGAAGATATGACATACACTCTGTCTGGAATAGTGAGCAGGGCCTAGGCAGGATAGCTTATTTATTTCAAAAGAGAGCTTGTGTGGGAGAAACTGAACTCAGCCCAGAGGTTCACAGAATCACAGAATGGTTAAGGTTGGAAGGGATATCTTAATATCACTTAGTTTACCTGCCCTTCTCAGAGTAGCACCATCTTGGATATTTTGCTCAGAGACATATGCTGTCAAATTTGAAGAATATTTAAGGATTTCCACAACTTTTCTGGGGAACCTGGTCCAGAGTTCCAATACATTTACAGGAAAAAAAAAAAGAAGGTTTTTTTGCTATTTAATAGGATTTCCTGCATTTCAGTTTTTGCCTATCACCTCTTTTCCTGTCACTGGACACAAATGAACTGTCTGGTTTTGTCTTGTTTATTCCCCCTCACTCTGTGGTGTTCATATACACTGCTAAAATAGATCCATAGGGCCTATGGGAAGCCTGTGCTTTGCTTTCCAGAAGCTGAGATGGACACCAACCAGAGTCCTCCTGGGCAGCTGAATTAGCAGCTGTTGACTGTGCGACTGAACCAAAACAATACTTCATGTGCCACTATATTACTCTTTATATAGACCGTACTGCACCTGTATGCTCACAGAGAAAATGTATTTAGTACTGTTTCAAGCATCTTTGGGTATCCAAGATGCATACAAGAAATGGATGGATCTGGTGAAGGAGCTGTGAGAGACCTCTGTCCCTCAGTAGAAGCAATGGGAAGGCAAGAAGGATAGACAAGTATGTATAAGATGTTACTAGATGTTTATATGGGGGTGAATGAATCATTCCAGCAGTATGTTTGTTAGAATAAAATGACCAACAGCTTTGTCCTGATTGGTGTAGGTCTGTCTGAGTGAGAGAGATCCTGAATGAGCAGAACTTTGTCCCACAGTTCAGTGCAGTCCTAGTAATACTTTCTCCAAAAGCAGGCTGCTTGGAGTTACTTCAGAAGCTGCATTTATGCATCACTATTTCAAATAAATTTCCAATAAATCCATCAACAGAAAACCCAAATCATAAACCTTTGGCCACAAAACCAACAGTTTATAGCTTGAAGTCCATTAAGGCCTGAAGTTACTCCTTATTTCTTGGCTATGTCTTTTCAAC
Source organism: Pavo muticus (assembly GCA_016647715.1). Lineage (NCBI taxonomy): Eukaryota > Metazoa > Chordata > Aves > Galliformes > Phasianidae > Pavo > Pavo muticus. The sequence goes on from JACDJE010000306.1 coordinate 2,986,452, forward strand.
AGCAAGGTGAATGCAAATACCAGTTAAGAAACCAGACACTGTTAGATTTGGCTTCTAGTGCCTACGTAAAAACAGAACTGTATTTTTTAGCAAGATATAAACGAACACAACCTCTCTAACAGAAGGGGGAGTTGTGTTGCTGAACATGTCCAAATGTTATCTTATATCCTTCATCAATTCTTCTATTTCAGCATACTCAGAATTTTTCAGATTAGCTCCCTCATTTCACGTTGTCAGTTAGAATGCAAATTTATACAAGCTCTCCATATGTAGTTTACTTATAGAATCAGGTAGAGGTGGATTATTTTTTCTTATTGTTCTTTTTGCTTTTCATCTTCTTTGATGTTGCAGTGTCTACAAATTAGAGGCTATTGTTGCACATTGACACGTACTTTGGCACTGTACTTTTGCAAACCTCAGTGGGATTTCCTTTTTCTTTTTTAAATGGAGTGAGTGGAAAAATTTACACACCAAAGTGAAGATAGGTGGCCGAGCCAACCTTTCATGTGATTATATTTAAAATACTGATGAATTTGCCACAGTTGTATTTCCTCTGAGTTTGGATAAGAGTGTATACAGAACTGATCAGAAGAATTCAGTATCGCACCAGGGAAGTTGTATTTCCCAGAAGATTAAGTAGTAATATTAATTAATGAGAGTTCATTTGACAGGGAACAGAGGTGGAGGTTGGATAAATTGAGTTCTAACATGTAGGAGTTGCCTTCCAAATCATTTCCTTTTCCACCTGAAATCTTTCTGAAGTCTGTACCACTGCAGCTTTGCCCTTGGTGTGTCATTGTCTAGAATGACTCACAAAGTCATTTCTACAAGAACTGAAACAACACAGAAAGAAGGGTTGTCATCAGGTTCTTAAGCAGTTTTGAAACATTACGTCTGGGAAACTGCTTAAAAAAATCTCTTTTACATTTTTTTCCCAGCAAAACTTTTAAGATCCATTTATTTTGGAAAACATGGATGAACATCTAAGCAAGAGTTCCTTCACATCAAACCTGCAGAAAGATGCTAATTACACATAAAGCCATATTTTTTGATTCTCCTTGTTTCTTCCTGGGAAAAGTCAAACCCTGTACATTTGGACCAAAAACTAGAGTGATAGTGCTGACCATTAACTCAGACCATTGGCTGAAGTAGGACTTGGAATTCAACTGCTATAAGCTTGCAGGAAGAAGGCTAAATAACTACTTTGAGGCTGTAGACACGTGGATTTAATTGCCAGCATTGTAATAACCTTCCTATGCAGTCATGGGGAAGGCACTTCTGAGAGTGTTCGTCTCTAATTTAGTCATCTAGATATTAAATATCCAGGTTTTCTAGATTTGGTTCAGTGTAAATGGAGAAGGACAAGGATTTCTGCAACTTTTCTGCTGTGGGCAATTGAGAAAGACTAATCTAATGTAAATCAGCCAATTGAATTTGGGTTCCTTTATTAGGACAGGACAATTCCTGTATTAGGATAGAACAAATTGCCTTGCGTTATATCTTTCTTTCATACACCAAGAATGAAATTTGGTTAACAGGTTCTAGATGAGAGAAATATTTAAGAGTCAAAATTGAATGAGGTAGTCTATGTATAGTTTTAGTCTCCGTATAGGATGATTTATTTTCTGTAATGCAGGAATAGTGTCTTTGGTGTTCCTTTACTTTTATGTCTTACGTAGGTAGACCTTATGTCTAGGTCTAGTAATGCAGAAGTGAAGATTATCCAGAGATGGAAATTACTTTCAAGCACAAGACAAATTAGGGTTAAATCAACATAGATTTTATTGCCATGAAATGTTCAATCAAATGTGGTCATTATTTTCATGAACTCATGTAAAACGGGTAGCTTGTATTGGAAATAGAAATATAAAAGGTCATGTTTTTCACCACTGAATTGTAAATTAAGTTAGATTAAGTGGAAAGAAAGGAAAACAAATAATAAAATAAAAAAGCGAATCCCTAAACCAATAAATAGGACGTTGTTGGTGACCAAGTATGCACTCACATTTAAATACAATCACAACAACTGCTGTACAGAACAGAATTAATAATACAAAATAAAGAAAATTAAAGAATAGGAATAAAAAAAAAAGATTAGACCTCACAGATGGCCTTCACCTGGCAAAGGAAAATGACACTGTTTTCCTCTCTCCCTCATTCCCCACACAGCTGTACTTAAAGTCCTGTTGAACCTTTAATGTGGGCAGAGGCAGATGATATTTTTACAGTTGCAGTTCCTATATAGTTATGCTTGTTGATTTTTGCCTTGTGTGGCAGTCTTATGTCTTCTGTTTCCATTTTTTAATTATCCATAAAAATGAAGATTAGAGCAGCAGAACGTTGTCTCCAGAAGTTAAAGGAAAGTCAAATGGCAATGGAAGTCATCAGCAGCTCTTTCGGATACCTAAGATATCTAAGACGAAAACTGCTTTCTGGTATTAGGAAACAAACAAACATACAAACAAAGAAAAAGGCAGTTAGAGAAATTAGCTCTTAGGACACTAAAGCAGCCCCTCTTCAGCCTTGCTGTAAAATGGTGAGTAGCAGATGTGCCACTGAATGATATTCAAAGGAAGAGATGAGCCGAGGAAATATTTACACAGAGGTCCCAGATTTGGAAGGACTGTACACTGCACGTGCTTAGTAGCAGATTTTTGTTGTTTTTAGGAACAGTTAAAGAGAAGCTTCAAAGGGCAGGGTCCTTCTTGATTTGGAGAGGTGAAGTCTTTTCCCAACGATTATTGGAGGTTATCTTTTAAAAAAAGGTGAATGAAAGATCCAAATTCACCCCTTGTGCCAGTTCTACAAGGCAACAGAATGACACCTGGAAAGAATTATGGTTTAGGATGGCAGCATGAAGCACAGAACCCTTGTCAGTTGTAGGTTGCTGCTTGCCTCCCCTTCACAAGACACATAAATAGTGTACCAGTCCTCATCATCTGCGTAAAACTCTCCCATTGCTACACATCTCCATTATTATAGTATCAATGGAAGTCTTTGTGAACAGAAATCCCGTTCTTAGGGTAGAGGTTGGAGGTGAGAACTTCACTCGTAGCTCTGCCTGAGACTTACCTTCTGAACTTAGTCAACGCACGAGCTCTTTGTGCCCACCTTACTCACAATAAATAACATCTTACTCTATAAAGAGTGGTTAATCAGTGTGTTTACTTCATGTTTAAGTTGCTAATAAATCCAAGTAGCAGTGGCTTGTCTTTGACACTCAGCTGTAGTACTCAATGTGTTTTGATAGTCATGGTGGGAAAAAAGCAATGTATACAAAGCTGTGAAAGAGCCTGAAGCACCACAGGACCCAAATACTTGGACAGCTCTTGAGAGAGGAATCTAAGCATTTCTAGGTTTCCAAAATTGTAATGACTCATAGGTTTGGACACTTATTTGTATTTAGATGTTTTTGACCAGTGTGGAATAAACAATTCCATCATCTCACAAAGGGAGAACTTCTTTTTTTCAGATAAGATTTATTTCAAAGTCAAAGATGTACAAATACACTTGAATTTGTTACCAGTGAGCACTCAGTAACTTCAAACCATGCCTGTCCTTCAGGCTGATCTAATTCAAGAGTGTGTTTTAAGATGGGGATATTTCCACAGAGACGAAGTCTTAGAAATGGGATAAGAAAAAACAAAACCAAAAATAAGAACAAAACCATGGGAACAATGTTCATGTATGTGTGGAAAATGGATGAGAACTTAGGCTGAGATTTTAACCAGAACCTCAGTGAGTTGATCAGTTAAAACCACACTGGAAGATCCAATTTTGAAAACCAAAGGCTTTCTGATGTCAAACTATTCCGATAGCGAATTCAGCAGAAGAGGGAGTAACGAATATTTTTTCTTTCAATAAAGTTAAGTACTGATAAAAATAAATAACAAAGCCTGTGAATGACAACAAACATTGCAGTGTTAAGATTCCAAAGGAAAAACAGGAGAAATGGAGATGTAGATGCAAATAGATTCTTAATGGTAAGAATTTCTAGATCAATCAATTCGAACCAGATCTGTACTGAAACCTTCCCAAAAATCCACAGAGGTCATTGAGGCTAAAACTGGAAGTTCTAGGTCTTTAAGAAAATCCAGGCTTGTTCATATTTATAGATCAAGTGATCATCAAGATGAAAAAAAATTGTTGCCAGCAGAGCAAAGGCTCATAGGGATTTTGCAATAACAGAAGGTGCAACTCTTTAAATAAATTATTGTTGGAACCTTGGATCATACCCCAAATAAGTGAATATTTCAAATAATTCTGCATACATGTTATCTCAAAATCAGGCATGGTTGTAATAAGTCATTGCTTTCTCAACAGTTTTACAGAATAATCTCCACAGTCATTTCCCCACCTCCAGAAGACTGATATTTTACTGACAAATGTGAAAAGGGTTTTCAAGCATTTTTTTCTTCTCTCCTCCCTCCTCTCCCACCAAAAGAATTTGAATTTATTCACATCTTGAAGTAGAGAGCCACAACTAAATAGCTTCACAGTACATTTTCATGCGGCAAATCTGCATAAGTGACACAGTCAAATATTTAATTTTTTCCTCTTTTTCTTTCTCCCCTTCAGTTTGGACAACAGAAAAACGAATTTCCTTTTTACTTTTAATCTATGGTTACCTATGTCCACACTCAAGTATTTCATGTTCTAGAGTGGTTCCACAGTGAAGAAGACGGAGCTGAAGACATCACTGAGGAACATTCACTTGATTTTAGCACAGAGGTGCTGGAGTGACAAATTAATTCAGCAAAGTTTAATTTCTGTGATGCATTTAGCTGATATTAGTGAGTTAAGGAGTTTGAGTCCCATGGAGATGCATCTATTTCCCTCATTTCCCCGCATACAGGGAGCCTAGATTGATGGTATTAAAGCAGATAACTAAGTTACATACTTGAGCAAAGACAAATCTGAGCAAAATCATAGGAATTTTTTGGTGTGTTTCTGATTTCCTTACACAAGGAAATAGGGACTCAGCTAGATTTAGCATGCTTTCTCACCTTGATGACAATGTCCTTATTGATCTCAAAAGGGACAGTATCGTGCCATAAGTGTTTTGTTTTCTTCCATACATTTGAAGAGTGAAACTGATCAAGTTAATCATCTGGTTCCCTACATCATAGATGTAAATGCCTTTGGAGAGTTTTTACACTCTCTAAGTCGATAAATCTAAAGCAGGTCATGAAGAATGCTATGTGTATTAACTAGCACTGGAAAACTATAATGGATATGAATGCTTTTAGTCTTGTCCTCCTTTATATCTAGTTGGAAAAAAGACACACTTTCAGGGCATGATTATTTTGAGATGGGATGAACTGTACTCTGTTAAGAACCTTTCCCTCTCCTCTGATTACAGGGAGCAGAGGGTGCCTAGTCCAGTAGTAACCATATGCAGGAAGAAACACCACCATTAAATTCCAGTTATTATCGGTGGAGAAAGGCATGAACTTCCAGATGACCCCCTCCATCTGTCTTAGAAACTTGGTGTGCATGTCAAGTGGCCACCCATCCATCTCTAGGGATGTCTTAGGGGGTCCTCCAGCTCCTCTTCCAGGAGTCCCGATCTCTTACATGTTTTGTGTCATTTCTACCAAAATTATGGCTGTCTTAGATACCCTAAAGCATCTCAAATGACTCTAAACACTTACATGTAGACAATTATATTTCTTTTCCTGCTGTAGAAAGAGATGAATTATCTTTGGGAAGAAATGAACTGATTCTGTTGATTTTAGAAAGGGTTTACTTGGTCAGCATAACCCCACCTTATGGCATCAATCCTTCCTAATTTTCTCAATAAAATAATATCAGAGAAACAAGAAAAGGAATCAAATGTTTCATTGAAGAATCCAGAATATGGTTGCAAAATGCCTCCAGACTCGAAGAGGCTTGAGTTCAAACTATGTCTCCAATGTTTCCTTTGTGAGGATGTGTGCTGAGTGGTAAAGAAATATTTCAGGAATATATTAGTAAGATTGTTAACCACTTAACTGCTGTGAACCATGTCAATCTGACATATATGTCCTTTTGGTATTATTTTATAGACTTTTTTATGTAAGTGAGTGGATTCTATTAGACCTCTGCACCTCAGCTGGATTTCTAAAGACAGTAAAGCTGCAGAAACAAGCTGTTGGAGAAAAGAAATTATCACAAAATGAAGGCAACACAAAAGAAGACTCCGATTGCCTGCACTGATCCTGTTGAATAGAGACCTGGGTATGGCAGACTGCGGCACTGTGGGGCCAGGGACTGAGAAGACAGAGAACAGAAGCCCATACAGTCTTTTAATCTGAAGTTCACAGGGGGATCAGGGCTCTTAATGAAACTATCGAGGCGTATTGTTTTTCATTTAGTCTGCCATATTCTGCTCACAGGAGATGCTTCAGTTGCTGCTTGAATAGCCAGGACAGATTCCTAACAGGTTCTGGCCTCATTTCAGTGCAGCTTTATCATACATTCCCATGTGGGGAGATGCAGCCCCCAGCACCGAACAGTTCATCTGTCACACGACCTGTGGATTCCTCTCTTGCCAGGTTTCCATATTGTCTTCCCAACGGTGAGTGGATCAGGCATTTCTGATGGACCAGAGGAAGCCCTTCTTCCAGTCTACCCAGCATGCAAGCAAAGCCAGTATGCTGGAACTGCATGTCCCACAACCAATGTGCTGGCCCTAACTGTGCTGCCGGAGAAGAAAGTGCTTCATGTTAGCCTGCGACAAACGCCATGTGCCACCTCAGCCAAGTCCAGAAGTGCTTATAAAAAACAGTGTTAGTGTATCATTCAGAACAATCAAATACTACATGCACGAAAAGTAGTTTAGAGCAACATAAATTTTAAAAAAAGTGACAATTTCATCACACAATTACTGTACACTGCTGTTCTTAGGGTTGAATACTTTCCTCTCTCGCGCCCTCTCTTTCTCTCTGTTTTAATCTTTCCCTTTTTTCTTTTCCTTTTTTTTTTTTCTCTTTTTCTTTTTTTCTTTTTCTTCCCTCCCCTGTTTTTTTTTTTTTCTTTTTTTTTTTTTTTGGATTTGGTCCACTGGAGATAAATCGCCCTCAATGATATATATATTTAAAAAAAATATCAGCAGCAAGACTCTCTTGAAATAGATTCTGTTTGATGTAGCTAGTCTGTCTTTTCTGTTTTGCCCTCTTTCACAGCAGCCTCTGAAGTTTTCCGTAGGGGGGCTTTCTCCGAGTTGGCGTGTCCTTGGCCGGATTCCGCCGCTCCTCCGTTTTTGTGCGATGTGTGCTTTTCCAAGTAGTTCAGCATTTCACTGAGAACAGTTTGGAAAGTGCTTAGGGCAGCACATATTGCAGGAGTTCCAAAACCGTGAGTGATCAAACTGCAGATGGGAAAGAGAAAGAAAACGAAATGCACGCACGCACATAAATATATATACACTTACATACGTAGAAGTGTTTACAGTATGCATATTTTAGACTGAGAATCGAGACTTACTCCCTAAACTATTTATTACCTGTGAGAGAAACAGAAAATAAAAGAGCAGAGCAGTGAGAGCAGACTGCATACAACTTCAAAGGTTGCTTTTGGTAGGAGCATCACTTCTGAAGCACCGTGGGACAGATCTGTGGATTGCAGATTGACACAGTATTGTTGACTTCAGAGCCAAAAGGGGATCCATGCCCTAGGATGCCCAGCGCTGCTACTTTTCCAGTCCCAGAAGGTCTGGTTCCCCTTTACTTAGGTGAACGAAGCCAAGTCTGTGTGGCTTATTCGCAGGTCAGACTTGTAAGCAACAAGCTCTGATTATTCCGATTATCTGCTGGATGTGGCTCTGGGCAGCCTGGTCTAGTTGGTCTAGTGGTTGGTGACCCTGCACATAGCAGGGGGGTTGAAACTAGATAATCACTGTGGTCCTTTTCAACCCAGGCCATTCTATGATTCTATGATGATTCTATGACTCCATGTGGAGGTATGTATGGTTGCATATGCAGTAGGAAATTAAGCAACGCCAAGGCAATTGGCATCGTTTGGTCATGACTGTGATTGCTAAGCTCTCTGAGCATCCAACAGCATGGAATCCAAACTTTGGGAATAACTCTTGACCAAACAATACCCAGGAAATGTTTCACCTAGAACTAGTTCAGCCAGGCTAAATACACAGACAAATCATCATAGAATCATAGAATGGCTTGGGTTGGAAGGGACCTCAAGGAACATCAAGCTCCAAACCCCCCGCCGCATGCATGGCCACCAACCTCCGTACCTAATACTAGACCAGGATCAATGAGTTGTAAAAATAACCAGTTTCCAACACTCTTGCCTTGGTGGTGTTGAATGGTGGTGGATTTACCTTATTGCACCTTTAGTCCATATAAGGTGTTTTCTTAAGATAACAGTTTGTTCTTCATGTTTTCTGCGCTGCAAAGTGTCTGAATTTCAGTAGTGCTTTTCACATAACAGTTACTGAAAAGAAGCCTTAATGGAGTTGCCAAGCAGTCTTATAGTGGATAAATCTCATCTAAGTTTAAGGATGCATTTCAGGGCACATATAGGTACATATTGCATTTAGGCACCCAGCTTGGCTCCTATTTGCAGATCCAGAAATGTTCCTATTTTTCACAGTTTCTGTGCCAGTCATCAGCTCTGCAAGGATTTCAGGATGTCAGAAATGGCACCAGAGACCAGTTTTTAACCAACTGACTCCAGTTCCATCTGTCCAAATTATGTGTGTGTAGTGTAAGCTGTTCACATAAGGCCCAGGGCCTCTCAGGTGGTACTAGACACCTTAAGATGGGTAACTAAATTCTTTTCATTCTTATAATGAATAATTTTGATAAGATAGGTGGAAGAATGTGAACAAAAACAGAAGCAAAAGAAAACCAAAGCAAACAAACACAATTCTTCCAAAAGCTTTTCTTCCATTTAAAAACATAAGTGGAAAATCACTTCAAATGTTGAAATATCATTGCAGTTTTAAAAATACTTATTTCAGTAATAATAACTATTTAATCCTATGCTAGTTAAGGTCTTGTCCCCTGTGTAACTGCAGGTGTCTGAGGCACCGCATCAGTAAACTCCAATTTAATGCACAGAGCCATGAGTAGGTCAGAAATAGGAACACTTCAATGGGAATTCCTCTCCTCCACATTTTGGCTTCTCAGTCTTTAAAGCTGTTTTAGAAAATAGTGAAAAAAACAGTGGTCTGGGGAAAAGAGGTTATACAAGACATGGATGATTGCCAGGATGTTGAGCATATCAAAAACAAGCATGGGAAAGACTCCGAGATGTCTTTCAGGGTGATCTTCCTGTCTCTGCTGGATGTGGGAACCTTGGCTGCTGGGAATGCTGGTATCCTAAGAAAGATACCAAGCTTAAGGAAGTCCTAACCAAAAGGAAGGCTCATCTGTTTCAGATTGGGAACTGCCCAGTCTTTCATGAAGGATCTTCTGAAAGCAATTAAAAAAATAGCTCACTTTAGGAATGTTTATCCACCAGTCTCCCAGTCGCTTTTCAAAGCAGGAAGCTATGTTTATCCCTGGTTAGAAGCGAGAGGAAAATGATAACGAAATATTTACAAGAACTATTTTACAGGCATCAAGTAATGATACCACATGATTCTTGAAGTTTGGACTTACAGTAATATCTGAACCTTTTAAAGAAAATTCAGGATCATTTTTTTGTTTTGTTATTATTGTACACTTTTTTTGAGAAAAGTCTGGCATACTAAGAAATCATCATAACTGTCTTCTCTATTTAATGTCTGCAAAGACAATACCAGCCTTAGCATACATGTAAGAGTATTTTTAGCCCTTTCAAGTCTAATATTAAGGGATCAGGTGATTTCAAGATTTTGTGTTGGAATTTATCTTCATTTTTATCCTTTGCAAGTCCAGAGAAATGAAAACGTGAAGGAGCTCACATTATCAGAAAGCAAGAAAAATAAAGCCCAAATATATCAGCACTAGCTGTAATATCTCATGATTTTTACATTGCTTGTGTGGTCTTCTGAGCCACGTTTTGGGGAACTGACTAAATCAAGAAATATGTAAAATATTTATGAACTTACGTGCGAAAGAATCCAGTTATCTGTTTAAAAAGTACCTACAATCATTCATTTCCAGTAGATAGGAATAGTAATTTTAACAAAGGATTGACTAGAAAAGAATTCTCTTGGCCTTTTTGTCTTTGAACATTTCCACTCTTGAGCAAAAGGAATAGTGCCGTGTTCATATAATAGCTCAATACGCCCTGAAGAGTGAAGTGGGAATACTACAGTGAAAACTTAGAGAGAAAAAATCCATAGGGCTAAGAATGAGGGTAGAAAATGTTCTCAAATGCTGAACAAGACTGCAGTAAGCACCAGAATGGGACAAAATCTGATATTTAGGTGTGTAAGCAAAGGTGTCAACTTGTAGCTGTATCCAACTACAGTGCCTAAACTCCCTTTACAATCAAATTGACTTAATTCAGTTTCCTACATGGAAGAGTCTTCATTGATTTGAGATGCCCTATGGCACCTGAGTCGTTCACGTGGAATCGGTAGACAAGATACAGAATTTCTTTAAGTTCACCTTGCTTCTAGGTGTTCAGAGGCCAGACACTTTTATGGTTTCTTTTACGCATCTTTACATGTTGGTAGCAGATGCCAATGTTTAGGCAATTGAATTGAGCCCTGGGGCTTTACTCAATACAGTCAGAGATGTCTGGAGTCTGGCACTTGAAAAAGAGACATCTCCTTTATGAGAAGCTACTCCATTGATTCTGGCTGAACCATGAAGCTGAGTAAGAATGTGTGTTTGGTGCCACATCAGTTGCCTTACGTTAACAAGATGCTTGTGTCAAGTGAGCACACAATGCAGAGCATGTACAGGAGAATAGAGCCATTTAAAAGAAGCAATGAACTGATGGTACACGTCATAATAACTAAAAAGAAGTTGCATGCTACTGTTTCCTGAGCTATATCTTTTCATAGACAGTTAAGTCCTTGTCTACCTGGGAATCTTAAGCACGCACTTGATACGGAGATCCCTTTATGTCAGTATTTCAGCCTGGGCAGAATCTGGAACCTGTCTGAAAACTAATGCTTATAGGAAAAGGATTTTGTGGGATAAGTTATGGGTTTATCTCCTTTATAGATCTTCTTTATGGTATCTCACATACCACAAATAATAATAATAAAAAAGCAGAATTTTTTTAAAGATTACTTTGCATTTCATATTAAAACTGAACAAAACCAGAAAAACCCAACAACCTTGAAATAGCACTGAAGTCTAATGATAACACAAGTTTTGATTCCTGTTGCATGTATTCTTCTCCATAGATGGAGTTATGCAAAACTTATTAAATTTCCCATGATGCTTGTTGAAAGAAACTATTCTACGGAAAATTTCTGACCAGCTCTCCATGTTATACTCCTGGGAGGGTATATTTTTTTTGGCCCTACTTTATGTAACGAGCATAGAAAGGCAAAGAGATACTATCTGCTATTTTCTCTTACATTTTTATCAGTAATTCCCACTACTCTAATTTTGGTGAGCTTTGTTTATCTGCAAGTCTTTGAAAAATCTAAGAAAGTTGGATAATATCCCTTTGCTGATGAAAGTAAGTTTCAGTGTAGGGAGAAAATCTGATTTTACATTTAAATCCCAGGCAAAACAGTCAGAAGACTAATAGCAAAGTATTAAAATGTTTCCTGAAAGTCATATTTAATTGCGTGATTTTTAGGCTGACTGAGCTCCTACTAAAGTCAGTTCATTTTTGGTGTGCCTCACACCTACAAAGAGAATTGCTTTCATTGTAAGACTTTCATTTGCGTTTAAGATCCTAAAATTAAACACAAAGGTTTTATAATGGAATCATCTGGGTATTCACAGCTTTCTAGTACACTTCATTGCAACTCCTATAAGCAAGAAACTTTATTGTTCTAAAAGGTAAGGCTAAAATGTCTGATTTGGGTACTGTTCTCAGAGATATTCATACAGAAGGCAGTGACTAGCAGGCCAAAATATTATAAATCCTTACGCTTAAGGACATCCAGATCTCCCTGCAATCCTGCCTGGTGCTACGATGCAATTATGTCTGCTCATGTTTTAAAGATGGCCTTACTTAAAAATGAAAAGATCCAGCTCTGCCTGAAGGCTTGGGTTCTCATTTGGCACCTCCCTCAAGGACTCCACCATACCCTAGGCTGGTGAGACTTTGACTTGTGGCAAAAGAAACAGATTCTCTCTCTGTGGGGGGCAAGAGGCCATCTGCACTGAATGTTTACAGCCTCATTTAAAATAAATAAATACTTTAAAACAATAAAGAAAAAGCAAGCTCAAACTTATTGTTCGAAATTTCCCACAATTTTAAATGTGAAGAACTGCTTCAAATTTAACAACGCGTGGCAGGTAACAAGTAGTGAAATCTGACAAGATTTTGGATGGCTGTAAAGGAAATGGAAAAAGATTCAAATCTTACTGAAATGAATAACTTCCTAAGCTAGAGGCACCTCTACTGATTTCTATCTATTGCAAGGTCTGCCTTATGAGGGTTGCCCAGAGAACTAAATTGCAATGACTTACTTCAGAAGGTCAGCATTCCTAACCAAGACACAAGTTAGACTAATAATAGAGATAAACACTGGAATATGAGCAGCATGTGCTACAGGGATAAACAGTCTATAGGATCAGAGTGGACAATATCATATAAAAAGCTGTCTTGAAATGTAGGCTCTCATGCTTATTTTCCATCCATAACAACACAAGTATATTAAGGACATGCTCTACTAACCACATGGTTAAATCCTTTTACTGCATATAAAAGCAAAGAAAAAGTGAGAGAGTAGCACTAAAACTGATGCTCTCTGTTCCAAAATATTCTATTATTTCAGCTCTGCAGATTTTGGATCTCAAGGATGATTTTCCAGGATTTTAGGAGAACCTAGGTTATGTCTTAGAAATACCCAGGACTGTGTGTATAAAATGTTTTCAAACAACCAACCAAAGATTAAGCCATTGAACCATTGAAGTGCGCACATGGCACTTGTAGAAGCCCTTGGATGTTTGTCAATAAATGTTTCCAGCACAGCATATCATATCTTCCAAATAAGACACTGGATAACCCCATGACTTGCTAGTTTTCATTGAGAAAAAGAAAAAAAAAAAACACAGGCTTCTGCCTTGTGGATGAAAAGTGGCCTTGCCGCCCATTACATCTTGAGGAGCCAAATATATCAGTGAAATCATAGAGAGATTCAAGATGACCGGTTAACTTGAGAAAGCATAAGCACCTTCCTCCCACAGACAACAGTTCCTTAACTTCTGCTTTCACTTAGTCAGTGATCATATCTTTGCCTCACAGCAAAGTGAAGAAGCAAATGGGTTTCAGCCAACTTTCTATGATGTATAGACTTCTACAGTGGAGCAGACAACACAGCTGAGAAGCCCTACTGCTCTCCTCAGATGAGACAGACTGAAGAGTTAAGCATTATAAACACAGTGATGTCAAAGCAACATTATATCCCAGTAATTTAGGAACGTGGAGATATCAATTCTTTTCCTGGGAATCAGGAGGAAGTGTTGAACTGAAAAAAATGTCTAGTCCCCACAGTTTGATGAATGCACATTTGCCCCTTCCTCGGTAAGCAAGGCACTTATATGTTAATGAAGAGAAAGAAAACAGATTCTCATCAGATCTCTTAATTCCATAAATGATGGCTTTAAAGGAATCATAGAAACATTTAGGTTGGAAAAGACCTTCAAGGTAATCTAGTCCAACTGTCAACCTACCCTACCAAATCCTGCCACTAAACCAAGTCCCTTAGTGCCACAACTACGTCTCTTAAACCTCCAAGGATGGAGACTCCACTCTTCCCTGGGCAGCCTGTTCCAATGCTTCGCCCTCTGTGAAGAAGTACTATAAGAAGAATCATTATAAAGGTCAAATGATTTGTCTGTCTTAGTAATTCATTCTCTACACAAAAAGAAAAGAAATGTCTCAACCCTTTCAAAAGGATTTTGGTTATGAATAGAGCAGGAGGAGATGATGGAATCCGTGCTAAGCAAAGGAACAAGATGATCTTAAAGGTCCCTTCCAACCCAAACCATTCTATGATTCTGTGGTTATGATTCTAAGACTGAAGACAGAATCCCTGGAAAGAGAAACTGGAAAAATACAAAGGAAGGAACTCTAATGCCTTTGGCAAACGTAAAACCAAGTAAAAGAAGGAACGAAGGAACAAAATGAGAAATAAAGGAATAGGGCTAGGATTAGCGTTAGGGTTAGGGTTAGAGGTTTGATCGCAAATACCTTAGCACTAGGAGGGTGTGGTCCTCCTCAACCAGCTGAATCAAGAGCCAGTTTGAGAGATCATGGAAATCAGGGAACTCTAGAGGGCACCAGAGCTGTTTCACCACACAGTCACACACCAAGCTTCTTCCAGTCCGTGCATCCAAACAGAAACCTGCTACCCCTGATTAAGATGACTGGAATTATGACAGCATATGCTCTATGTCTTGATAGGAAAAGAAATGTAAGAAAGAGAGAAAAATACAAAAGGTTGTGCATGTGTATCTGAAATTGCAACCCAGCAGAAAGAATTTGGTCTTAGCTTTTCGCTACGAGTTACAAAAATGCTCCAAGATTCAAAACCCATTTCATTGCTCTCGTTTACCCTTCAGAAAGAATGACGTTGCTTCCTCGCTGCTCCCAGTGCCTGAGCCTCTGCTTTTTTTCCTGTCGCTTTCTGTGTCACCTTGTCAGTGAGATGCCAGGCACTCACAGGAGGCTGACAGCTTCAGGCTCAGAGACTAACTAAACGACAAAACTCTTGTCTCAAACAGTTTCATGGGAAAGGTGTTTCATATCAGCTGGATGGCTAGGCAAAATGCAGAATAATTTGTGAGGGTGATGATTGCTTTCATTCTCTTGCTTTAGTATTCTGAGCCTATTATTTTTGTCTGTTTATATAAGGTTTCTGCAGTGAAAGAAGTGTCACTTGCAAGGAAGTCGTTTTCCCTTTGCTATTTTGCTGTTTTAATCTTTTATATATAAAACAGATGATGCAGATGTGATTTTGCACCTTGATGAAATGCAACCTTACAGGATCAAATCCAACTTCTGTAATCAGCAGATATTCATCTTTCCCTATGTAATGGATGGCATCAGTAGGATAGCTGAACTTTCTGTTCACTGCAAATTCTTGTACATACAAGTGACCCAAAAGCAGGCAAAGAAGGTATGTTTAAACCTAATTTTACAAGTGGAGAATATAAGACTAAGAGACTAATGAGATCAGAGAGCCTGTACTTGTGGAAGCCAAGAAACATGCACAATTCTCTTGAGTACAATCTCAGCAAATATTCCTTTTGTAAAGTTTTGTGTCACATTTTTTGGCTTCTCAACACAGAACGTGGCTCATTTTTGGTGGATTTTCTGGCAACTCCTGTTTTCACGAGATTTTTAGGAGCTGAAGAAGACATCTGCCAAAAATTCAAAAGCCCTCAAAGCTACTTCTCAGTAAAACATTACTTCTTCTAATATTGCCTGGACTCATTTCTAAGAATGTGCATCTGCTCATGCAGTTAATAGAAAAACTCCTTAATTTAATAAAGCACACCTTTTCATAAACCCACTCTTTTACTTTCACTGTAGGATTAAGCAGTCATAGACAGACAGGAGAGCTGTTCTGAAGCAAGGGCAGGTTACAAATGCAAGTACAAGAAGGCACATGTCAATGCCCAGATCTCTGAATGAATCTGGGGGAAGCTTTGGTATTGCAGTGGGATGGAAAAGAGAAGTAGATACAAGCTCTTTTCACTAAGACAAAGAAGATCTAAAGAAAATAAATAAATAAACAAATAAAATCCTAATTTGGTGTTTTTAACTTTTAGTTGGGTTGGAGGGATTTGCTAAATCTTTGTTTTTAGATTGAAGGCTGCCTTGATGCTTTTATCAACTGACTTAAATGTGAAACGGGTAGAGCAGGATTCCAGGTCCAGAATTCTTGCTTTGAGCAGAAACCATTATATTAGATAAACATACTCAGGGGCTTTAATTCTCAGTCCAGTCTTAAATTTTCCTCTGCAAAATGGTACAGCTTCAAAAGGAAGGATGGAATGTGAACACTCGTAGAATCGTAGAATCACCAAGGTTGGGAAAGACCTACAAGCTCATCCAGTTCAACCATCCACCCATCACCAATAGTTCTCACTAAACCATGTCCCTCAACACAATGTCTAAATATTCCTTGAACACCTCTAGGGTTGGTGACACCACCACCTCCCTGGGCATTGCTACCAATCAATACGTAACAACTGTTCTGCACTATTTGCAACAAGAAAATTTTACAGGTTAAGGGTTATCCACTCAAGCTCACCCATTCAACTAGAGATGCTATAGGACATCCAGAGTAACAATAAGGCTGGTAGAAGTGATGTGGGGGTCACAAAAATCTCTTGAACTGAGGGAATGGCAGATGCACGTGAGACAGGATGTTCTTTCACAGACAAAGTGACCCTAGATCCCCAGATCTGTAGAATGATTCTGAAGTACTTAAACTGGAGCTAGGACATGCCTTTAGTCATATATACCCTTGCTGGTGATGTGAAGAGTGCCCAGGCTCATCCTCTGCCTGTGAGAGGCCAAATCTCCATTATTCAAGTATTTTAACCTGTAAAATGGTGGAACTTCTCCAATTCCAACTGGGAACATCCCTTTGACAGGGTTAAAGCTAACTTGTGCTTGGAAATTGTTTGGGAAGGGAGGAGTTGGTCAAGGCCAAATGCACGCAAGAAACCACATTAGCAGTCAAACATTATACACAGCTGTGTCTCAGTGTCCAGGACCACGTCAATACTGTCTAAAAGATTAGCTCATATGTGTATCTGGGAGGGGTCTTAATTTCTACATTCCATTCCTGAGATACAACAGAAGCATTTCCTTTCTTCATAGCAGGGATCTATGCAACAGAAAGCAATCTGTTAATCTGGCCTAATTCTCTGCTAGGGAGGTGGCAGGATGAGATAAATGTCAGAGAGGTGTCAAAGAGACAGATGACTTGCGAGTTAACCCCAACCATTTCCCATACTGACATTCTTCTGCGCCATCGAGACACCAGCATTGTATTAGCTGTTTGTGCTGGTTAGCAAAAACCCAGATTCAGCAGAATTAACTGTTGGTCTGCAATGCCAGCACTCAGATCTGCTGAACTAGTGGCAGGATTATGGGTGTTGGAGGGTTAGGCAAAGCATCACCATCTCACATGACAACCAACCTGCACCATATAGTCTCTGGGTGTGTATCTCAGAGCTCTTGTGAATACAGGCAGGCTTGTCTTCTTCTGCTGTAGTTCCTGATTGCCCTGGTTCACCATTTCCAAGCTTTTCTAATGTGAGTTGCTCTCAAAGCTCTACATATGTATTTCGTTTACACTCATCTTTCTGCTTACTCTAACCATTCCAACCTCTATTTTTCCTCCCATCACCCTGGATAATTGAGAGATGTCTCTCAGTTTCACTGAGTGCGAAACCAGGCTCTTTTACCTGTTCTGAATCCGAAGACAACCAATTTACAATGCTAGAGAGATTTGTATAACCTTGCTGTCTTGAAAAAATAAAGAAAGATGAAATCTCAGCCTTGCTGACATCAGTGGGATTTGAAAACAGTTTTAGTTCCAGGATAAATTAAAATCTCAGCTTTTCCCTCTTGCACACGCAGACATATGCATATGTACACAAATGTTTTATTTGATTCTGTGGGGCTTTTGGAACAAGAAGCTCTGAATTGTAAGTAATAGCATTTTAAAAGAAACTGAGGTTTATCTGGATATTTTTTTTCCTTTCTTTCCACCCACATATTTTTTTTCCTTTCTTTCCCCCCACATATTTTTGTTCTCACTTACATTCTCTCTCTAGTATCTTCCTCTCCCTTTCCTCGTGCTTACTCCATTTTGAAAGCGAAGGGCTGGAGAAATGGGTTTCTCTCTTTAATGTTATAGGAACATCTGGGTTCTTTTCTAGTACTATGCTGACTTAGTCCTCTGATGTTTGGACTCATAAATGCATTTACATAGATCAGCCTTTAGAGGACAACAAAGAGGCAGTCATGAGTCTGGACAAAAAGTCTCAGTATGGAACTGGATTTTTCTGGGTTTTCTTGTTTGCCCCATGGCTTAATGCTAATTTTGTCTTTAGTCATGCTAGCTTTCATGCTAGACACAACCCACAGGATTATTCCACTTGCTCCTCTGCGTTTATCACAATGGAATCAAAGAAGAGTTGAAGGATGGCACGAATAGCCCTACAGCACATCACCTCTTCATGAGTCCACATTTATGTACATGCTTAGAAATCTGAGCTGTCTCAACCCTTTGCCCATGAGGTAAAATGAACCAGTCCTGATGAGGTTGGATTTCTCTATCCTTAGTATGTTATTTATAGTGCAATTAAGGCACCTAGCTGAGCTCTAGGAAGGGCTAATGCTTTCCTGAATTCTTAGCCTGTATATATATTAATAGTATATATGTATGTCTATTATTATAATATATATATTAGTAATAATTGTACATATTAGAAATATATATGTGCCACTGTGATGGGGAATCCTTTGGTGCAGTGCTAGTTAGATTAGGAAGCAAAAAACAAAAGATCCTGCTAACAAACAGCACAAGCAGACAACACATGCCTATACCCTGGCACCTTTTTATTTATTGATATCAATTCAGCATCTCTGCAATAAGATACTTCAAGATGCATTGAAAGGGGAAACATCTTGAATAAAGCATAACTAACATGGTCCTGGCACAGGTAATGCTAAATAATTGCTGGTATGAATGTGAGGCTCTACAGAATTGTTTCTTCATGGTCATACAACACTGAGAAATGATTCTTCCTGCAGCCTTGAGTTTTCTGTATTCAGGTCAGATGGGAATCTCAGAGCAACTGTACAAACATGGTTGCACCAGGGGTGTAGATGAGCCTCTGTTTTTTTTGTGTATTTGGTGAAGTTGTGCAAAACTCAGCAGTTTTCATGCTCGCTGGCAGCTTCTTTGAAGATTTCCCCTGTTCTAAGCTTTGTATGAAGTTGGGCTTGGAGTTTGAGCAAACCCAGCATTTCTGAGCCCTTCATGGGGACTGTCCTGCGCTTCAGATGAGACACATGCTTAAAGATCTTGAAGAATTGGGACTTGGTGGAAAAATTTCACAGAGAACTGTGAGCTTAAAGATTTAAAACCGATTTTGCTCGTATCTGACCTGTGCCAGCCTATGAACCCTAGTCTTAATTATTAACGTTGAGCAAGTAACATTGCAAGCAAGCAGAGATCATGATTCCACATTTACCAGTGGTAATTTATTACTAAAGAAAACTTTCTTTTACCCTAAGGTAGTAGATGCTGGATTCTGGTAGGTATCAGATTTTATAGCCCTTTAGAAGGGGCTTAATGTAAAGATTATTCTGATAACGTATATTTATGTGATTCCTCTCATTTTTTTCCTGATCATAGAAGCTCTGTTTCTTTCTGACATCATATGGCATAAGCATATATATGCATGTATAAAATCTCAACACTTCATATTGTTGAGAACAACTTTCACTGCTTGAAGGCAGAATTTCTAAACCTCTTCTTATTATAGTAAATCTATATGAAACGTCATGGGATTACTGATGATCTTGTGATCAAAATTCATATCATGTTGAATAATAGTTGGAAAACACAAAATCATGCCAAAATATTCAAAGTCCTTCATCAGAGGTACTTGTTTAAGTCTATGGACTGCCTTTCCCAAAGGTAATTGTTTGTCTCCATCTCAGTCTACAGATTTATACGTCACTGACGTAGAGAATTTATTGTGATTAATCCTGCAGTTCTGGAACACAGATAGAGATGAAGATGAAAAACTGCATAGTCAGGATCAGTCACTTATTAGGACATTCCAAATAGTCTTTAATTATTGTAGGCATTATCGGAGTATTTGACAGTGAATGTGGTAAGGGTGTCAAATACTTCTCTGACATACAATTGCAAAACTCTTTATCTATAGACATCAATGCTTCATACGTGTTTTTAATTCACTGTAATCAACAGGGACAACATGTTCTTTTGGAAATCTAGTCTGAGATGAGGGCCTATGATCAGGGATGTGGAGGCCAATGTATGTTGAAGATTTGAATTCTTAGCTTGCTGCATGTTAAGTTGACACTTTCAACATTTTTTTAAGAAACCCTTCCCACAATGTGTACAATGGCAAACAGCTATTTATGCTTGTAACCAGTAGGAGGCTGTGTTACACCTAAGACAGCAGTGACTGCCGTTCCTGGGTTACAAGGACCTTCTTGTACATGAGTTTCTCCCTCATCTCTCATCCTCAACTAATCCTCAGCAGCAAATGTCCTGTGACAGGGGTTGATTCAATCTGAGGATCATCTCTCAGAGAAAGACAGACAAACCAAGTGATCAGTAAAGAGGAATCTCTGTTGACTCAGAAAATAATCAGTTCTCCTTGAAAACACAGTGAGTTAAATTCTCACACCTTCTCTGACGTCTGAGACAGGTTTATTTGCCTTCTGGGAGTTTTAATCTCAAGAAGGCAAGTTGTGGCAGAGTGATAGACAGCGTAGCTCTGAAGACTGCCACATGTAGGAGATGAGAATTGTGATTTTTTTGGCCTACACTAAATTTACAATATAAGTGAGTGTATACATGCGTACCAGTTGGCTGAGCTCCCAAGAACTAGATCAGACTTATCAGTCAATGGAGTTTAAAGAGAAATTTGTCAAAAGGTAGATGTTTATATTAGTCCTGCTTAATTGCACTGCAGATTCCAGTGGCTGAACAGATAAGATCCCTACAGACAATGGCAGGAGGTTATACACCTGGCTGAAATGGAGACATGCACATGCCAGTGAGTAGAGTTAGAGGTCTGGATCAGAAGCTGGATGTGACCTCAATTCTGTGCAATAGATGGGGAAGGTACATGGTCTCAGCTCACCCTGTGGGTCTGGCAGTACTCAGCATCCCCCAGGCACACATATCAGAGACAGCAGTCCAATTTAAGCCCAGGGAAGCATCCGTGAAGGATCAAGACCTGTACTTTTCCAGATAACCACCCGCAGTCCAATGCTTATTGCCTATAGCAGGTATGAAAGAAAGCACTGACTGGTCCATGAACCACATACAGAAGCCTTGTACTCCAACCCACTGAAGTCAGGCAGAGAAAGAAGGATGGGAGCTGTACAGCTGACAGCTGTTGTAGCTGAAGCTGCCGGCACTTTACCCCTAATGCCATTTCTTTAAGAGCAGGAATCCTTGGGGATTAGCTATCCTCTATCCTACTTACTTTGTGTGCACGTAATGGGGAATTAACTATTTTTCCACAAGCCTAGGTAACCCATTAAGATCCTTCTTTGAACATTCTGTGTAAATAAGTATGTTTTCCTTAATCTGCAAGTGTATTTAAGTGTTTTGGAATAAAAGAGAAAGTATGCATAGAGGTAGGTGGTGTGTGCCTGTGTGTGCAAATCATTGCAAAAGAATAAAATAGGGGTTGTCTTAGTGTGTTCATATATGAATAGGGCAAACATTACTCTATGCAAGCATAAAAATGAATGTGTATATTTGTGGACCAGGCATTACCCCGAACCCCTAGCCTTGCTGAAACACATAGGTGAAAGAAGTGGGATGGTGGGTGTTTTGGAAGCCATTCAAAGGGACTAAAAATTAGGTACCGTATCACCTAGCTGGTAGGTTTCTGATGCTCTATCAGAATCTTAATAACTAAAAGATGTTGGAACACTGGGGCATGGAAACTTTTTGCCCGTCCAATGAACAGAGTGTATCACATCTCGCTGCACTAAAGAATATGCAACATCAACCTAGGGCTTTATAGCATTAAAAAACCCACTTAATATTTTGGTTTACAAACTGTCATATACTCTTATCTGCAATCCAAGCAATGGCTGAAAAACCTCTAAAATATTTCATCACATATCTTTGATAAATGTCTTAGATAATCTCATTACTTCAACATGGCCCTATGGAAGGGATTTTCCCATCACTTGTGTATCTAGCACACAACATAAAGTGAAAATATGAAGATGTGCAGCAACACCTGGGCTAACAAATCTTGCAAATCATATGCTGTCTACATGCTTTTATCCATAATTTGGATAAAATTCTAATGAAGTGTGCCATTGGAATTCATATACAGCAAATCTTCCTTTCATGGCAGCTTCTTAGGCTGTCTACACCAATAAATTAAATACTGCTAGAGCATGGGCACAAGAACTGAGTCTACATTTTTATAGCACTCTCTGGCACAGTTTAGGTCTGAGCCAACTTCCATTCCATCAGACCATTCCAAGGTGCTGTTCAGGAGTCAGTGTAGCAGGACCATGCCCAGCAAACAGTGCTTTGAGGCCAGTGTGGTTTGGAGGCTAAAGTATCTGTATACTATATAGAATAGGATGATCATGGTGACACAATGTCAAATGGATTTACAAGCATAGACGAAGCACTGGAACTATCATCTAGAAAATTAATAAGGATGCAGCTGAATTGTTCCTCTATTCATTGCTATTTTAATTCATCTAAATAGCCAATGCAGCTGAGAATGTGGATTTCCACACTTCTGGATCATCTTCATTGTTTCTTGATTAGCATGTGGTTTGACTCACATCTAGAGATAAGGATATTGGGCCAGTAGATATAGAAAATTACTGACTCACTTACCCTTGCAGCAAGGAGAATACAACCAGCTGGAGGTACTTTGCTGGGTAAGCATAAGCTTCTAGCAGGCACAGATAACAAACAGAATATAGACAATACTGCAGTCTATATGTAGACATATAGACTTAAGTAAGGGAACAAATACAATTATATCTTCATATGTAGTATTTACAAAAATTACACATTTTGGGTAATTGCTCTGCTTTCAAAATCATACCTGAAATGTGTTAAATGTCTCTGGATGTCAAGGTCTAGTATTGGAGTCGGTCTGGAGGATCCAAGGGGTGACCTGTCTTGACTCAGAAGGTCTTGGAATTCTTTACATATTTGTCTAAAAGGAAAGCAAATATCCTTAAGTGAGATAGGGCTAACTTTATGAAATGGTGATCCCCATAACACTGTCACTTTATACTGGGTGACCTCATTCGTAACAAATACTTGGCAGAGGTAGTGTTAAAGGAGTTAAAGATAAATTAATTCTCCCTCACCTCCTTGGCCCAAATTCCCAGAGCAGGCAGCATATAGAATCTCTTGAAGAGGAATAATTCATCTCTGAAACCATGTTAGGATTAATATATCCCATCAATGAAGACTTTTGGTAGGTAGGACCTATGATCTCAGTTTCAGCATCTTGCAATGGGAGCTCAGGATATGTTTTGCCTGACCTTCCAGCAGTCTAAGGTCTTTAAAAAGGATAGTAAGTCTGTCTTCCCCCTCTGTCTCCTTCTCAAGATGCCTCAGCATTAGGGATTCTTTATATAGGACCTAACAATAAGATACATTTGTGCTTGTGATATTGTCTTATTGGGCTAGTTTGTCAATTAGTCAATGAATGTGCTATTAATTCATCATAAAAGAAAAAAGGAAGGAAGAAAGGAGGTTGATCCAGCTCAATTTGATGCACGCCCTCAGAAGAATGCTATCTGGACCTTGGATGGCAAGAAATCACTTCCTTTCAATTGGTTTATGATACAGTTCAATGAACTAAAAAAGGAGAGATGTCCAAATGTCTGTCTCAAGACTTCTTTGATTGGCCTCTTTTCCATTGAGTGAATCCTGAATACAGGCACTTAACATGAATTCAGGAGGGGCACAGTGCCCTCCAGATAACGAGGACACTCAGCTATGTTGCCTGATACTAGCTTAATACTCAGCTGGTTTGGTCTAGTACTGATCACACTGGCTATACATAAGCTAGTAAACTAAAAGGTGCCAGGGGTTTTTCTCACATCCTCTGATGTGATTGGCATTATCTGATAAGGTCCATATGTTTTTACTCTCCTAGCCTCCTAAACAATGTGACTGCATCAAAACTGATTCCTGAAAATGGATGCTGGTGTAGGCTGTCTCCCACAACATGCAAAGAAGATATTGCAAAGATCAAGGAAGCAGTTTAATATTTTAATAATATATTATTAAATCTCAACTTGATACCACAGGGTGTGCATCACTTGCTTTGTGTCCGGGCCCAGTTTCTAATACTAAAGAAAACCTCTATGGTATGATTTCTGCTAGCATACATTTGCTTTGCTTATCTGATCCTACACAGAGTTCAAGCTCTTCATCATGACCCTGTAATGGTTGTCCTTTGGGCCAGGGACATAACAAAAATTAAGCAGGCACTCTCAGCTTTTTGTTCTTTAACATGTCTCTCCTTGGCCCTGTTACAAGCAAGGAAACTCTGCTAACTTGTTTTTACTCTTCATTATATTACTGTTCTACCAGATTTGGACACAGACAAAGCACGGCTATATCCTAAGAGGAGAGGGAATGCAGAAAGCTATTTCCCACTGTGACACTGGACTTCATCCAATCCTGATTTCTCTAAACACTTGTCATCAGTATGGACTTAGACACTGCTTGAAAAGACAGCATCGTCTTAGCCTTTCAGGCAAAGAGATGTATTCAGCAGAAATGTATGTAAATGTGGCATACAGTTTTAATGAATCAGATCCTTAGAGGAAAAACAGTTCCTTTCAACAACTGAAAACAGTCAGTCATTTTGGCTTCTAAACAATCTGTTATCCCCAGTTGGCCCTGTCAACACCGCTCCTCTCTCCTTCCTCCAACCTCTACTTTCTACCTGTTGAAAAAGTTCATCTTAAAAGTTCTTATATTTTGACAAAGAGAAGTGTCAGAACCAAGTGTGCAATTAAGTTCCCTTCCATCTTCACATGTCAAAAGTCTTTACTGAGTGTTGCGGATTGAAAGAAAAGAAGAAAGTTTTTTATTATACATGAAAACCTTTAAAAAGCAGTAACCTACTTTTGCAAGGGGATTTCTACTCAAAGTGGAGTCTCAGTGCCTCCACTACCAACAGAACATTAGCTGGGGTAGTGACAGGGAGAAGGGATGACAGTTGTGCACCATGATGGACTGTGACTTTGCATAAAGAAAGATGATTAGAGATTAGCTGTGTCAAGATTCTCAGCTAAAAAAATAAACAAGGTAGAGAATCCTGGACACTTATGCAAGGGAGGCAACTAATGATTTGTAATAGACAATTGGATGTTCTGGTATATGACCAGGAAAAGGTAAAAAAATCTGTACTGAGTCAGACCAAGAGCTCATCTAGCTCATGATTCTGTCCCTAACAAGCTTATCCTTTCAGTTCCTAGACAAAATGTACTTCATTCTGCCTTTGCTGTCACTTGTGTTCTGTGCTGCATACTGGCTACAGAGTCCATCTCTTCTTCCCACGATAATTGTCAGCTAGGGCTCTGAGTTTTCACTGTCTAGACCATCAGATTGTTAGAATAGGCCATAGCACTACCTTGTTACATCAACTAGTACTGTCCTGAGCAGATCCTGGTGAGCAAATGTGAGGAATCATTTTTGAGAGGTAGTTTTAGAAGGTCAAGTAGTTTAGCACAGTGGACAGAGCCATTAAAGTGGTTGTTCTGTAGCAGAACGGGCCACTAAAAATGGTCTGTTCCATAGCGGAGGATATCCCTGGTCTCATTCATTGCACTACTATCAATATAGCCTCAGATCAGGTAGAAATGAGTGGGCTGGTGAACTGAGTTACTTCAGGCTTATTGCCCTATATGGGTTAAAGAGGACTATTGGCATCCAAAGAAGCAACCTGTAGTCTTTCTTAGCACATGGATCACAGTTCTGTACATGGAAGAACTGCATCTGCTCAGGATGGATGGACTGCATGAATGCAAGATATAGATGCCCTTGATAACACAGGGAGCTTCTACTGGACAATGGAGACTTCTACACTGTAGTTATCAAGGGCTCTATTTAGGTGCTGCTCACATATGAATATGTAGTATGTAAGACATCCATAAGAAACAGCAAATGCAACACAGTAATGAAAAGACGCCTATGAACTTTCTGGAGCAGCTGCTTGTAACTAAGCTAGATAACCAGTTTATCTCAAATGATTGTAGGTTCCAATGTTTGGGAAAGCTAACCCAAATCACCAAAGTTGGATGTCTGAATCCAGCACAGAATTCCACCTACATAACAGGAATTACAGAAATAATTTTGTTATTTCCCCTTGTTTTTCCTTAAAGATCCAAATGTGGAAGATCTCGTCAGTTCTGCCAAAGGAATGCTTTTATGGCTCTGTCCCAAATGGGACAGTGGCAACACACACAGGAAGTGGCACTCAATTTATTTCCATAGACAACATTTATTTCGAATGATTTTACCACCTTGTGATTTCATTTTCATTTTTGTTGAGGGAAGAACAATTGACTCCATTTTCAAGTATCTTCACTTACAAACACGAGGCAGAGTGATTATGAATTTAATGATATTATAAACCTAGATCTTATCTGCATAGGTTGAATAACATACACTTCTGTAAAATAACTAGACTACTTGCTATCAGATACATGAAAGCATGGTTGGGAAATGCCAAGCTAGTAATAGGAAGTCATGGACCTGCGTGTCCTGTACTATCTGGGGCTGGCCTGTGCAGCACTGTTCCCCTTCCAGACAGGAGAGGGCAGTAGTAGCTCACACATTGACCCATCGGTCCCTATTAGCAAGTGCTCTGACTACAGCAGGTTCTATCCTGGCCTTAGATTGCCGACAGAGCACTGATCAATTTGCTCGTGCTGATTAAAAGAGGAATAAAATGACGTTGTGTTCCTTACTAGTGCAGAATAAGCCTACAAGCATAAAGTTCATAGAGTTTTGGAGTAATACATGTTCATAACTCCCTACCTCAAGAGTAAAGGAGGATGGGAGAGTAGATAAGGAGCGATGAGAAAGAATAGTCAGAGTATTACGTGTCCCTCAGTGGAGGAAGGACATGACAGTCATCCTCTGATTATTGCAATCTGCAGCAAAATGATATCTCTCTAGAGCCAGAAAAGAGAGAAAATGATTTCTATCATTAAAGTTGAATGATATTTTATATGTTGGGCAAATCCTTGAGCTAGGGCAATTTACATTCTCAACTCTTGTTTACATAGTGAACAGTAGTACGTCCAGCTCTTACAAAGTTATAGGGTGCAGATTGTTGATGGGCTATGTATCAATGGAGAGACACAGCTTGCAGAGAGGAACTCTTTTTCTCTAGCTATTTTCACGTCTCTGAAAGCCCCTGGGCCCTAAAAAATGTATGTAAGTAAGAGTAAGATGATATTCCTCTTTTATTATTCCTTTTAACCAGCTTAGGAACATGATTAAAGAGGTCTCCTCAACTTCACACCAGGTAAATTTCCCCGTATCACATGGTGCTCTGCTTTGAGGACCATAATCTGCAGTTGTGGCATTTACAAGCCTGAGAGGTTTCAATGCATGTCACCTCTATGTCACTTTCTGGGCGAAGAGCTCTGGACACAAGAGGGTCACAAAAGCCATGCATTCTGTTCCCCACAGGCAGACCAAGCATAGGGACATTGAGATGCAAGGGACAGTCCTGTGACTGGTCATCTCTCACCCCCAATGCAGGGCAATTCCTCTGTGTCGGATATATCTCAGCCTGGATCATTCCTATACTGGGAAAGAGATTAAGAGTGTCTTGGCTTCTGGACTCAGCTCCCCTGCTGTCTCCTTGTGTAATACTGCAGCAAGCCCAGGAGGAGT
This sequence comes from Pavo muticus, assembly GCA_016647715.1. NCBI lineage: Eukaryota > Metazoa > Chordata > Aves > Galliformes > Phasianidae > Pavo > Pavo muticus. Next base: position 3,014,182 of record JACDJE010000306.1, read on the forward strand.
ATGACTATACTCAAGGCCACCCCATGCAAGTATACCACACACCTAGCATAGGTCTAACTTATGCCATGCAGACTATTTATTCCAGTTTCCCATGGCTCACAAAGCCTAATTCCTCCTTACTCAAGGCTAATTAACCTAGATGAAATGTTATCCTAACATGATGTTACTGCTCCAGGGAGGTGAGTAGCTTGTTTAGAGTAAAGCCTGGTGTCTCTGTGTGTCTTTAATGGTTTTAGGAAAGCTCCCCTACTGCTGTACATTGTTCCAGTGCCTTTGACTTCAGGGAAATTTTACAACCAGAGAGGATCTGCCCCACAGCAAATCAACACTCCCTCAGCAGACTAACATTAGTTATCTAACAGAAACTAGTAGTTCAGCAGAAGCTTAGATCTCCTGCTCACACATCCTTGTATTTGCTATTGTACAAGCAGGAGACAAAGCCAGGCTCTGTCCTACAACACTTACCATGTGATAACGTTCTCTATGTGTTCCCAAATCACATCATTTTAGTATGGGAAGATGTACATCTCCCTAACTGCAGGCAAGGAGAGTGCAGCCACTAAAACTTTTTCATGGTAAACAAGGTTCCTCTTTCAGCACCTCTGCTGAAGCTTGCTCTCCTTTTCTGGCACCGAGCAGTTGTGATGGTGGTCACCACAATCTCAGATCTTTATTCCCACTCCTCCCTCCTCCAGCCCCCAGATTCAAAATGGAAAAACAACAGATTTCTTTCTTAGTCTGACATTATTTCCCCATTATTCCCCTCCCCCCCCCCCCCGCTTCTTACTTTGTTGCTAGGATCATCTTTTTCCTTGCTGTCTGCTCTTTCTGTTCCATGTGCTGTCTCGCAATGTGCTCTCCTACCGCCTTGGCAGGGAATTCTGTTTCACAGGTGTAGCCGAAATCTCTGGCCAAATGTAATGCTTCCCCTGTGGGTAAACAAAACAGGTCAGTCTGTTTTTAGGATTTTAGTTTCCTTATACAATTTCTACCATTATTATAAATAAATAAATAACAAGACACTTTTAGAGACACCTGTTTCCAATCTCTGTTACTGATTTCTGCCCATTTCAACTGTTTGTACTTAATCATCAGATGGTGACAGCCAGAAGATAGGAAGGATGCTCCTGTCATGAGAAAATACTAGTCAGGACTCTTGGGTTTGACTGCCTCCCTTGTCAATAGAACACCGGGTAGCTGTGAATGTTTTGTAAACTCATCAATATTAAAGGTGTGAAAATTGATGAGAAGTGAGAATAAAACTTTCTGAAAAGCCAGGATTCAGCCTCGATGCTTCACTTTTCTACCTCTGAACAAAGAATAGCCTTCTACCCCAAGGTAGATCTGTGTGAATAATATCCATTTCAGCATATTTCTTGGAGTTAAATCAGCAAGCACACAGTACATATTCCCCACAATGAAGTACAACACAAGAAACAATCCTGTTTCCAGAAAAACTTGTGCTCAAAATTGACCAGACAAAATAAAAAGGGAAGACAATGAAGATCACAACTGATATTTTGTTGGTGGGGAAATAGGTGTAAACACCTTGACTAGGCTTTATGAGAAGTCTGTGACTAAGGCAGGCACTGAAAGTCTCCCTGCATCAGCTATAAAGACTGGACACTCAACTCCAAGCCGGGTGCCAAATGCCTCTGGAAGCATCTGTCTCTCTCTACTAAGTCAGAGAACCCAAAAATAGGTTTTATGATTTACCAAATGCTCCGTGATCTGCATGCTGGGACTCTGACAACCCTGGCATGAGATTTAGCTGATCAAACACAGCTGACTGACGTGTGAACATCTGTGCCTAAGTTACTCTTTCCCTGGTGGGAAATAGGTACTTTGAGATCACGCTTGCTCTTGTCTCAAAGTAGAACGTAGAAACAGGTCAGCTACCAGAAGTGTGTGTTGAAGCACATCTGTATAAAGGACTAACAGGGATGTGTTCCAGAATAACTTTGGGGTTAGGGGATTTTTTTGATCAATTTGTTTTCAGGGGTGTGTACTTGAGTGCCATCATGAATGGTGACACTGGACCCTGGCTCTTTGGAGATCATGCTGATGCCTCAGATGGACAATTAAGAGGGATGCAAGACCCTGCAACAACTTATTTAGAGAATGACTGCAGTGGGATTAATGTGGCTAAAAGTGAATATTGGCATCTGAGCTAAAACTCTACAGTCAATAGGTAGAAAATAACACTTGAAGAACATACCCTGTATCAAAGTAGAAGGCAAATGAATCATATAATTTATTGAAAAGGCAAGGTTAGATGGCAATTATGGAGATCTCCTGTTGAAAGCAGGGCTTTAAGTAAGGTTATTCAGGGCCTTTTCCTGCCAAGGCTTGAGTATTTCCAACCATGGAGATTCCACAACTTTTCTAAGCAACTTAATTCAGTATTTAATTATTAACTTATTTTAGTTCATTTGTTAATCACCACAAAATACTAATTTCTCCCCACTGACTACAGTGGGACATGAGAAGGTATTCCAGTAGAGATGATGAGTTGAGACAAGTCCTCTCCTCAGCAAGACTAAGTTTGCTCTGTACTGACCAGGCAAAGTCAAGGAAGATGGCAACTTTGATGGGAGAAGTGGTTTTGTTTTGGAGGCAGCACAAGGCGTAATGATCTCTATTGCAAACACTATTCTCCACCTTCTATCATTTTACAAGAACTTAACTTCACCAGAAAAATATAAGTTTTGTTTTCATAAGAAAATACTTGATTATATGTATATTTGACCTGACTGGACTTAGATACCAATACATGCAGTACTCCCAGGCAACTTGTTTGCTGATACCAGTTAAGAACTACCTTCTCAGATGTAAGTAGTTTTATATGCAAAAGTTGAAAATTATACTTGTAGTTATAGATTTTCAGCACCTCTGAAAAGAATAAGAAGTTAGCAACCAACTCTGGGTTGGAAAGACAAATGGTTTCTACTTGGCTTACAGATTCTGGAAACTTTTCTAAAGTCAAACAATTTTCAATGAAAATAAGATGGGTTTTAACAGTGAGTCAGAATGAACTGGCATATAATACAACCTGACTTGTTTCTGAAACATCCATCCTTTGGTTCACTATAAATGAGAAAGGGTAAAAATTTCAGCCGTAACTTCGAAACTTTTATTGAAGGGCTTGAAAATTTCTGTTTTATTACTCTGTTTCTATCCCTTAAGTAAATGCTTAAGGAGTAAATCAACTGCAGAAGTGCAATTAAGTGCAAAATCGGGTTTTGCTTTTCAGCAAAACTCCATTAAAACTCTTGACAGGTTTGTTTTCATGTCAGTGTAGAAAGAAGATAAAAATGAAACCCTTTGAAGGTGTCATCAGGTAGAACTGCCATTCTTCACACAGCTCTATTTTGATACCAGTCAGACTCAACTAATGACACGTAGAATGTAGTAAGCAAAGCCATTGGAAAGAAAAACTTGCTTTCTTCAAGAAAACAAAATTTTATGTGATAAAATGTCAGCATTTATTTAATACGTTCAGCAATAAACCAACTGAAATTTGAATGTTTTCACATAATGTCAAAAAAGGTGGAAAAGAAAACATGAACTGCCATTAAGACGAATCCTTCCAGAGATGGCGTATGTTATTTACTAGGGCCAAAAATACAAAAGCGATTGGATGATGTTAGAAAATTATATAAAATCATAGGACTTGCCCATGTTGGTAGCTGAGACTGTGATTATGACTGATTGCTGATAGAATATGAAGAGAAACAGTCAAGAGCAAAAAGAAACTGTAGAGGATTTATGTGTCAGCTATGCACATAGGTAGGAAAAAATTTGGCTGTAAAAGCGACCGTGGCACTGTGTGAACAAAATAAGTCTGCATATATTTTAAGGATTTTTAAGTATCATTTTTAATGGATAGGGAAAATTGATGTAGATTATGAATGTAAATTATAACACTATTTAACTATACATATAAGCACGTACTTCCATGCGACATGTGGAATCAGCATTCTAAATTACAATGTAAAATTCCAGATAAAACTACAAATCTGGACATGGAAACACTGTCCAGAACATGATTTATCATACTTCATAGTCAAGTCAATACAACGTTTTGAACTGGAGCTAAATAATAGTGTATTTAGAAGTGGGTTGTGATACACTTCCATACATAAATGTGCATGTCTAATCTCAGTGAATAGAAGTCTCTTGCATTAATGAGCAGTAAAAAAATAAGTCTGGGGAAAGGGGTTTGCACAAAATGTCATGGAATGTATTCTTTTCATTTCTACATCAAAATTTTGATAAACATTCTCTATAAGGGAGAAAGTGGGAATATTGGAAACATGAACGGAGCAATTTCTCTGCTTTCACCTTAGATTTGGAGGCATCCCTGGAGGCATTCAAGGCCAGGCTGGATGTGGCTCTGGGCAGCCTGGTCTGGTGGTTGGCGACCCTGCACATAGCAGGGGGCTTAAAACTAGATGATCATTGTGGTCCTTTTCAACCCAGACCATTCTATGGTTCTATGACTCTATGATTCTATGATTCTATGATTTGCTTTACTCTGCTTTGCTATTACTTATGTCAGGAAGGAGGTAGAAACCCCCAGAATTCCTGGCAATTACAACTAATTGCTTTGTTTCAACCTAAAATCAAATTTCTCTGTGCAATATCTCAATCTCTTTCCTCCCACAGAGACAAAGAATGGGTGATGAGGATCATAGGCTTTTTCTACTTAAATCCAGCCCACAGCTTTGTGGATATAGGCAGTGCTGCCTTTCCTATGTAGTCTGACAATTGACCAGAGAGCTTTGCATGATGGAAAAGGACAGTTACCAAAGATGAATTGGCAGAGACAGGTCTGGAAAGCCTCAGTGGAGGGACCAGCCTGAGTACCTTGACAGGCTTCTGCAGGCAGGTGCAAGGAGCAGCGGGAGCCTCTCCTGGGTCTGGCAAGACTGAGAGATGCTCCTATGCAGAGTGAAGGCAAGAAGAAGTGTCCCAGGAGAGGGACACTTGGCATCTGAACCTCCTGCTCTCTCTTCAGCTTCACCTCCTCCAGTTAGCAGAGATGCTACCCAGGGGGGAGGAGGGACAAGCAGGAGATGGAATGAACAGATTTTTTTCTATTTGGAGGATGAGAAAAGAGGAAGTACAAGTGGAAGGATATTAAAACAAAGGCTGGTGGAGGAGAAGTGTGGCAGTTGCTGGTAGGGTGAAAAAAGTAAACAGTGTCCTATTTTGCTCAAGAATTTTGGTCCCCAGATGAATGAATGCAGTCAATTCCGTGTCTAGTGAATGCAGTGTTTCAATTAGATTTGTCATGAAAAGAATTCCAGATTTTTTTATAAGTACTTTTTATGACTTTTGTATAAAATTCAGATGTTTTTAAATCTATTCATGTATTTCTTTTATCTGTATCTGCAATCACATTTATGCTGCCTCTGCCTTATGAGTGACCTGTCCAAGTGGATGGGGATATCTCCCATCTTCTCACATCCTTCTTTATTTTCACTGGGGATACTATTGACTCCTTTGAGCTAGCAGTAAGGCTTAGCCTTGGCAATGAAGCCTTTATTGCACTGGCTAAAGTGTAGGATTTTTAATGTTTGTTTGTCTGTTTGTTTGTATAAGAGCTGGTTGGAAAAATGGCCTTTCCCTTCATCTAACTTAGGCACTAGAGGGCATTCCCGACATACAGGTTGCACAAAGCTATGCCCAATACCACTGCTGCAGTGTTGTGTTCAGTCTCCCTGTCTTCCTTTCCACCCACTGTGCTGATCTATTTGGATGACAACATAAAGAACAGAACTGGTTTGTCAAGCTATTTGTACTTTGAGCCCAGAATTCCTTACCAAGGCCAATAAAGGTGCAGCCTGATCAAAGCAGCAGCAAAGCTAAATAGCCAGCAGCCACCCTGAACCAAAAGGGAAGCAAATTTGTTTAAAGGAAAATTAAAAAGAGAAGTGAGAACAGAACAGTTTTCATAAAATCTGGATCTTCAGATGGCCACCACAGCCTAGAAATCTCTCTCTGATGAACTTAGATCTCCTCAAATCACAATGATTTAAGTTTATTTTAGACAAAGAGAAGTCTTAGTCTTGTCAGAGGCTTTCGAGATGTCTTTGGACAATACACGTAATAACCATACAACTAGCTTTGCCTCTTCTTCGCTCAACCCTCTACTCAAGAGGTCAAGCACATTCTTACCTTGTAGGGATATTAATGGCCTCAATACAGTGAGGACTATGAGGACCTAATTAGTTTCAGTGAAAAGAAACTTAAAACCATCTACCATAATCAAGAATGACACAGTTCTGAATCTATACAAGAAGTCTGCACTGTCCACCTGAGATCTAGGGGTTCAATAGGACCGAAAAGTTGTGATGTCAATTTCTGCATTAACATCACACACTAAAAGCCAATGCTGTTTATTTCATGACCTCTAAAAACTGTAGTGAGCCTGCATGTTTCCATTTCTGCCTCTTCCAGCCACAAGTTATAGCAACTTGGAAGTGACATCTGCACGTACAAAGGGAGGATATCTTATCCCACATAGAATTCAACCATACTGCAGATTTTGACCAAAGTCTATTTACACAGAAAATGAGCTTCAAATTGATTTCTGTTAGAACATGAAAGTATATGGCAGTACCTTTCCCAAAAATTTCACTTGATAACATTCATGCTTAGCATATTGAAGCAAGATGGACAGTGTCAAAGTGAACTCTGTCTCCTCAGTATCAATTTTTAGGACTTAGAATCTCACAGTAGAACAGTACAAGAACAGAAGCAATAGCACAGACTTGAGAATAGGTTTGAAATTGGCTATGAGCAATGGGCAGGGAAGCAAACTTATTTTCATCCCTGGGAAAAAAGGAATCTAACTGTGATTTACAGTAAAAGTACATTACCATCAATCCGAGGCCAGAAATTGGAAGAAGATTTCCTCTCTCCACTTCTTCTAATGAATGAGTAACTGGCCACATAATTCTCTTTATTCTTCCCTGCTAAGACCCAAGACTCATTGAGGACTATAAGGAACAGCTCTTACTCCCCTATACTGGTATCTTTCATAAGACTGCAGCTTAATTAGGTCCTTCTCTTTATTACAGAAAAGTGTGATATCGACATACCTATATTTCTGTACAGCCTCTCTGTAGTTTTATATGCTCAGTGGCCCATGGAGATCTCAGTTTCTTCTCTTAGATTCTAAAAAAAATCTCCCTAGATGTGGATTCAGCATTTTTTTCTGTCTTATGGAGTCTGCATTCTTGGAGATATTCAAAACCTTGACTAGACAAGGTCCTATGTAGCCTCTCCAGGTTGCTTTGAGCAGGAGGGTTGAATTAGAAGATGACCAGAGGTCCCTTGCAGCCTCAGCCTCTCTGTAGTTCTGTGATTCTGTGGTAATACATGCTGAGACCTCATTCTACTTGCCTAGATCTGTATGGACTTTTCAGGTTATAATCCTGGAAGGTGTTGACCTTTAGGATGAGCTGAGTGCTCTCAACATCAAGGAAGAGGGATCTGAAATTCCCAGAGCTGCTCCTTGCAGCCAGACAACAAACTGAGTACTTAGTGGATTCACCCGGAATAGAAGAGATTCAGGTAGAGTTTCCTCCCTTTGCCTGAGGGGTTTGAACCTGCCTCTCCCATCTGAATGTTCGAAGACCCCGTCAGTGTTTGGTGAATGGTATTTAAACAACAAATAAAGGCCAGGAAAGTCTCCTGGGTCTCTCTACAATTTATCTGGAAAAAAAAAAAAAAAAAGATTTTGTTCATTTATGTATGGGAAGAAAAGGGTTGTCTAAATAATATGCTTCTTAGGGGAGTAAAAATATCACGTCTTTGGATCAGCTCCAGGAAATTCACAAGAAGGATAAACAAACCTACTTGGAGAGCTGGTATGAGACATTCTTCTCTCTCACAAGAGCACTTGGATCATCGATTAGTAAGTCAGATCCCAGTACAAAAAGCACAGATCAATGCTGAGGAAACTTCACGACCAAACAAATTGCTGGGAGCCAACACATCTCAGAGCAAACTTCCATGTTGCCTCTGGTTCCATCTGTGGCTTTGGGCAAGTCAGTTCTCCTCTTTGTACAGAATACATATTATGATATTTAACACAGTGGATGAAAAGTGTTTTAACACAAAACATTTAAATTATGGTTATACTGTATTGCAGAATTATAAACTCTACCTTCTACCAAGGAAGTCAAGAGCGTGACGTTTGCTGCTTTTCTTCTTCCTGCAGGTAAATTCAGTCCCAGTCTGTCTAATTTTTCTCTCAGGCAACGTCCTCCGTTCTTAGATTTTGCTCTGTCAGGAGAGAGAAACTCATATTTACTGTGTTCTTTCTTCATCTACAAATTGTATACACCTTATTGGCAAATGTGTGGAGCTAGCTATGATTACATTGATGGGAAATCTGTCAGAGTTGTGTTGTTCACTACCTACTCACACTATGTGATTTTTTCAGGTTGGTCTTTTGAAAGTTAAGTATTTTAATGCCTGTCACAGGGGCATCAGATCTTCAGACAGCTCTCAACCTAGTGGGACCCATGGCCCTGATTTGGGTGCTGCACCTGGGATTGCAATATAATATTGACAGTGTTGTCAGTTATACCTGACCTAGCCACCTCAGGCTCCCAAGACAGTTAAGAGAGACAAAAATCAACTTATGATAATAAACAAAAGTCTGGGATAAGGAATCTCTGCCAATTTCTTCTACCTGGCTAAAAAAGGAAGCCAGACAGCTACTCAGATACAGAAGTCAGTGTGGAACCCAGCTTTAGCTATCCCCATATGACTGATATAGAGATCTGAGTACTTAAGTATGTAATATATGAAGGCCAGCACTTACTAAGAATAGGGGTAAGACAATAGGAAATGTTAAGGCTAAAATACCAGTCAACTTTGGCTAACTGTACCCCTATCCCAGATGCTTACATCACTTTGTTCTCAAAAAATGGTTGCTGGTGCATCCCACACCTGCTTTTCTGCAGTGCCTGAGTATTTGAAGCATTTCAAGCTTATCCACTTATGCAACAGACTTAGGTTCAATTTCTTGTTCAGCCTGAGGGAATTTGAACTTGTGTCTTATAGCAGCCAGCTGGAAGTGCATAACCAATGTTAAAATGCTTGTACATTGAATAGAGAAGTGACTGGAACCTAGATCTTCCCTATTGCAAATGAATGATCTGATCATAAGATAATATAATCACCACTACAGTTATGCCTTCTCTTTTAGCCACAAATGTTTAATTATGACAAAATGAGACTGAGGGCTCCCTAGCTTAGAATAATCCGTTCTGTTAAGATAGAAAGAGGGGGAATGTCCTCAAGTTGCACCAGGGAGGGTGGATATTAGGAAAATCTTCTCCAAAAGAGTGGTAATGCACTGGAACGAGCTCTCCAGGGTGTTGGTGGAGGTGTTTAAGAAACGTGTAGATGTGGTACTAAGGAACATGGTATAGTGGGCAATACTGGTGGTAGATGGATGCCTGGACTAGATGAACTTAGAGGTCTTTTCCAACCTTAATGATTCTATGATCTTATCATTCTATCATTCTATCATTCTATGAGTATATAGGTCTATGATTCTGTGAGTCTATGATTCTGCGAATAGTGTCTGCCTAGATGCTTTGAGATTTAGCATCAAGTTCCTTCAGACAGAAGAAGGAACCAGATTTGGAATACCCCAGTTTTCATGGTTGGTTTTACCCACTAAGAGATACCACAATTTTGGACATACAGTATGTCAGAAGGTGTAACCCAAGTGCAGCTTGCTGGGGAGACACTTTGATGGTGATTACTAATAGAACATAAAACTAACCCTGCCAGGTCTTGGACAAATCATAAACTGTATTTGTTTTCATTACCTCTGTACTTGTCAATCATAGAATCATAGAATCACAAGGTTGGAAACGACCTGCAAGATCATCTAGTCCAACCGTCCTCCCATCCCCATTGCTACCACAAGCACTAAACCAGATCTCGTGGCTCCTCATCCAGACGCCTCTTGAACACTGCCAGGGACGGCGACTCCACCACCTCCCTGGGCAGCCATTGCAGTGCCTGACCACTCTTTGAGAGAAAAAGTTCTTCCTTATGTCTAACCTAAACCTCCTCTGGTACAACTTGCGGCCATTTCCTTGGGTCCTGTTTGTTGCCTGGGAGAAGAGGCCAAACCCCTCCTCATCACAACCTCCCTTCAGGAGGTTGTAGAGTGTAATGAGGTCTCCCCTGAGCCCCCTCTTCTCCAGACTGAACAATCCCAGCTCCCTCAGCCACTCCTCATAATATTTGTGCTCCAGACCCCTCACCAGTTTAGTTGCCCTTCTCTGGACACAATCCAGGGCCTCAATGTCTTTCTTGTAGTGAGGGGCCCAAAACTGAACACAATACTGGAAGTGCGGCCTCACCAGTGCTAAGTACAGGGGGATGATCACCTCCATGCTCCTGCTGGCCACACTATTTCTAATGCAGGCCAAGATGCTGTTGGCCCTCTTGGCCACCAGGACACACTGTCGGCTTATGTTCAGCCGAGCATCAACCAACACCCCCACATCCCTTTCCTCTTCACAATCATCCAGCCACTCATCCCCAAGCCTATAGCGCTGCATGGGGTTATTGTGGCCAAAGTGCAGGACCTGGCACTTGGCCTTGTCAGCTATGCAGTGAATGAGTCAGTTCTGCGAGACCTGATCAGATCCACACATTACACTCTTTGCCCTGTGAAACAGAACTGCTGTACCCAAACAACCAGCTCAGAGCAGCTCCTGGCTAAACTGTCAATCATGGCCCAGCGTGATTTGGAAGAGTGATATTTGGTCTGGGTCAAAAACTTACGGGGATCATTCTAGCATTTTAACAAAAGAGAGAACTGAGTCATCATGCTCAGCCTCGTGCCTTTGCATTCTCAATAGCTTGCAATGCTATTGATGAAGTCCATGGTGTGAGTATTTAAAGTGAATATTTCTGTGACTCTTAGCTGATGGCATCTTCAGGGTGAAGCAAATAGCAGAGGAAAAATTTTGTAAATGTAGATTTTGGATTTCAGTACCGATGAAGGAAGTTCAGTGGGGTGTATGCCCATGAAAAAAGATTTGCAGTCTTGTCCTTACTCTGCAAGATGTCTTGAGACAGCTATTAGACTGCTACGTATCTTAGAATATTGCAGGATGGATAAAATGACTTTCAGTGTGAGTATGAGGATCAGTGTGGCCTTCAGTGACAGCAATGAAATAGCCAATAACTTTCCAGCTAGTTTTGATCAAAGAGCATTCAAGTACCTAATGCCATCTAAGTTGACACCTCAGGGACATTGCGACTCTCATATGCCTGGCTGAATAACAGTTGCCTCCTTGTTTTCCACTTGTAATGTGAGGCAGAGTCTGCCTCTTTCTTCCTTCCTGTTACTACCCTCTGCAAGTGTCTACTCTGATCAGTGGAGGGTCAGAGGCAAAATAGTACATAATTACTTGCTTCTCCTCCAGCATCTCACAATGAAAAGAAAATGTAAACAGCACCTTCTGCTAACTTTATCCTTTTCATGCTCAAAAAGCTAAAGGGGAGGTTTAGGTTGGATATTAGGAGGAAGTTTTTCACCCAGAGGGTGGTGAAGCACTGGAACAGGTTGCCCAAGGAGGCTGTGGATGCCCCATCCCTGGAGGCATTCAAGGCCAGGCTGGATGTGGCTCTGGGCAGCCTGGTCTGGTGGTTGGCAACCCTGCACATAGCAGGGGG